>VWZT01002551.1:254230-329861 GCA_013397055.1 Pachycephala philippinensis | reverse complement strand
AGGGAGGGAGGGAGGGCTTGCCTCTGTCACTGTGGGTGGCTTACAGACAGCATTTGGTTCCCACTTTCAGCAGCCTCAGTCCAATCCTATGAAGGGAGAAGTTATTGTCAGATGTGTCCAGAAGCACATGACTGGGAGAGGTACAGGTTACTTGTCCAATCTCTGCCTCACATTTCCCAATGCCAGACAGGTGGGACCTTTGCTGTGACACATGGGGATTGCAATGAGCTCTGCCTCGGGGGAAGAACAAGATCTCACTTGAGTCATGAGTATTTACTCAGCTGGATGTACATTTAAAGAGGAGGAAACCTCACCCCATCACCCCACTCTTTTTTTGTCTGTCTGAACCTGCCCTGTGGCTCAGTCTGACTGCACATAGTCCTCGAGGCAGCTGGCATCACCCCTGACAGCAAGCTGTTCTGCTGAACTTTCCTGAGGAGCTGCCTATTTTTTGGCATGACTGTCCCAGCAGCACCTCCAAAGGCTTCAATCAGAAAGCCTAAGTTCAAACCACCCACGTTCAGCTCAGCCTGGGCAGAATCTGCTCTGTGCACAGGAGGTGATGCAAGTGCCTGTGCTGAGACTGACACGTGCCCTGATGCAAAGCAGGAGGGTGTCCTGGGAGAAACCTCTGCAGCAGCACGGAGAGGAGCTGGGTGATGCCAGGAAGCACACAGCAAAGGACACGAGATGTGCCTACCCTTGCTGGCTCTGAAATCAGTCTCTCTCAAGAGGGCCACAGCATTTTACTCTGGCCTTAATTGTAGGCTTTACTTGATACTTCTGCTTACCTTCCAGTAATGCTGACAAATTGCTCGTGCTTGTAAGCGAGCATGGCCATTCACTTTCCAGGACCTTAACAGTTCATTTTACCCTCCTCAACCTGCTGCCAAAATTTTAAGACATTTTTTATCCACTTGCTGGGCAACTTGAGCAGTCACAGGTCTCCAATGAGATGATAGTGTGTGTCACTAAGGCAAGGAATTAGATTATATTTTTGTACCTTTTCCGTTCCACTTGCATTACTCCACCTTTTTTCTTTACTACTCCTACAAATATTTCTGTGCCACTGTTTGGAAAGCATCAGCATTTTTTGCTCTTTTTTTCTGACCTATGGATACTGCACACTGTGTGATGTATTAGTCTCTCCGTATTTTTTGTGATCTTATTGGGATTCATAACTCCTTACTCTGCACAACGCCTTTACACTTTTTTTGGCATTTAAAAGGGGCATCAAACCCAGCAAAAATGAGGAACAGTTCAGTGTAAGAGAACTATTTGAGAGGCACCCCCAGAAATATGAAAGGGGCGTGTGGTATTCAGCTTGTTACAACCTGTCTGGCTCCTGAAGCAGGGAAGCTGTTAAAGCAGGGTTCAGCTTACCCTGTCTAACACCCGCTGCTCAGCCCAGATGGAAACTCTCATCTCGTCCACTCTTTTCATCCTCCCTATCCCATTGCTGCATTAATGTTATTTGGAAAGATCCTGCTCTTGGCTAGGAAGTAAAATGAGAGGATATAAATAGGGAAGGGAAATGGTGTGCAAGGACAGTTCTCCAAAAAATATATGTCCTCTCTACAATGACTATAATGTACCATAAGGGTCTTGGTTTCTTATTTCCGTTAAGTGTAGAGACTTAAAATTTTTCTAAGGCAACATGATACAGCTGGTTCTGCATAGGAATTAGTTTTTCCCCAGTCAATAGAAGCTGAGCACTAATAACCTTAATTAACATTTGCATAATTGTTATTAGTAACTTACAAAGAAACTGTTGTAGTAACATTAGAAAAGATTGTTTAGCAGTTATTGAATTTTGCTTTCTTTATTTAATTTTTTTTAAGTCATGGGGAGCAGCATCCAGGAGGTGTCTAGTTGATTAGTAATTAAACATATTAAGTAGCGGTAAGCTGAAGTAATTAAGAGAAGTTTGAGCACTGTCTAGGTCAAGCAAGATCTACAAGAAGGCTGAGTGTTTCCTGAGGAGCCCAGCTAAAACATCAATGCTGTCCAGCTTGAAACTCAATTCTGAGTTGTTCGTCACTGTTCACTGATGGTTTCATATGCTTATTCTCTAGAAGTGCTCCTCAAGCACTAATGCCCAATTCAATTAGATGGTACAGTTCATTATTTACTGCTCAGCTTCAGCAGTGCTATGAGAATTGGGGCCTAGGATAACTCTTTTTTCAATGTCAAATTACCTCAAGTGTCAGTTGTGATGGATCCAGGGCTAACTTCCGACCAAGATTAAAGCTCCATGACTTTGCCCTGTGCATGCTTTGAATTTTAATGTGGACGATCAGAAAGAAGCCAGCAAAGGGGAAGTGGGTAGCAAAGCAGAAGGGAGATAACACCTGCAGGTCCCTCTGGAAGACCAAAAGAAACCAGTTGTGATTAACAATCAGCAGCAAGTTACTGGAGACCAGAAACAAGGCTAATAAGTCTCCTGATAAGGCACTGTGGGAGGTATCAGCTCTGATTTTTATTTTGAAGTTTGAAAGCACTGAGGTGATGGTGTTGAAAAATGCAGACCATTTTAAAAAGAGAGAGAACTGTATTTTGGTCTTGCAGAACCCAGAATATATCATAATTTTAAAAAGATCAGAAGGGGAAAAAATACAGAAACTAAATAAAAAACAATGAGTGTCAAACATGATAAGCAAGTTCATTTCATTCCCTCAGCTCAAGGGTTTGGTGTTAGAGAACCACTTACATACGTGGAGTGCTGAACTGTTTCTCCATCATTTACAGACACTGCAGCAAAGAAATATTTCAGTGCTGTAGGAGTTATTAATGGACTGATATTACTGCTAGTCCTGCTGAAGAACTTTCAGCAAATGAGACTTTACAAGAAGAAAATCAAAAGATAATGATAGGACAGTTTCCCTTAAAGCTGCCCACCTTTGGATTTATTACAGTTTATCTGTGCTTACAATCTGATGCATGTTCTTCACATTCAGCCTTCTAGTCTTTATTCTACCTTTATATTTCCTGGGCTTATTCTCTTCTTTCCTCTCAGCATCACAATGATCTATGGGATAGCACATTGCCAGAGAAGTCCTTGCAACTGGCTGCACCCCAACTTCTCTGCCATGCCAACAACTTAGTCTCTTGCCCCTCGGGTTTTGTTTGTTCTCAGATATTTTTTGGTCCCATTAGGAAGAGATTGATCTTTCTGGTCCCAACATGCTAAATTATTCTCATTTTTGTAAGTTGAAAGTGACAAAAGGTGTATGTTTTCAATTAATTTTTAAGACTCATTCTTTCCTAGATTGCACATCTCTAAACTTGAACTTTCTTTATGCTTTGGCAACAAGCTGAAAATGAGACAGCTTAGCTGAGAAGGAAATAATTTATTAACCTTTTCAAACCCTAAGAGCATCAGCTAATGAAAACTCTGTATTTTAGAGATCTTTAAGAAGTATGGTTTTAGAGCAGCCACAAGAAAAGTGACTGAAATATGAACTAGAAACCCAGAATATTTATAAGTCATGTAACAAGCNAAAAAAGAAAAGAAAAAACCTAAATTATGTGCCTTGAAAATGAACCACATTAGGTATAACAGACCACTATGTGCAATGGTTACTAAATGCTCCAATGTTAGACTAGAAGATCCAAAATATTGTTTCATTTTAGCATATAGGAGACCCACAGCTCTTTCTATTGCATGCTTTGGCTATGCTTCTGTGTGTTCCAACTGTGAATTTTGACTGCATGTTAGGTATGGAATAATCCAATTTTGCACAGCAAAACTTGGCAGACGTAAACGAATTTTCCTGATTCAAACACAAGATGTTTCAGTTTTGCACAGATTTCACATCTGACTTGAAAACTCTTTTTAGGGCACAAAAACTTCACCAAAGCCAGACTGGATTTTTCTTAAGCTGGTCACCGATCCATTAAAGTTGATAATCAGGAGAAAGTACAGTAAAAGCACAGTAAAGGAAGAAATATGTACCACGTCCATTGGAACAAATGAGAGAACAACGGTTTCTATTGACAGTTGCTTTATTGCTGGAAAAATCCTTTTTTGGGGGCGGGCAGGGCTGGATTGCACAGAGCCATCCCGAAAAAGCAAAGCCTAGCTGCTGTTAATCCTGGCCTTTGGCAGCTGAAAATCTGTGCTCTGGCTCTGTTCAGCCCACTCCTTTTCGAGAGCAGTGGCAGAGACGATAAATTTCTACTCTGCTGCATCCCCAGCTCACAGTAAAAGTCTCCTGTAATCAGACACCTTCAGAGATCCCTGCCGCAGCAACACCACTTGAGCGTTCACTGAGCCAGAAATGCCAGGGAAATCTGCTGGAATAATGCTTCTGCCTTAAGCAAGTCCCTCTTCTTCAGCTGGGCAAGCTGGTTCTATGCTTCTTCTAAGGGGCAGGGGCTAAATTGGGCATCAGCACACTGCCGTCAGTGCTGGGGTTTGGCAGCATCACTCCCTCCAAACCCTGGCCGTGTGGGAGCTGCTTCCTGTGCAGCTCAGCGATTCCCCTTGGAGTCCGGGAGTCTGACGGGAGAGAAAAGGAGGTGGCTGGCACAGCTCCCTCGGCTCTACCCGCCCGTGCTCACAAATCCATCTCACAAATCCATCTCAGTGTATTTACTGGAGCTGTGACGCCTGCTAGTTGGGGATTGCTCATTAGCTTATATTCACAATTATCCCCAAGGAAGGGAGGACTGCAGCCTCTGCTTTCCGCATGCAAATCGAGTAAAGTTTGGAGCTACTGCTACACAAAATCACCGAATGCCAGGCTCTCATTACTGCGGTTGGTTTTCAGAATACAGTTTTAATTGAACTAATTATCACAGACTCCTACACGTATTTTGAGGTTTTAATGAACACTTACAAGAATTTTAATCATGCTCCCATTGAAGGCAATAACAAAAACGCTCCAATGGCTTTGCATCAGATTACACACAGTGCAGAATATTTATTTTTCTTGTATAACTAAATAATGACATAGATCTGCAGCTCAGACAATGGAAAGCATTAAACTCAGGTACTTATGACTCATTCTATTTGGAATATTTAGACAAAGAGAGCCTCAAATCAAAAATAGATAAAGCAAATTAATAGCTAATTTAGGATGTTACCAAGAATAACATCATGAAGACACAGAAGATGGAAGCAGCACATTTCATACTGATACCAAAGGAGACAGCTTGCAAGCACCAGCCCTGCCTCTGCAAAATCCTCCTGACAGAGCACCTGTGCAAAGGCAGGGAGAAACTGTGTCCTGCACTCACTAAAGTGAGAATGTCTAACTCAGCTGCAGTAATTAGGACTCCAAATGAATTAATTATAATGATCTTACTGATTTCAGCAGGATTACTTATCAGATCAGTAGCTAATATGTGCAAACAAAGGAATACGCTGCCCGGAGGAGTGAATATGAATAGCAAAAATGTTTAGATCTGGTTTCCTACGGGGTTTTATTTTGCACCTATGGAGAGATGCATTCAGCCTGTTCCTTTTTTGACCTGGCCAGGTGTTCCTTTTTTCCTGCTCTGCACGTGATCGTGCAGTATGCTGAATCAGGGCTGTCTCATCATCCATAATGTCAGAACATGTGTAGGACAGTAGTTGTTGCTCTACAGAAACAGATTTTTTAACTATAACTTGCAGCTACCGAAAAGCAAAGTGTGGAATTCCCATGCTGAGGCATAGGGTGCCCTTGAATGTCTGGATATGGCCTGTGCCCTTCTGGAGTGGCAGCTCAAGGCCAGGCAGGGTGCTCTAGAAACAGATCCCCAGTGTAAAATGGGACTAAACACTCTCGTTTAGCCACCTGAGCCTCTCCTTAAATATCTTTCTATGCTTCCCATTTTCTGGTAGCACTAGAAGAGGCTGGGGATGCAATCAGCTCTCCTCAGTAGAAAAATGTGTGGAAAAAAAGGTAATGACAGGTTCCACGTAAGTTGCTTTAGCTAGAACATCTAGAGAGGAGAAAAAGTAAGCTAACTTAGCCAAGCTTTCAAGAAATGTATAGTGGGTAATCTAGTGAGGAATATAATGTCTAAGGGCAGTAAAGACATAATAAAGGGCAATAAACAAGATCTAAAAGCAGTCATCTGGCCCTTCTCACAGACTCACCAGGATCAAATTTCTAACAGATGTTGGTATAACTTGTCCTTTATAAACAGCTTTTACACAGAGTCCTCAGTTTTCCCAAGAAAGTCATTCAAGTGTGTCTCTATTGTTTACATTCCAATGCTCTCATTTTCTTTATTAACCTCTCTTGCTGTAGTTTAAACCTATTATATTTTGTCTTAGTCCCACTGGCTGTAGCTTTTTACATGTGTGAAGGCTTACTGTGATATCTTCCCACTGTTGTAATCACTTAAATTGTGCCACTTTCTTTCTTTTAGTCTTCTTTTTTTCCGCTGCTAGACCATGTATTCTAGGCTGCTGATAAGTCTTAGTGCTTTCATGTGGCCGCTCTTCGACCACAGAAGCCCTGACTCTTCTCAGTCTCGCCTTTTACTACTCAGTGAATGCTTTGCAAGTGTTTGAGGCTGGTCCTAGCCCCCAGTGCCTCCATCAGTCGCGTGAGTGGCATCAGAACAGCCAGGTATCAGTTGTGTGGCTTATGCTGGCTGTCCCAAGGGCTTCACATGGTAGTTGCCATCAAGAAAAAAAGTCAAAAAAAGATCGACTGATGAAAGCTGAGCAGAAATTATAGAAAAATCTGGAGTAATGGACATTCTTTTTTATTCGTGTCACAGTTGATATCAAAGTTCAGATTTTATTCTTGACATTGTTTGAACTTCAAAAGGTGTGAGCTTTTTTCCGTAAGAAGGGAAGGCTTCCAAGGTTTCATGTAGTTCTGCTCAAAGAAACCCCTTCCTTTTTCATTCCTTTGTTCAATATTTGACTCTTTTTCTTTGACCTTGTGTCTAGTTCTTAGTGAAACATAGAGCAGTGTGGAGCCCTAAAATTATTGCAGGGTTACTTCTCTCTCTCCTGGAAATTAGATATCACTGCCAATTCAACTCTAGTGCACTCACTTCTAGAGGGCCATCAGTTTCTGATAACATTCATTTTTCAGACTCTAAAAATTAAGTTTTTAATTGCAAGGAAACCTCTCTGAACTAGAGCAGCACCACCTTGCTGCATCTACAGCAGACCTACACAGTAGCTCAGAGAAGTGTGAACAACCCTCATTTAACTTTCCCACCACTGGCAACAGTAAGTCAAAATTCAAGATAAGACTCTGTAAATGTTCTCTGGGTAGGAGAGAGGAACGGCAGGAGGAAACAGTATTGCAGTTCCAGATGAATCTGGACTAATAAGTCATCGTTATTTTGCCCATGACCTCTCACAGCAGACATCAGAGTTCAAAGCTGCCAGTCTGCCTGGCTACTAGTTCCCAAACTGGATGGGTAGGAAAATTCTCTGAATGGATTACTTTAGCAGCTGTGTAATTTCAAGGATTTGTTTCTCTGATATAGATAGTAATATGCATGTGATTGGTGTCTTGGAGCTGCAACAAATCATGAGAATTAAACGTTTTCTTCCACATCCCAGCATGATTAAATAGAGAATAGATTGATATAATATGTATAATAATGTATGTATGGTGCATACCTTTAAAAATATCTCCTTAGAGAACTATCACCAAAGAGACAAAGGGTCATATTAACTTCTGGCATCCCACTTGTTCCGACAAACTGGAGTGATATTTGCATCCCTTCCAGATGAGATCTTAAAGTTGAAAAATTGTGATAGGTAAGAGAGCATTGTTGAAATAGCTAAATTCTGTACTAGGCACTTTAAAAGCATCCAAATGGCTTATTTTTCAGCTGTGAAATAGAAGTCTTTTCCACTGTTCTGGAAACATGGGATTCAAGGTGACTTCACGGGGTGTTAATGGATGAATGATCTGCACCCTGCTAACAATATTTCATGAGCAATGATGTAGCAAATAATATAGTCTATTACACTGTGCCACCAGATGCCATCTGAAAAACACATTGCTGGCTTTAGCATCCCAGATTTAATCAACTTTCCACAGAAATGACACTGATGCTGACTGTAAAAGACAGTGTGTCCTCAGTCCTGACTAGCAGCTCCTTGGATGTGGCAGAAATGGTGTCCCTTTCCTCGTACCTCTCCCACCAGCTGAATTTCTGATGGCTAATGAATGGTGATGGCATCAGTCTTCCCCTCAATATGTACAGGCACCTGTGTGAATGGGGCACTTGTTTCAGTATGGGGCACCTTGGACATCCTCAGCACCACCTGGACTCCTCTCCCTTTTGGGGTCAAAAGATAGGTGAGGGAAGGAATGAAGTTGAGGACATATAGAGGTTTCTTCAAAATACACTGTCTTCAGAATATACTTCCTTTTGCTTTTTCAGTTCCTAGACACTCTCACGAGCCTTTCATTGCAAATCACTTCTCCTGGAGCACCATTAGAGTGATGAACGTTTTAAATGGAGCCAACCTATTCTGCAGAAGAATAGCTGTAATGACATGCATGCTCAGGTTTGTTCCCAAGGGCTTATATACTATAATTAAAGGGACAGACTCACTAGGACATGAAAGGAATTTTCTCCAAATAAATTGGCAAGTGATTTGTTTGAAGTTTGAAATATATTTTCAAAGGTCAAGGCCTTGCTGCTTATCTATTTTGTTTATCAATTGGCGCTGTTGTTAACTTCCAGCAAAATAAATTTGCACAACCAGCACCAGGAAAAATATCTCCTGTAATACCTACTCTACTGGCTAAGGGGAAAATTCTTAAATAAGGGTCTAGGCTCTCTGATTAGACCTTGCCTAGGGTGAGTGTTACATAGAAAATAACAAACTTTAATGACATTTTAATGGGAGAAAATGAAAATTTGTCTCTGATCTTCTGCAGTTCAGTCATTGGTAACTGTTGTAATTGTATTCTTTTGAAGTTGTAAGTTGTATTATATCAGGATGAGTAAAAAGAGATGTATGTTGCCCTGAGCTATCTGGAGGTAGGTAATGCAAATAGCAATGCCAATAATAGTTAGTCACTAGTGATGGGCAGAAATTAATAGAAACTCAGGAAGAAAGAGGTGAGGAGAATAGCTGAGAAGATAACTATTAGCAATTTATAAATTCTGAATTGCATCTTACAGAACACAGTGAATATGGGGAGTGTTTTCTGTTAAATTTATTTTAGTATTGTTTTTTGTCCTTTTCCTTACCTTTCTTTTTCCTGTATATATATATAATTAAAACCTATATATATGGTTTTCATTTTAAATGAAGATTTTGAACAGAAAGAAGAAAAAGCAGTAAAGAAAATAGTAACTCCAGCTTCCTTTTTCCATAACCACTATCTCAGAATTTTTAGAAGTATGAAACACCAGCGTAAAGATTTCCTGGAGGGCTGACAAATACAGTGGCAGGTATGCAACCCCCTCAAGAAACTCTGTCATTGCTCCTTCCTTCTCTCCCACTTAGATGCCAGTAGGCTTTACTTCTCTAAGAGAGCCAGTTGTACAGTGCCATAACCTTTCTGTCCATTTTAAAACACACATATTAGCAGCAAGAGAGATTTTATCTTGGAGGGATCTATCCCTTTGTCTCACTCCTCTTTCAACTTGTAGCAGAAAGCTTGGTGACCACTCCATTTTTGCTTGCCTTTTGTTCCAGTTCCCTGCCAACTTTCACACTCATACAGTTAACTTTTTCTCTTCACCAATAAAACAGAGTAGGAAGGCTTTCAGAAGCAGCTAGGAAGGCAATATTTTCCCCCACTCAGGTAAATTTCCCATGGCATTTTCTTTCTCTGCTCCTCCCAGTGCCCATGCAACCTATTCCCCTGCAGGGCTCAGCGTGAGCAGCTGCCTGCTGATGCAGAATAACTGCATTTAGTCTGCAGCAGGAGTATTCAGCACTCGGTGCTTTTCCTAACACTTGACTGGGAAAATTGGCTGGGGAAACCGAGGCCTGATGCAAGGAGTGAATACAAGGTATGAGCAGAAACCTCCTTGTTTTAACACCTGGAGACGAAGCACACACAAAGGAAGAGTGGGTTATTGAAAGGCTTCTCCAGAGGGGTTCTGCCCCATCCTGATCTTTTCCTCCTGCATTACTCCATAGTTGTATATTGTCATTCTATCTCCTGTGAAATGACAGTGCCTTGTCATGTACTGAGAACAGCAGCATCCCTGTGGGAAAAGAGCAGGACTGAAGCTATACAGCAGGTCCTCCCTAGCAGGAGGTCACTTCCATTTGCAGCTGGGTAGGGCCATCATCACTGCTAGCTCATCTTCTTTCTCTCAAGTTAGTATTCTGACAGGCACTGGGCAAAGAACTGCAACACCTGAGTTTCCTTTACTGTAAAGAGAGCAAAGATTGTCATTCTCTCCCCTGAGAAGCATGTTATAAAGAATTAGCCCCTGTTTGTAAAGCAGTTTGTAAAGAAGAAAATGTCTGTGGAAGGGCCAAGCACAATACACAAATATTACTGAACTGATGTTTAAACTAATAGCTCTTTGCTAACTGTATCTTCATAGAGGAAGTAGAAGAGACAGGTCTCCAGTCCATCACTTCGACTCCAAAGCTACTTCATTTGTCCTTTACTTGCTGGATGAGCTCTCAGCTATTTTCCATCATTCTCCAAAGTTTCCCACAGGCCATGTTTGCAGTGTGAGCTACAGGGAGTGTAAGCTGGTATTGCTTAGACTCACACCAGGTTACACAAAAGCAAGTCCAATCCTGGCAGTCCCTCAGTCCTGAGCCAGCTGCAGGCAGCTCTGTGGTGGACAAGCTCCGGGCACGACACCAGATTTATCCTGGTCCAACCTTTCTCTGAACTCATCCTCAGAACACATGAACATGTGGTATGTTTTCTTTTAGCTCTGAGACACGTGAAATTCATCCAGATCTCTTAATTCTGCTTTGTCCCGTGTCTCACAATAGGTCTTTTTAACTCCTGTCTCTAAATGAGGCAGAACTTCCCAGCCACAGGCAGTTCATTTAAATATAAATGTAAAAGCTGTGCTGGAGGAAATGGTTTCTGCTCAGCTATTTGGTTATGAAATCAAATCATTTCTCTGCTGTTTTCAAATTGGTGGCTAACGGACGGTAACATTGAAAAAGGGGGACTGCAGGGCTGGGTTTACCTGAATTAAAGACATTCATTCCCCTCTGTCCTAAAATCTATATTGAAAGTAGTGTGTTTTCAATTATGACCTAAGCTTATGGGATTTTTTAATTTTTTTTTTTTCTTTGATCTCTAGAACACCAGAGAGAAAAGCCTTTAACCCTCAGGAAATTGTTACACGTAGAATTATACACCAATACTATCAATTACTCTTTCTTACGCTCACAAATAATAACAAAAGGATGAATTGATGGGTAAGACATCTACTTCAGGCAGCAGGAAACACCAGCCACGAGTAAAAGAAAGGGCATGGGTAAAGGAAATGGCTATGTGAGCTTCCCTGAAATACAGAAACAAAGTGCTGAAAGCACAGGAATCCAGTAGTGTTTTCTGATCTCTGATGTCACAGAAAATAACTCAAGGAGTTGTCTTTTGAGTGAAAGAATGGTTCCTGTTCTTTTTCAGAGGAAGTCAAAGGGCAGCCAAAACATCAGTATTTTCTTCAATGTCCAAATGTTCTTGTGCTTTCAAACTTAAGCCACAACAGGGAGCTCCTTCCTCCACTCTAATTTGGATTTTGGAAGGAGCAATGCAACTTTAGAAGCACAAAAATTGTGGGTTAGAGTCCCCTAGTTCCTTGTCCTCTTATCTTGAGCTGCCTTGTCACAAACTTCCTCACCTTCTCTCATGTACGAGTCACTCTTTCCTACGAGGTGTCTAAAATTCTTTCTTTCACCTTTTGAGAAATAATTAATTCCCCTAAATAAATTCTCTTTATTAAATGCCAGTATGCTGCAGGGACTTACAAAAAGCACATCTGTGCATTGTCCATGCATCTTAACATTTTGCAGCCTTGCAAACCTTTGCTCTTTTCCAATCTGAAGGCTATGTTAGAACATGCAGGTGATCTGTGCAAAAGTCTCTGGTTATGGGATGTTGGCTTCTTTTATTCAGCTGCTGGACTGGTTTGCAGGAAGGTAAGTGTTAAAGGATTTTTCTCACATTACTTTTCTATATAAACTTCACTGAGTTTGCCACAGGGATGATAGTCATTTCCTATGGGGAATTAGAGGTGTGCAGAAAGGTGTATAAAAAAAGCTCTGTGTTATGTAATATCCTGTGAACCTATGACCCAAATAACCTAAAGTGAGTAGGAAGATTGCAAATAAACGTATCACATAGTAGATGAGTAGAGATGATTCGGGTATTGTCTTGCTGCTGAAATTTCCATCTGTGAGCTATAAGACAACCCGTCATGAATTTACAGTGCAATGATTTTTTGAGCAAGAATTGTTTCAATCTTTGTAAACATTTTGCAGCTTAGGTCTATGACCACTGAACAAATCAAGACTGGGTAGAAAAACTGGAGGTTGGAGGCGCTCGGTTTCCTTTTCCCTTCCACAGCCTGTGGCACTAGCACTGGCTGTGACCTAGATTTTGGTCCATTATGAAAAAGGATTTATCTTTATTCCTTATGGTTCCTTGGACATATCAATGCCATTTCTACTCACTTAACATGTCTATAGTTCCTATTTCTATGATTGTCCTCATATTCTCTGGTCCATCTTCTGCACTCTTCCCCAAGCAGATGTCTTTCAGCCTACCTTCTGTCTGCCCCTTTTGTCTGGACTAACTAAGGGAAGAGTAATTTTTGTTATGAATCAGGGCTTTCAAGTTATATTCCTAGAACATCAGCAGAAAAAGTAATAAAAGCCACAGGGAAAAAAAAGAGGTAAAGGCCATTTATGCTTACCTATAATCCATGTGTCAATACCATGGTTATTATGAAACAGGGTTTATTCATACTTTGCTTTATAGCTATTTCTTTCTTTATACCTTGCTATAATTTGTTTGGCTATAGTCTATTCAAGTGTGTGTGTCTGTGTCTGTGTGTGTATCTCTGTTTCTAGGATCTGTAGTTAGGCAATCCTTTGGGAAAAGTTAAGGTATGCAACCTGTTTGTAACAAACAAACCCTCATCTTAATTTGCTACTTCTGTATTCTTGATTTAAAGATCTAAACCAAGCCTCACATGCACTAAACTCGTGTTTCACTCATTGCCTCTTACAGGAGATGAATGTTGTACTCAGAGGAGGATTCAGACTTCATTTAGACCCTGCTTCATGGTCAGTGGTCATAATTGTCTGAAAAGGCAGCAGTGGGCATTAACCAGAGTCATACTGATACAGCAAGTAGCCAAGTATGTTCTGTCTCGGATTTGTCACTGTACTCACACACTGTACAGTAACAGTACAGTTTTACTGGATCTAGTTGTAATTATATATTGTTCAAGAAAATGTCTTTTTTCATTTCTTCCATGCAGGGTTTCCTCAGTATTCCAGATTTCATTTCCCCTTTACCACCTAACAACAACAACCACAACAACAACAAACAAACAAACAAACAAACAACTCTATGAAATAAGATCTAGTTCAAAGTTTCCGATATTATGTGTTTTATTTGTATGTTTTCTGTTTCTTATGCCATTTTGATTCCAGACATCCAAGACATTTTAATTGTGGAATGGAAAAAACATCTGGACGGGAACAGTGTTGTAGGAGATAATCAAATCCTGGTAAAGGTAATAACAGAACAGCTGATACTCATCAAATGTAAATTTACTAAAGGTATTTAAAAGGAGAACATTAAACTGAAAGAGGAGAGGCAGATCACAGGATAATCCTATGGAATATTTTTTTTAATGGTCTGTTTTCCTTCAAGTATGAGAAACTGGCATTGTCTGTCAAATGCTCTGCTGTAACTTGCATGTCATTGCATACTACATGTTCTAATCTGCTCTCAACCTGCAATATATTTGTACAAGTGCTTCATACAATAGGACTGTAGCCAGACTTTTAACAGAATGTAGCATTTAATCTCTTTGGTTACCTAAAGTTGTAGTGAAGTGCTTTGTGAGATTGGCTCTTTCCCACTGAAAAGATGATACCACTCCAAAATAATTTAAAAAACCCAAAACANCAAAGAAAGTAGCTTGTAATATTGTTCTTCTGCACAAAAAAAAAAAAAAAAAAAAAAAAAAAAAAAAAAAAAAAAGGCAAGCCCGGGCTTTTCCAAACAGCTGTATGTGTGTGTAAAGATACACATACTGAATATTTCCAAGCATTTAACCTATTGGTCCTCAAGTATATAAATACCAGAAGGGAGGGTGCAAAGAGGACAGAGAAAGGCTATTTTTGGTGGTGCCCAGTGACAGGGCAAGAGGTGATGGGCACAACTGAAACACAGGAGGTTCCCTGTGAACATCAGGAAACACTTTTTCCTGTGAGGGTGACTGAGCACTGGCACAGGTTGTCCAGAGAGGTTGTGGAGTCTCTCTCCTTGGAGATATTCAAAAGCCCTCTGGACATGGTTCTGGGCAGCTGGAGCTAGGTGACCCTGCTGAGCAGTGGGGTTGGACCAGATGAGTTCTGGAGGTCCCTTCCCACTTCAGCCCTCCTGTGAATGGGCTTGGAAGCAAACCTACCAGCACTCTTCTAGCCTGCTCTTCCATGGCACCACTAATTCTTATAAGGTCCAGGACAGGTTAAAAAATTCCCAGATAAACAAGAAATTAATTTTCTGCCTACTTGGACAGATGCCTCACCAAACCTTGGCAGAAAAAGTATTTTGCCAAGTAACTCTCTAGAATAACTGTATTCTTTTATCCTTGTAATTGCTTGCTTGTGTATGTCAGCACAATATCCCATGGACAGAAATTTTTACTTCCTTTTATCTTTTCTTCCTCAAAAAGAAAGCTAGACTCTTGACTTCTGGCAAGGGCTCTGCAATATCTCTGTTCAGTTCTTTGCCAAAGGCTTCCTGTGTGACAGAGGTTACATTGCTTTATTCAAGCAATAATCCACAAAGCTCACAGTGATTTCAATGCATCTGAGAGGTTTTAGGCTTTAACATTTCTGTCTTGTTTCCTTATTTGTGAAATATAGTTAACAATACTTTGTTTTGGCTGCCCATTATGCATCTTCTCCATCTAGAAAATAATCTCTTTGTGGTAGACACAGTCTCTCGCTATGTGTTTGATGATGTCTGTCACAATAGGTCATTCATCTTGGCTGGGAAGACCCTAAGAATCACTGCCATACAGTGGAAGTAGGGAGGAACTCCACTTGCACCTCTGGGTTTTCTTAAATAAAAGTTGGAATATTTCACCCAGAACTACAGGAGATCAAATCTTAAATAGTAGACTTTTTTTGAGGGAAGAAAAATCTGCACATATTTCATCCTGAGGTTTGTGGGTCTGGCCAAGAGGTTACATTTCCAAAAAATAAAAGCTTAGGAAAAAAATGGGGTAGCCTCAACAAATAACAGTAATACTAGAAAGTGTAATAATTAATGAGACTGACAGCTGAAATGGCTCTTTCTTTTTTTGCAATATTGGCCTGCAATATTAGAAACTATCTCCAAAACCAGTTCTTGCACATAATAGTGGAATCTAACGTTGCTCCGCAGCAGTTTGTCACAAATTCCAGGAGAATGCTGTCTGCATGTGCCCTAATATTTTGCACTGCTTGGTGAAAGCAATTCCCTTGAAGAGCGAAGGAAAAAGAAAATGAGCAGGGGGTCCCACAACTCATCTCAAGTTTCCTTTGGTGACTGTCTTCCATTTCTTTTTCATGAGGTCTTTGACAAGCAGCAGCAGTTATAAGATTTTAATTTCCTGGAACATTTCTTGCCAGGGTAAGAGCTAAGGGTTCTTTTTTGTCCATTTTTTTTCCTCCTTTTTTTTCCTTTTGAGATAGATCTGCAGCATGTCCAGTGGAGAGATTCATTACCTACTTTTCTCAAAATTAATATTGAGCTTTGTGTACTTTCTGATATTTGGTAGAACATTCTTCTTATTAGAAATCTTGGGCCAGTTTGTGTCAGCCTTCCCATGGCAAAACAGCAATGCAAGGTGTACCTCAAGCTGAGGAAGGAATCCCATTATCATCTTTGAGGAGTAAGAGATTTTTGAGTGTCAGTGAACAGGTTTCTGTACCTCCACTAAATAAATAAAATCCAAGTTAAAACAAAGAGACAAGGACAAGAGTGTCCTTTATCAGCCATTTGCTGAAAGGAACCCATGTGCATTGCTTAATCAGGGCCAAAAAAACCAAGTGTAGGCAGTAGAATGTACCAAAAATTGGGAGTTCTGGGAAAAGTTCATGTGAAACCTTCCCATGTTAGAGACAATTAGGACAATTAGACACCGAGACTAATCATTTAGGTAAGACTCTGTATCCCTCCTTGCCTTCAGTAGCATTCCATCACTCGTGAACCAAGGGGACATCAGTGGAGACCACGGCATCCCAGCAATTTGTCTGTGCTGTTTGAGAACATCCCCCAGCCAGAGCCGTCCGTCAGATCGCTGGGCAGCGGCGGTGACATTTCGGTAGACGTGTTTAATTATATCAATACATCAATAGTGCTGACATTTCAGAGAGCTATCACCTCAGGATAAGCTAGCTCTAAAAGTAATCTCTTTTCTGTCCTTCTCCATCTGCCCTGAAAAATAAAGCTGCATGAGTCAGATTTTTAAACAGAGGTAGTATTTAGAGAGAAGTGCAGAGCTCAGAGATCTCCATTTAAGAGCCCATAAGCGTCCAATTCCCACTGCAACCCTTGGTGGCCTGAGAATTTCTTTCAGAGCCTAACTTCAGCTGTGAAGTCCCCTTTCAAAATCACAAAGGAGAAAGAGAAAGGGTAGGCCCAATAGTGCAAGATGCCTGAATCTGCTTTGACTACCTTCCATTCAAGAGTGAACTCAAACAAACAGAGTTACATTGGCCAGGAAGGGATGCAAAAGCAGGTTTGTCTCAGTAGCCTGTGCATGCCCTGGCTGCTGACCCCAGCTGCTGAGCTGGGGTGTTTCACTGCTGCCCACTCAAACCAGCACCGTCAGCCAAAGCCAGAGGTCCAGTCTCTGGGCTCTGAAGCATCAACAAATGTGCTGTCAGAAATAAAAAGCAGGAGGCGTCTTAAGGAAGTAATGCAAAAGCAAAAAGAAGGCAAAGCAGCCTGCTAGGGAATTGCAGATGCAAAATGCAGCTGCCTTTGCTCCAAACACACAGAAACTCAGATAGCAACATCATACAGGATGTAAATGGGAGTCTGTCATTTCTCACTGGGTAAAAGAAAAAATTTGGTTGTCTTATTTAACATTTTTACTCTTCTTGACACATGTTTTTCATGGCATACAATACCTTAGAAAGGAAAAGGATTTCTTTGTGTTTCCTGCTTGAAAGCAGGAGCTGTAAGGAATTCAGAGGACCCCATTTACCCACAGGATTGCAGGCTCTTCTCACACCTATAACACAAGTGGAAAGAGGGGCACGGAGAAAGGAGCACCAAAAAAACTGTTTCTCGGTCATGTTGTGAATGGGAGCAGGATAGAGGTGCTGCAGACTGTGTCAGCCAGTGCATCACTTCTGTGAGGTCCATAAATAACTGAGGATCTCCAGGCTACAGGACACTGATCACTCACTGAGATGTCTTACAGCCTGCTGACTGGGGGACAAAAGCACTAGGAACTGATGGTGCTTCACTTCACAGTTTTTTCTTCTTGCTGCTTCTTGGTTGCTCTTCTTGGGAACCAGTGATGGGCACAAAAAGGGCAGGAAAGCTCACGGGTTTGGCCCAGTTTTGTCCTCCACTGATGTCTCCACTGGAGCTTTTGCTGACTGCTGAATTTTCATTCTGTGCCTTGCAAACCTTCCACTAGCCATTCGAACCAATATTTTTAAAGATGAAAATCATAACATTTCAGCTCAGATATATTGAACTATAACAGTTCATTGTCTTTTAAAACCAAACACAAAACTTCTTACACTGTTTTATACCAAATGTTGCTCAAGGCCAGGAAGTAATTCTTACTTGTAAGAATTGTAAGTAATTCAAGTGAGTAATTCTTTAATAACTAAACCAGTTCCTTAATAGTTAAAGAAATTTAGCAAAAGCTATTATTTTTGGTTTATAAAAGCCCCTACATCATATTTATATTATTCACTGTGTCAGACAGTCTCATTTAAGGGAATTTTTCTTCTCTGTTGAAGCTTATATGGAACCCTAGACTCATAGAATATTAAGGGTTAGAAGGGTCCTTAGAGATCATTGACTCCCAAGCCCTCACTTCCATGGGGTTATATATGATATGTAAATATTTATTTGTTTGTTTGTTTGTTTATTTATTTACCACAGGGTAAATATTTTCTGGACTACACCCTGAAAGCTGAGGTCGTATTTCCTGTTTATGGCCATACAAAACCAAAAAGACTCCTCTGTAATATTCTGAGGGCAGTTCTTCTGAGTGGAACCATTGCCACTGTGTTTTCCAAACAATTCAACCATACCAATATGCTACAACCTAGAAATGGATTGTGTTTTTACGTATTTTGGGGCAGATGAAGAAAGTTATTGTTTAGCCACCGGAGCTGACTCATGCTCACCTACACAGCTTCTCAGTCTGTCCTGTGCTGCTCTCTCAGTGATCCCTGCAGGGGAGGATGGGGCTCCTGCAGACACACTGCGAGGAAAGACAAAGGAAATGCACTGCAGGCTTACTCAAGCACTCATATATCTACTCAAGGATAATGAAAATGCACTGAGGACAGCTTTCCTACAGCCATTTGTTGCTCTTATATTGCTCCTGTCCACAAAGACTCTGTGCAAAGGTCAACCAACAGTTTTCAGTGGTTTTGAAGTCTTCCTTCTGAATCTAAAAAGCTGAGGGAAAATGGCTACTTATCCTGATTTTTACAACATCCAGCATGATGTTATAAGTAATTTCTAAATGCTTTTTATATCACTCTTGTGGTGTCTCTTTTTTTTTTTTTCAGAACCACAACTGACTGGCTGGAAAATAAAAATTGCTGAAGGGCATGTTCCATCACACTTTAGGCAGCTGCACACAAAATTGATGGAAAATTAACTTTCCAAGGTGAACCCAGTTTAATTCCTAGTTTGCTGAAAAGAAAGAAATATTTAAGGCACTTTGAGCTAGAAGAACTTGGAAGGATCATATAAGAGAAAAGAAATTTTCTGACAAACCTCATAGTAACACACTTTCCTACAGTTTGTTCAGTTCATTAATAACTTTTTGACCCTCTTTGAAAAGTGAACAGAAATGTATGAACACCAAGACATTGTAAAAATTACAACTTAGAAACCAGAATTTTCTTGGTGAGGACTTTTTACACAGAACACTTTCATGTGTTTTGAGTAGATGAGATGTACCCTGAGGAGCACCATGATTTGTTTGGATGGTGTTGACAGTGACAGGCTTAGCTAGAAAGGAGGGAAGGAAATTTGAGGAATTAAATCCAAGGGAATAGGAAGAAATACTGGACAGAATTATTATAGCATAGCTTGGCCATTAGGTCTCTCAAGCTGCTGAGGATACTTCTTCACTTCCCTGTTTTTCCCCTCCTCTCCCAGCTCCTGATGGACAGAAGGACCTGCTTGTATCTCGTGTGCCAAACCGGAGAAATAACTGCTTTGTTCTCCCAGTGACTCTTCTGTTTAAGCCTCTAGAGAGGACTTCTGAGTTTAGGTCTGTCCCCAGGGGTCCTGATATCACAATATTTCTTTTTAACATTTTTTGTTGCCTCATTGCTAATTTCACTGTTCACTCTTAGATCAATTCTCTTTTTGTCTTTCAGCCACCTTGAGTGACATTTCCTGCCTTCCCTCATTCCCTTGCATTTCTTCCTACCTTGATATAAAGTACAGAAGTTTAGGGTGGAAGTCTGATTTATTTTTTTCTCCATCTCCATATCTTGCTTTTAATTTATCCCAGGGTACATCTAACATATTGATCAAGAGTTGATCTACATCAAACTTTCATTACACAAAATGATGATCAGAGCAGTTGCTGTCAGGCAAGCATCAAACATCTTGTCTGTACTTCATATTTTTCTACTCTAGCTTTATGCTGATAAATACAGTGCTGACTTCTTCAGGTATAAAGGTAGGTACTGCATTCACACAGGACATCTGTCTTTATCTCGTGGGCTTATGAAATATCATGAGAATTTATCTCATGGATATTATGACTTCATTGTTAGCCTCTCTCATTCAATCTTTTATTTTGTGTCATGATGGGTTTTGCAAACCCAAATCATTTGCCACTGACTTTGTTTTTTATTCTGAGTGACTTATGTTCTCAGTGCATCCCTTAAATTTTAGGGCAACATAGTGTTTATCATAGAGACTAAATGATTTAAATCACTGTTGACACTGTCACTTTTACATTGTTATAAATACCTTGTCTCCAAAGGATTCAGGCTGTGTGATGAACTCCAATAAATCTCTTCCTTAATATTGTCAGGGCTTGAAATGGAAATGTCTGCAGTAAGGGAAAGACAGAATTGTTAAGGTGTCATACTTATCTATTTGAAATAAATGGTGAGTTTTTTAATCTTTGACATCAGGAATGATAAACGATTCTGTAGTTGCTTATTATAGTGCTGCACTGAAGCCCTCCTGGAATCTCTCTTCAGTTGGGCAGAATTATTAGGGAAGTCCAATGAGGAGCATCTTGATGTAGAGGGTTAAAATCCATGGTAAATAAATCTATGTTTGCCCTGTCCTCAGTGTCCTGAGTCTCTGCAAGAGTAGGGGAAGGTTCTCATTGAAGCCAAGACCACTTCATATTATGCTGACAGGGAAAAGTGTTCTTAAAGTAGGATTGAATTATACCTAAACTCCATTTGAGTGGTGCTTTTTTTTATATATTCTGATACAGCTTAAGCTGGCCTCAGTGATCAGATTCAAGGAAATACAGTGTTAATAAAAGTAAATGCCATTTTTCATTTTTGCTGTGGATGTTTGTGTCTTTCCATATAGTATTTTAGTACTTGTGAAGGATTTTTAGTAGAAATCAATGAACATTAGTAACGATAGAGTAATATAAGAAGCTGCATTTCATAGCATCTTTTTTATGGGCAAAATATCAATGTGTTGGCTTATAGGACTCAGAGCACAGGGCAGCACTGGGGAGGAAAGGAGCTATAAACCATTCAACCTCACTCGTCTCATGTAATCTACCCAGAAATCTAAATGCAGCCCACTGACAGCTCTAAAATAGAGCAAAATACCTTCAGCAGTCTCACAAAACCAAGGGAAATGTCACATCTAAACCCAAACTATAAAAAAGAGGAACTAACGCACAAAAGGAGCTGGGGACCTGGTGGGTATTTTAATAGCAGGATAGAAAAGATGAGAGCTAGGCAGTATTTTACATCAGCTTAAAGAGGCAGGGACACATGAAATGGCCCCCAGGCCCCTGCCATGGGAGAGGGAGCTCCAGGGACCCCCAGCACCAGCAGCACCAGCCCTGTGGGCATCTCCCCATTGCACGGAGAGTGGTGGCCTTGGCTCCTGCAGCCCTGCAGACAGACTTTCTCTGGTGTGCCTCATCTTGCCAAAGCTCCCCTCTGTAAGGGAATATGAGACTCAAGGCTCCCTGGGGCAAGCATCAAGTGTACCATCTGCCTTTTTGTCTAAGACAAGATATATTAGCCAGTGCTTGCTAAAGCATGCACACAAACACCAGCTAGGACTAACAGAAAGTATGGGGCTCATAGCTATTGTATATTGCTTGGAACTCTAAAAACCTCACTTTTGCTTCCCGGTGTTCATAACCTGAGAGATATTTTGTAGTCAAAAATACCACCATGGCAACGTGGTCTAACCACCTAAAGAATTAGCCCCAGGGACTAATTAGGAGAGATGTTTGAATTGCTGTTTCTTGCAGGAATGTGGTGCAAATTCTACACCACAAAACCTGAAAATTCACTTCCTAAAAGACTCAAAACTGTGACTGGAATTTACACAGCTCAGTTTTAGCACCTATGTGATGATGAACCCAATGCTGAAAGCTGACCCAGGCATTGAGCCTTTTGCAAGAGGTGTCTCTGTGTATGAAGCCAGGTAACAGATGAAAGAGTGGAAAGTTGTATTCAAGGACATATAGTCCTAGTGAATTTTGTACCAGCAAAACATGCTACAAAAAGCTTCTATGCAAGTTCACCAAGCCCTTGTCACCACAGGCAGCTTCCAATTAAATTCTCCTTCCTTCAATCAGTTCCCAGTTGCAATCTGGGGAAAATTCTGGCTTCCACCTTGGCTCAATCCTTACTCCAGTGGTATTTCCACAGCAGTCAGTTCAGACAGATGCTGTACTCCTTAGCTTGAGCAAGACACATTAGCACCTTGCTATAGTGTGAGGAAATATTTCATTACAAGCACATAAAATATGCTGCCAAGTTGCTTCATTAGGTAAAGTCTTTTAAGAAAAATATCCCAAAGCTTAAAACAAGATTTTTATATAAATATGAAATGTAGATTAAAAAAGAAAAAAAGAGGAGGAGAGGGGAAATTAAATGTTACTGACTTTATTGAATTCAATTCAAATATCTTGCATAAGCAGACATGTCACTTTAATCAGATAAAACCCACCAGGGAAGGTGGTAATTATTTGTATTACTTCTTGACAGCTATAAAAAGCTAAAATGTTACTGTGCAAATTCTGTCTGAACTATTTAAACAATTGAAAAATGTGATTTAGCAGCTAAAACAAACTTAATTCAGGCTGATCTCTCATCGACATGTGTAAGATGAAATAAGCTGGCACTTTGTACAGGGAATAGAAAATAACTGCACAATGCCCTCACCTAGCATGGTTAAAACCTGGTACCAAATAAACCCCTCAGAAGACCTTGTATTACCACGACATAAGCAGGAGATGATGGCCATTTCCATACTGAGATCTGCTGCCCTTAAACTTTGGTTGATAGTAGCCAGGGTGGGGTTTTGCCCTGGAAATTCCTGGAGAGCTCTAGCAGCCAGGCAGCCATGCAAGGACCACTTGCACAGGCAGAGGATATGAGGAAAGTCAGGAATGAGGCACTATTGTTAGCCTGGTCAGGTCCACTCCAAGAAAATGACATGCCAAGGAGCAAGGCTTGAGGGCAGTAAAACTCCCCACTGGGACTGGTGGTAGACCCTGGGTTGGTGGCCTCAGGAGAGCTGTGCAGCCAGCTGGAGCACCAACAAAGCCAGCAGGAGAGAGGCTTGCAAATGCAACCCCAGCTGTTCAACCAAGTCAGCTTCCAAGTAAGAGGGGTGGGAAGATTTAATTCAGTCCAGCCCCGGGGAAGCCCTAGGCTGTCACTCACAGGAAACCCTTGTATTAAGGGTTTTTCCTTAAGTGCTAGTCTTCCTTAGGCCTTTGACACTCAAGTTGAAAAGTACACCAAAGCCAGGAAGCACAGTGATTCCCAACAATAAAATCTGAATGGCTGGTCTGCAAATAACACGAATCCTATAATCAGAAATCTGGGTTGGCTGATGGGTTGCAGTGTTAATAAATCACCATCACATAGATTCCTCTTTCCCTCTTCTTCCCTCTTTCTACGTTTGCAGTCTCTGCCACTTGTTGCCCTGTTTTGTCTTTCTAACAATATAATAGAGAGCTGTTTTCTGCCTTTTCTAGTCCCAGGTAGCCCAGACTTATCTCAAAACCTCCAACTAAGTATTGTCTTCAAAAATCTAAGTGCTTGAAAAATGAGTCACTCCACAGGCAGCAGGATTATTAAACCCTGACTCACTAAAGATTTATCTAATTTCTCTTTAAGGTCTTTGTTTCCATCAATAATTCAGGTTCCCACATGTCCCTTACATGATCATCATGGCACAAGGGGAAGCTGGAAAACACTGCTTAGCTGGACAGCCAAGAGAAGGAGCTTTCAGACCTGGATGAGCAGCTCCAATTTCTATGCCCAGGCAATCCATGTCTCTGTTTTCAGCCATTCTTTCATCCTCACCAGGGCTAGAAAAGTACTGTTTATAAATATCAAGGATTGTGATTCCTGTACTTATAACGGCTTCCTCCTGGCTTCCTCTTACTTCTAATGACTGCAGCATCAAAAGGGTCCGGAAATAACTGCAAAACTTAGAAATCCTGCACCTGAGCTTTCCTTTTCCTGGCAGAGGAAGGGTTAGTCAGACATGACCCTTTAGGCACTCTCTCCTTCTCTCATGTCTTTGCTGCCACATTTTAGAAGTTCATCTCCATCTGCAAACAGTTTTGCCACTGTGGAGCTGAGAGCCTAAAACTCAGTTTCTGTAATCTAAACCCAGCAGCACCAAGACAGAGTAATCTTTGTGGGCACTGTCCTCCCCACAG
Source organism: Pachycephala philippinensis (assembly GCA_013397055.1). Lineage (NCBI taxonomy): Eukaryota > Metazoa > Chordata > Aves > Passeriformes > Pachycephala > Pachycephala philippinensis. The sequence continues at coordinate 305,597 of VWZT01002551.1, read as the reverse complement.
CTCCGTGTTAGGTTAAACATGGAGATTCATTCACCTTTCTCACTGCCTGGTCAGCTAATGTAATTCACCATAATTGTTTAGTCCTGAAAGATGCTCACCAAAGGCACAGAAGGAACAATGTAGAGGAAAAGAAGACACTGAAGGCTATTTCAAACTTGTGTAAGCACAATCGCAAAGAGAAAAAGGGTCATGGAGTAAGCCTTATGCACCAGGACAGAGGAAAGCCCACTAAAACACTGAGTTTTCCCGTGACCAGTGGAGGTTTAGTGCTGCTGGAAGACTGGGAGTGCATCTGCTAGTAAACGCTCCTGCCTACCTGCAGCAGCCCCACAAGTGTCTGGCAGGGTTTGAGGTTCGGGCTACTGAAGCTGATTGTCCTATCTGGAAAACTGAAATGTTGGGGGTTTTTCTCTCTCCTGGCAGATGTTATCTTTAAATTTCTGCTGACAGTCAGCCTGGTGCAACAGGGACAGATTCTGTGTCAAGTTCCATCAGTGCAGTGCAATGAGCCTGGCCTATTTTGGAAGTTTTCTTTTCATCACTTTTTCATTTTGCAGCCTCCAGCCAGATGCTTGCAACTCTGATGTCTTCCTGCCAACCCTCCACCACCTTCATGTGTATCAGATCTGTGCTTTTTGATGTGCTATCTATTTCCTGTAGATGTTCCAGCACGTTTGCTCCTTCTAATGACTTGCTTTTCTCCTTTGAACAACTTCCTTGCGTTGATTTCCTGGAGCACTTATCATTTATTGATGGATAGTTAATTATCACCAGGCAATAGATCTTGCTCAATTCCCTAAAAGCAGCAGCTGACATTTTGTGTGCCTCACCAGCAATGATCTTTCACAGTCACAGATATTCTTTGCAGCAGATAATACATGTTCCTGCATTTAATCACACTGAATGAGTCAAGGATTGATCCTTGTCTTTGGTTGAATCTCTGACTATCTGCAAAAAGTCCTGATCAGTTTCCAGACTTGCCTCTGTTTATGGAGTGATTGATTGCAGGCACCAACTCTCCTCTATCACCAAAACATTTTACCATACCATCAAATTACTGATCACAGCTTAGTTTTGCTGTCTGGTTACAACTATTCATCAAAATTATCTATTGCCCCTGCCTGGAGACATAAACATCAAGATCTCTTGCTCTTCTCCTCTGTGTTCTCACTTATAACAGATTGCTCTGGTGCCTCTTCTCTATGTGCAAATCCTGTCTGATGTCAATTCCAGGCTCTGTGCACAGCCCAAGCAAAATGTGCTGTAGCAGCTGGGGGGTGGGGAGGCAACGGGTGGACTCAGGGACTGTTTGTGACTGCTGATGCAGCCCTGTAACCGTGCGGCATTTCTCCCTCCTCTGCTCCCTGCCTGCAAAAAACCCAGGCCACCCCATCCATGGTGTTTCCCAGTAGATTTGCATTTACCAATTTGCTTGCTGTGCAGCATCTCCCCAAAGGTCTGGGGAGTGCTCTGGCACTCACCTGAAAGAGAGCCCTCAGCCACACCAGTGAAAGAGAGCTGGCTCTCTTCAGCCTGGATGTCTCCTGTGCACTAAAGCGCTGAAAAATTAAAGCCACCACACACAGAGCCATTTTTAGTGAGGTGGAGTTTCTGCTTCTTAGTTGAGATAAATGCATGCAGACAACCATCCAGCCTCCCAGCCTAGCCCACTACCCCTGCCTCACAGGAACATAAATCATGTACCATGAAGCTATCTTTGCTGCTGCTAAGACTTGTTGGATCAATTGTCTTTCTTTCCTTTAGCAAAGGACCTTGCTCTCTTATCAAAATGCTGGATAGGATGTTTAAGTGATAGACTCCAAAATGTTAGAAGTCTGACCTTCCAAAGCCTGACACAAGCTGCTGTTAAAATGTATTTTATAGTTAAATAAATTGCCATCAATGTATAGATTATATTGTGAGCATAAGGAACAAGATTGCAATATTGATGCTAAATTTTGCTTTTTCATAAAGCTGTGTTCAGGTCTGGTTGTCCTTCCACAGTCACTTTATGTGATGGAACAACTTATCAAACCAAATCTGAGGTCATCAGGAGAAATGCCATTGCTCCGATACTGGCTGGGACAGTCATCTTGAGTTTAAAACACATTGAGAATTCCCTGAGTGAATCAGCTGATAACAGATAGGACATTACTCATGGTTTTACACTTGGCAATTGAACTGGTGCTCCATACACTGTATATTTGATTCATTCCTCTTTGCTGGTGTCCTGACTAAATTCAGAGCACAGGACATTTTTTTAGATAAGAATTTCTCCTATGACTTTGCAGCACTGTTTCCTTCCTAAGCAAGATTGATCTTTCCAGGGGAAGTACACATTGCTGCAGATTGATGACCATAGGCCTATTGCACTGAGAAAGCAGTGGCAGACATACAAAACTCCTGGCTGTTAATGAGGGAAAAGCCTGGTTGATCCTAAGAAGGTCTTGTTTAGGTGGAGACTTAATGATTTAAATTTTGGTTTCAAACACATCTCTCTAGTTCGTTTTTTGTTGTGGCTCTGATATGGCACACAAGGTACTTCATTTGACACCTGGACTCTCCCCAGCTCAGCGTATCAAGCATGCATTTGTACTTGCAGCAGCTGGCTGTAAAACACTACCATGTGAGACCAGTCCTATATTTTCCTCCTACTACAGGTGATTGTGACTATCAAGTCACACATTTAAGACATGGCCTCAACCTGCTCCCACTGAACTTGGAGAAATATTTGCCTTCTGCTGGATTAAAAGACTTTGTTTAGAGTAATAGCACCAGGGCTGGCCTCTAGCCTGTGAAAGCTCCATCCAGCTGCAGCGATGTACCCCTCCCAGATTTGGGCATGTCCTTCACTTCGTTGTTGCCAGTTCTCCCCCATCTCTCAATTAAAGCATTCATTATACATCATACCTTATGATTCCTGCACTAGAAAATGTTAAGGAGATTGATTCAAGTTCTTGCTCTCTATTTCATGTTTAACCCAGCTCTCTCCTTTAGTCTGTATATCCACCTAGATTCTGGATCTTTCTGATTCCATCTGTTTGCTTTTCCACCTAACCTGTCCCCCTTTTCCACTCTGACAGTGCTTTTGTTCAAACATTTTCAGCCTTTCCCCTTATCACAGTCAGCTTCTCCCCTGACTTCTACTGCAGCAACCCAGATTCCCTGAGGTTCACTTAACATCCTGTTAAGATCGTGCAGGACTTTCTCCTGTGATGATGTTGTCCTTTCATCCCTGCTTTGGTTTCCTCTCTTCAAACACAGCCATTGATGAGAAGCCTTCACAGGCTGCTCACCTTCTTTCTGCCATGTCTGATTGTGACAGTTCACACCTGCCCTGAGCCACATTGCTCTGTCACCTTCAGTGTCTCTCTTGTCTACGTCCAGCACTGGAATCCTAACATTTTATTTCCTGCCACCCCTACTGTTCTCAGTCAGTACCTACCATTGCCACTTCTCCCTCTTAAAAACATACACATACCTTAATGGACTTGAAAAAAATACTGTTATCTACCAGGAAGGTGCTTTGAAGGGACCTCAAGTTGTAAACAGAGCATGTTGACCTCCTGCCTGACATATGGGTCATACTCTGGATTCTGCTACAGCCAGTTGGGAGGGAGGCGAGTTGATTGCTTGTTAAAAGTCTGGTTTAGGCACCATTCTTGGTGGGATGAGTGATTGAACATTGTTAAACAGCACTGGCTGTTGATTGTGAGGGTTCCAACAAGCTCAAGTTAAATACATAGCTTTTAGAGGTTTGAAAGCACAGCTCATCTTCAACTTATAGCCTTGTTGATGTGCTCTACAGATCTATAATGTGTTTTAGAGACCCTGCCTGGAATGAGCACCACTGCTCACCTTTCTTTTCCTGCCTGCTGGGATCAGGGGTGTCAGCAGGAGGAGAGCAGCAGGCTGCTTCCCTCTGTCTGTATGTCTATGAATGACAAGTAAGGTCCTGGACCAGAACCCCATCTGTGAGCTCAGTGAGAGCAGGACCCTTGGCAATCAGCTCTGGATAAACAAACAGGGTCACATCATGCTTTGCTCAAAAACCCCCTGCCCTAAATCACACACCAGTGAGGGAAACAGAGCTTCTGTAAGACAGCACAGCAAGCAGTGCTCCCCTCTCCCACAGACACGAGGATGAAGAAGTAGAACTGCAGAAGTAAAGGCAGCAAAGGAGGAACTGTGACTTTCGGACATGCAGCTGTTCCACTGGCTCATTCCACCTGACCCAGAACAGCCAAATGGAGCACAGTGCACAACTGCAGTGTGACCTACAGGGTGCATACATTTGACTCCACATCACTGCATCTTGTCAATGGTGAATTTAAACTAAGTACAATTTACTGGCTTTCCCTTGAGACTGAAAGATGATGACCTTTGGTCAAGGAAGGGAAGCAAAATCAGCTCATGCCATAGTTCCAGATGAAGGGATAAAAATAACTTGAGGGGGGCTTCTCATTAAGTCCACAAAAATATTTCATACAGATTATGCTTCCATTTTTTTCCACAAACCAAGGATAATTTTCCAGTCAGAGATGGAAAAGCCTTGCCAAAAAAAAAAAAAAAAAAGAAAGATCACTCATGAAAAAGAGTTCTGAGGCTTTGGAAGAAAATAACTTCACGTCCTGTCCTTTACTGAACAATAGAGAGACCACAAAGTTAGATCCTTTCTCACTAGACAGGATTACTTCTGTCATGCATTTCATCAGTCAGAGCACATGTAGTATCACTTGTGATCAAAGATTTCTGGAAAAAACCACAATCTTGGGTTTGACTAGAATTTTTTATGGACTTCAAATAATAGGGTTTTATAATAAAATAAATATATTTCTGCAGAGACATATACAAACCTAGTCTATAAAAATGTATACACATTTATCTCTGAAATCCACACTAAGTCCCATCTGAAGGTTTGTAATTTATTTTACAGGGAACATGAATCACAAAAAGTAAGCTCATGCATATAATATGATATTTACAAAGAACAAAAAAGCTGCAGTCCTTATCTCGCTAAACAGTTAAAGATGAGCTTAAATGCCACATGGAATGAGGACCTCTGAAAGGATCAGCATAGACAGGAAAGTTTTTTTGCCCACTTTTGAAATTTTAGATATAGCTTTCTCATGAGAAAATTTTTAACTTTAAAATAAGCTCTTTTTTGTCATTCAGCACTAGGTGCATCTGCTGCACAGGTTTGCTGTGAAGTCTGTGGGAGACGGTCTCACTACAGTAACTTTTATGGCAGAACAGAGCATTTTTCCTCCAGACCATTTGACCAGTGTTGTTAGCTTTTCTTTTAATCACTGAAATAGAAAAGAAAACCTTTATTTAAAAAAATAAGGTAGTGAAAATTGGAGGTGTTTCACAGTATACTGAACTAACAGCTTCTCCTCTCCACTAAAAGATCTCAATTTCTAAGTTTCTTCACCCATTCAGAGTCCTTCCAGCTATTCTGCACATATACACCTTTACCCTTGGGCTCTCACCTACTGAAAAATTGTCTACCGTCTTCCTTAAAAGAGGCAAGTGTATACAAGCAAATTAACAATGAATGGATGCCTTTCAAATCCAGGTCCAATTTTCCATCTATTCTGACATAAATCATCTGTCAGTCTTAAACATTTCCTATCTCTGTAAATAATTTTAATGCTGAACTCACAATAATAAAACTTCCACTGGATTTCAGAGAGCCCTGTTCTTGTCATCCACAGATGTGGCTGAGTCCTTGTTAACTGGATTCATCACTGATCAGTCTGTAGATTTGTGGGCTCCTGTTTCAGCAACTTTAGGGTAGTTTGATTTGCCAGGCCCTACATACCCACCTCCATTTGTCTATTTCTTGCAGGGATGTCACAGTCACCGCCTTTTTCGCTGCCCAAAGCACCTGTGTGTGTTCCTCTATGCACATGGTTGCCTGAGTAATTTTTAAGTTAAGTTATATTTTCTTGGCTAGACAATGCTTTTCAATGGTGTGCACCATTCCCAGTAATGCAAAACAGAATTTTGAGAAAGGGGGAAAGTTTGCTAAGGGTATGTCCTTGTTAGGTTCTGATGTTTAGAACAAATGTTTGCTTTTAGGCTGTTTCTCACTTCCTACAATTGTGTCACACCAAGGTGGGCACCATGCCCGTTTTCTCTCCATCCTGAAGAACTGCCATCCCACATATTGCAAACATCAGTACAATCTGACAAACCATAATTGTGACTGATAAGCTGATCTTGCCTGCCCATTTTTTTATTCTACTGTTATCAAACTCTCTGCTACAGAAGAGCTGTTTCAATAATAAATCAGAACAAATTAAGTTCTTCAGCTGTGAAAACCAGGCTGGACTCTCGTGCTAAAATTTATTAGGAATGATTTAGGTATAACAAAATTCAGTCTTGTACTGACACAGGAGGCATGAATAAGACAATCCAGTATAGATCCCTTCAAACAAACTGGGATAAAGATTTATACAACAAGTTTTGAGGGCTGCTGTCCTGAAATATTAAAGTATGATCCCTGTCACAGGTTAGCAATTATTTCTTTACATGACAGCAAGAGCTGTCTCTGAAATTTCAATCTTCATTCCAAAAATTGCCCTCTTCAAATGTATACAGGACACTTGAGAAAGTTATGAATTTATTTGACATCCAACTTGCAGATGAAAAAACAATATCCTGTCTGCTCACAGATATTATAGAGCATAATACACTTTTTCAGAGGTAGACAGTTATCCTCAATGTCCTAGTAATCACATTCTGTCCACCTGCCTTCTCTGCAGGGATTTGAATTAAAACAATACTTAATCTCCTCCAAGGTGTGAGTCAGCATGCCTGAGTTCCAGCCAGGAGACTACATTTCTGCAGTAGATGAACTAATTACTGTTATCCCCAGCGCCTGCATAATATGAAGAAAAATATCTCGGCTTTTCCTGTATCTGCACCTTCTGGGGTCCCAGAAGGTAAAAATATNAAAAAAAAAAAAAGTCTTTCAAGTCCTATCACACTGATATTCTTCTCGTTCACTTTTCCCTCACTCCTAGTTTTCAGGCAGAACTTTCCAACTGTTTATTATTTATTTGGAGAAGACAATTTAAAAGCCTGAGTGCTGGCAGAATGACTTTCTCTATGATCCCTTGATCACCTCCATCCCAACAGCTGCTGCGCCAGTGGGCTCTGCCACTGGACTACAGCCTCCCTTCTAATCCCTTCAGAGCTCTCCGTGGGGAGCAGTGGGGAGAAGTGGGGCTACTGATTTCACAGCAAGTCCATGACCTTCTCCAGCAACACAAGTTAGGTGAAGGTTAATGTCAGCTCAGTGCAGCTGTGGACCAAATGTTCTTGTTTTGGAAGGGCTGTTTGCTTACAACTTCTCAGAAGAAGAGGTGGTTGTTTTGTTCCAGGATGGCGTGGAGAGGGTCAGGTGAATGACTTGGCCATCAGAACTGGATCCTCTCCCTTACAGGAATCTTTGTCCCTCCATGTAACAACTTCAGGGTTACTTACCTTTTTTTTGTTTGTTTCTGCATGTAGATGGCCCGTAACAGCCTTATATTTATGCTTCCCATGCCTAATTGCATGATTCCCCTCCTCTTAAACAAGAATCCAATTAAAACTTTCCATGTATGCCAACTGCTCTTACCCCTTGGCAAGTTTGGTGGTTCCCCTTTGAGAATCAGTGGCCAGCAGTATGCAGTGGTCAGCCAAAATTATTGAAACAGTATTTATTGTTCATTCAACAAAACAACAATTTTTAAAACAAAAAATAGTTCAAAGTAGCAGCATTTTACATGCAAGTCTAACTTACCCTAAGCCCAGACATCAGTGACAGCCACTGAGAAAATTCCACCTTAACCAGCCAGCTCAGGGTGCCTCTGATTCTGTCGCTGATGTTCAGAAGGATGGAAGTGTCCAGGCATCCAAGTAGCTCTTGAAAACAGGACAGATATATCCAAATCACCCAGAAATATTCCACCCAACCAAAAACAGATTAGTGATTTTTGCTTTTAACAAAGGCACAGAGTGTGTGCACATGTGTGTGCCCTCCCTCCACTTGTTCTGCCTGTTCGAGGTTAACATAAGGTTTAAATAACTTTGTCCTCTTTTAATTACTGATTTCATGCACTATTGGGTGGTTCCAGACTGAATTTTTCTCTTTCAAAACAGAGCTCTGATTTAGCTGTCCTTGCTTCTTCCATATTAACAGAAAAGAGATTCTTTTGTCCCCATAAATAAAGCTCTTTTGTCCCAGAAGACACTTCTCTGACATTGTGTTGACAAAATCTTCTCTATGAAGTTTGAAGACTGTTAGCAACCACTGACCGTGGCCCTGCACTGCCAGGAAAAGAGCTGTCTTTCTGTCAGTCATTTTTCTTCTATCCTAGTGCCTCAGTGTTAACACAGTTCTCTCCCTGGTACTACAAATTGTCAAACCTTAAAAAAACTAATCGCATATACACTAGTAATCACTTCCATGGATGTGGCCTGAGGCAAAACACACAGATGAAATACTATGCATCTCCTTCTGACATTTTCTGTCAAATGCTATCCATGACATTGCAAATAAAATCACCAGCACCAGCTGCTCATTTTACCTGTGCTCTTCCAATCACATCAGCAAATAATGTCCTTACTCCAAAGTTTTTGCAGGTCAGACAGGAACTCTGCAGAACAGAGTTATCCAAATAGTAGTAACAACAATTTTTTCCATGATTGTAATTGATGCCTAAAGAGGCCAGCCTAGAAACAGACACTAGACAGGAGTAAGGGAATAAAGGTGGATATTTATTTGAAAGGCCTTCAGAGGTACACCCTGGGCAGCCCAAAGGCTACACCCAAGATGGACCCCAAGTCACGAGTTCTTCACACTTTTATAGATTTGGTCCATTTGCATATCAGCACAATTTCACCAATTAAACTTTAGCTAATGATGTAATTTCCCCCCAGCTTGCCCCCCTTCTCAAGACGCTGGTTTACACATTTTGGGCCTAGGAGGGGGTGGGTGTCCTTGGAGAGCAGGCCTGGAGAGGCTTTGTTATGTCTGTCTTAGCATGAGAGAGCAGCAGCTCACAGGCTACAGGACACCTCAGAGTTACACACTAGGAATACAGAATTTGAAAAATACAAAAGCTAAAACCTGAGGCATCAAATGTATAATATATGGTATATAGTATATTATATACACCAGCTAATATACAATAAAGCTATATTATTTTATAAAGGTACATGTTTTGTATACACATATATAATAGTGTATATATACATATAGTATATTATTATATACCTGTATATCATTTTATATATGGGTAACTTGGTTTTTCTTCCTTTTTTGCTATTCAACCACAACTACAGTTGTACTCAAATGTGTACTGGGCTTCATTTTCCAGGCACCACCCATGCAAGATGATGCAGAAATGTCTGAAAATGTGTTACAGGCTCAAGTGGTACCTCTGTGGCTACAGAGATCCTCTCAGCTCTAAGGCTCAGGTGTAAGATGGGTACAGCTCAGAGGGAGTGCTTCTGTTGCGTTGGAAAGAACCATGAGCATCAGGGTTCAGAGAATACAAGCAAAATAACTTTCAGCTCCAGAGGACTCCAGTGTCTGAAACTTCCTGTTCTTAGTGCTACAGTTCTTCTGAAGAATAATCCAAATTACTGGTGGGAAAATCTAGAACTGATATCTAAGCTGCTAGCACTGAACAAAAATTGATGCTTAGCAAAAAAGGTAAAGTTTCTCAGACAGACCAATACAGAGTAGGGCAAAATTTTAACTTAGACATCCTACCCTGCCAGGAGACAGCATAATACCTCAAAATGCAATAGTTAATTCATCACCTTGGACCTATAATGCATAATAAGGGATCTAAATAGTTTAGATTTCTTTTTCCTAAATTAATATATTATTCATCATCACTAGTAGTATGAAAGTTCATTGGAAGAGATAGAAGAGATGAGAAAGAAAAATGTCATATTCTTTCTGTAGCACTGAGCTGCATTCATATCTTGCTGTTCCCCAACTGAAATAATATTCACTGAAAACCTGAATGTAAAGGTTGGAAGTTTATTGAGAAAGAACACACTCTACCTGCAATTTCTAGAGAAAAATGAGTAGGCTAGTTTAAAGCATTTTCAAAATAAATAAGAGAAGTTAACCTCATACGCCACATCTGAGCCGTTCCTGTGTTCTTCCAGTTGAGATAATTGACAAAACAAGTATTTGCAATGGGAGACTGCAGCATGACAGGAATTCATGTGAATGCATTATAATAGTCAAGTGTTTAATCACTTTTCAATTCTTGTAAAACAAAGACCATTTTCCAGAATTGTCTGAACTGAGCTTGCTGCAGTCAATGGGTGTTCAACTCCTTTGCATGAGACAATTGAGTTCACCACCCTGGATAATGAAGACCTACTGTTTTTTAGACTATAACTCAGCAGGGGATTGAATATTATCTGCTTCACATAAAAATACAAGTAAAATGAGCTCTTCAACTGTAAATAATTTGTTCAAAAAAAAGAAAGCAAATGTATTTCTTAGGTAACAATCTCAGCTCTGCTGCATGGTGCAGTGCTTTTCCCTAGCCAGTTCTGGATTTCTTATCATCAGACACCCCAAAAAGGGAATGTTAGTGAGTTTTTGTGGAAAGTCTTATTACTAAACTGAGCATGGAAATTCATGTGAAGAGTTCAATGCAGAACATGGCCTGACTGTATTTTCTTCTCCCTGGCACAAAAGGAAGAAAGGGAATACTGAAGTAATCTTCTTTGTCATCTAGAAATAGCTCTTCCTTTTTTCTTTCCCCCACATCCCAAAGTTAATCCATATGGTTTGACAGTCCTGCAAATGCTCTCACAGGCTTTACCAGACTTTAGTTTATATTTATAATGCAAAATGAAGTGTTAAGATTATGTTTTGTTTTTAGAAAATCCATAATATTAAAAAGGCCCTGTAATCAAATAATAACAAAATTAATCAACTAATCCTTTATCCAGAGCCATTCAGATCAGTCATTAAAACCCCGAGGTTCTGACAGATGCCACCATGACAGATTTCTTTCCCCTCCATGTTGTTCTGATTGACACAGATTTTTTGATTTGGGTTAGAATTGCATTTGGGCTTTTCATGGCATGTAGTCAAACTAGCTCATTTTGAATGTTAATTTCCTGAAAATAATTGAAAACCAATGAATATTTTTAATCTGTGTCAGGTGCTTGCCAACGATGGCCTTTTTTTGTTGTTGCCATTGACACACAAGGTGATCCAGGAGAATGTCTGGTTCCTGTGGCTCTCTGCCCAGCCCTGGCTTTGTGAAATAACTGGTTTCACTCAGCCAGGTTGTTTGCAGTCATTTTCTGTAATGCCCCTCGTTGTCCACCACCATTTCCTGAGGCAGCTCTTTGCATTTTCAGCCACCTCTTGTAAGCCCACCCACCCCGATCAGCTGGAACTGTAGCAAATTTGTCCATTCATGAAAATACCATGTCTTTCTAACATATAAAATACATGGATATTTATGCTAATTTTCTTTCCTCTACAGTACAGGTTATTCCCATATTGCACTGGGTGAGACGGTTTGTAGGAAAAAGTAATGGGTTTTATGAAACCAATAATGTTTCTTTGAAAAATCAAACAGGGCCTTCTTTAGGTCTGAAGCAAAAGTGTTCATGCAAAGTGAGTTTCAAATATAGCCACAAATATTATCCTTCACAAGTGACACACAATTTTTCACTCCTCTACAACCAGTCAGATCCTTAGAAAAAAAAACGTGGGGGCCCTTCTCATGAAGTATCAAGATATAAATTAGAATAAGTCTGCATAGAAAATGCTGTGTGTGTATGTCTACACAGCACACAGACATCCCAGGCAGAGGTAATAATTCTGGCTTAGAAAACAGAATTATCTTTTCCATAATACACTGACAACTTTTCTTCAGAAACCTTGAGTCTCCGCACCACTGAGTAGCACAAATGTGCTCCATAGAGTTCAATATAGCCTCATCCTGGCTTAAAATTTGGTGAGTGTTTAAATGGGGTATTTAAAACATTTGCGTTGCACCCCACCTGTTAAAGGCAGACCACAATAATTCTAGAGATTGGAAGAGTCATTGTTAGGAAAAATTTTGAAAGCACTTTTAAAACACTCTACCTCTTTGTTAGACATTTTAAAATCATTGCTGTCAACCTGTTTCTCACAAGTAAGGTAGCGAAAATGCTTTTGCTTAGCGTCTTTCTCCTCTTTTTCTGGCCCACCTCCAGTCTCATCTCCCCAAGACTTCTTACTCATTGTTAACAGGCAGCTGCAAGTCCTTTAAAACAACTTGCTTTCATACCAACTGACTGCAAGCTCTACAGCAGTGTCATAACCTCTCATTTTTGTTCCTAAGGACATGCAATTTTTGAAACAGTTTTAATATATTTGATCTTTTCCGTTTTTAGAGGGCTGTCAGGAAGACTGATTGTTCCCAGCTAATTTCAGAGAGAGAAAAAGAAGCTGGCTGTTCCTAATAGAAAAATGCCTGTATGTGTAGATGGAATTTAATAATGATAATTCACATAGTTTTGTGTCTGATTTGGCAAATTTTATCCTGTACCGAGAGACTGTACAAACTGAATTCAACTTGGGCATGACTACACTGGCAAAGTCTTGGTTTTCAGTGGTGTCTTCAGCAGCTGTTCAAAACACAGGCTTCTCAAACATAGTTCGAAACACAGCTCTCAGAGCATTATGCTTCAGGCTTTTCTCAGAGTGCAATTCACCCCTGTTGAAGACAACTTTTGAGAGCACAGCCCATCCTGTGGGGATGTGCAGACTATAGGTCAGCTGGAAGCCACAGAATGGCCACTGGTTGTACCCAGATCACAGCTTTCCCCTCACGGCACACAGCCTTATGTGCCTTCTCCGCTTGCCGTGTTAGCACAAGGGACACTCTCTGGGAGGGGCTGCCACATTCCTTTGGGGAAGGAAGGGACACAGCTTTCTACTGAAAGCCAACAGGATGGTCTAAGTCAGAGCAGAGGGTTTCTTTGCCATACTTTCAGGTCTGCCGTCCAGAGCACAAGGGTGAAAAGGGCTGATTAAGATGAAGTGGCTGCCTCTCTTCTCCCACCTCCACACCACCGGGTGAAGCAGCTTCTCTGACCAGGTGAAGTTAAGTTTAAAGACAAGAAATTCCAGGCAGCAAAACCCCTTGAGTCATGTGTTTCAGGCACTTGCCTCCCTTCCCGCTCCCCAGAGCTCAGAGATGACCACATCTTCTGGAACTGGTTCCTGAGCTGAAACAGAAGGGGTGCTGGTGTGTATTTAATGTGCAAATATTGCTGTGTAATAGTGACAGGAGTATTGCAAGTGACCTATGTAGCAAGGTGAAGTTACTATCCAACAAGAGTAGGTTATTCCTTTCCTGTATGAATGTACTGATCCAGCTTAGGAGAGAGCCATGGGAAAGGTGGACAAGGATCATACCACAACTCCTGATGACCTGGTGCAAGCATACAGTCATGAGGCAACAACTGACTCATCTGCAAAACCAGCCAGCAAGACACAGGCTTTTCTCTGAGACTGGAGTCTTGGGGTAAAAAAAAGAGCCAGAGAGCTTCCAAAGGGAACTTTGCCTAAAATGCCATGCCAAAAAGATTTGAGTTAATGGTACCAACCTTGTCAGCCCAATCGCAGAACTCAGCAGCACTTAGTGCTTAAGGATTTAAGCACTTCGCTTATCCCACTCAGGAGCCTTCTGTAGCAGTGCTCTCATGCAGCCTTGCTATCTATTAGACACATCTAAATTGCACACTAAGGATAAAGCAAATAAGAGAGAGGAAAATGGATTTGTAAAAATACGTATTATCTGTGCAATTTCTTTTGCGTCTTGGAGATCCTGAAAATTGGATCTTGCTTTTTTNTTCCTGTGTAGCATAAGAGTTTTCCTTAAGCAGAGAATGTAATTAATTGTCCACCAGACTATATCATCGTTAAGCTGTTAAAAGGTATAGCTCTACCTAAGGAAGGCCTTGGGGTAGATTTTCTTTCACACTGGCCTTCTTGGAAGGTTTTATAATGATTTTATTTTAAAGGAACTCTGTCTGAGCGCAGGAAATGAGAGAAACTGGCTAACTTCTCTGCAGTTCTGAGCTGGCAAGTGTGTTTGTGATTTGCAGATGTTTGTCCTCTATCACCTGCAGCATCTTAATGATGCAGCTCACTGAGCTCTGCCTCTTGCCCCTGAATTTTCCTCTCATGCTTCCCCTCAGCTTATTTTCACCTCATTTAATAACTATTAAGATAATGCTGCTGTTAGAAGCCAGTAGGGGCTCATTGCTGCTTTCCTACATCCACTCTCTACCCTGATACACTCACCTGTCTGCGTAAATTGAGCTAGTTAAGAGAAGGCATTTTCTAGGACACAAAGATTTTAATAGCCAGTTTTGTATCTGGTGTAAATCAGCCTCACTCTGTGCTATGCAGTTTCTCCAGACAGTACTGGCTTAGCTCAGGTGAGGAAGTGTTGAGTAGGTTGCAAAACCTCAAGACAATTATTCTTCATTTCTTTTTTCCTTTCCTTGAAGCATCTCCAGAGCTGTCATCCATTCAAACATCTGGGCACAGACCTACCACAAAAAGATATGCCTGTCCATCTGTGCCTACTTTTCTTCAGTGCTACAGACTCATCTCTGGCTCACAGCAGTGGCTTTTCTCACACTTGCCAAGCAGCCTTGACCCTTGAGAGGCTGTGCTGGGCCATGACAACAGTTTCACATAACCCTGGTAATTAATGCCTTTTGGAGCACCGGTTATTTAAACATAACACTTGACGAACGCATGTGGTTCATTTGTAAACATGATTATTCCGCATGACCACAGCAAAACCCACATTAAGATGTTTCTTTTGCTTTTAATTCCTGCTTTAGTGAACCAAAAGATCTCACATTAAAAAAAAAATAAAAAAGGAAACATCCTTGTTAATTGCAGCTGGTTTTGTTCTTTTGGGCAGTGATGGTGCAAGTTATTGTGACTGGGACTACGGATGGGTGTTAAATGGTTGTCACAGACAGGTGATGTTGTTACACAAGCAAGTGATCCAGCATCACATTCCAGAGCCAACTGTTCTACATTAGCAAGAAAGGTGGGCCAAATTCATCCACTCTGCAACTCATGGCCTTTATGTCTCCAGATTTCCCATTCATTTTTTATATCTGCCAAGAGGGTAGTTTAGAGAACATTACATTGTCATAACATTGTATTCCACTGGCAATATCCCTTAATTGTAGTAATAATACATAATCAGCCATATACGTGTGAATTAATATATTAACCGTACAGCTTCAGCACCAACTTCTGTTACACCCAACACCAGTCATGCTTGGCTGCCTCATTACCTGAGTTTCCAGACATGAATTTCTTTCTGTTAAATGCTTGGGTTGTATGTTAGTTTTATAATAGGAGCCAATGATGTTTCCGTTAGAAACACGGAGTTTTATTGTGAAATCTCTAATTTTTATAGAGATTTTTGGAGGGCTCAAGAGCCCAGAGTTGCTAATGGGCTGGCAAAGGGTGAGCTCTTGTGGTGCTCACTAACACAGAGGAGTTTAGGTACACCTAAAACTACCTCTCTCACTGTCTCTAGCTGCACGTGCAGAGTCTGCAGAAGATTTCACTGTGACTTCTTCTCCTGAGGGCACTTGGATGTGTGGGAGCAGGCATTGCTCCGTAAGCAGACGGGAGCAGCTTTTGAGTGGGAAGGAAGGACACAAGGAGTCAGAAAATGTGGGGTTTTGATAAGACAATTTTTCTGCAGTAGTGGTTAGGCAACAATTAAAAGCCAAGAGAGGGAGGTTCTCAGCTGGCCTTGGGGCAGGGCAGCTTCAGCCAGTCCCAGCTACTGAGTGAAGTGTGGGTGATTTAATGCACTGTTCCACATCCCACCATCCCTTTACTGTCCCCCGCTCACATTAGGCCTGCAGGAGCTAAACCACATGCCAGAGTCCCACTCAGTTACAGACTGGCCTTCAAAGCCACTCTGAGCCAGCTGAAAAAGACCAGTGGGCTCAAGGAAGGGTAAAAATGGCACAAAGAAAAACATGCTGTGATACACACTTATCCTAGAAGGGTAGGTAACATTTGTGCTAGACTAAACAAAAATCAAACAAGAAAGATCAACAACTTTTGTCTGTCTCTGCAAAAGTTTTGAATGACATCTGCTGAATGACAGTGCAACTCGATTTGCAAAGTCCTATTTTTAATTGTAACACAGAGCTACAAACAGCAAGCAGAATAAATGGCTGGCTTTTTGCTGTGTTTTGCAAAGGTGGAATGTGGGACTGTGGAGGGCAGTGACTTTGGTGAACAGGCTAACTTTGAAATTATAATGAAAAATGAACAGGGGAGAAAAAGAGAGGGAATTGGAAGAAATGGAGCAAGAAGAACATTATTTTGTGTAAATTAAATTTCAATAAAAAAGGATGACACTAGCTCTAATCTTGTCATGCTGAAGTATTTTAAGGTCAACAGTAATAAGAGAATTATATATAACATGAGTACCCCATGACTATCAGGTCCACCTTTTTTCTTTTCTAATAATGAGGCTGCTGATGTGCATTTGTCAAGAAGACAAATAAACACCCTTTTTATTGACCAAAAATGGCAGCCTTAGTCACTTAACATCTTCAGAGTTCACCTGCATCAAGGTGAGGAACTGTGAAATCTCTCAAAAAAAGTGCAAGAAAAAGCCTCAGAAATGTTAGGTTGCCAATTGATTGGTCTTTCAATGCTTCTTAAATAGTTGGGCAGAGCTGAGGGTTCTTTTCTGTGCCTTGCTGCTTTCAAATTGCTGGGGAAGTTGATTTCTTCTACTCCAGTATAATCAAGCTCAACAAGACTTGCAGGGAAGCTCCATCTGAACAGCGATAGCCATAAAAGAAAACTGCGAGCCATCCCTGCCTGGAGAGTTTCCATGGATGCTGGCACACATGTGGTGGGTGGGTTCCTCCCAAGGACTGGCAGACATTGTCACCTCAGAAAGGGAAGAAAGAATATGGGAATATTCAATCACATGCACAAAATCTGGCAATGATGCAGTGAAGGGCAGATGCAAGGCAAGACAGGTAGCAGCCACAGAGGCAACTGGTTTGTAAAATGGAAAAGAGGCAAAATCTTACCTCTGGTCTCCTGCAAGCTAGCACAGTGGGCTTCAGGAAAGATACAGTAAGATATTATTAGCTTTCTGTAATAAGAGAATAGCAGTGAAAGGATGATCTGTGACTCTAAGGAAAACTGTACAACTTACTGTCACAGGATGTTGAACTGAATGGTATATATTTGTTCAAAAATATTTAGACTTGTTCATTCACATTCAGTTATTATTAAATATGACAGTTTGGACACAACTGCCTTGCCAGAGAGTGCCTGAATATTGTCTGATGTTCATTGTCAGATATGAGTCATTTCATACTGGCCCTTTCCCTTACACACATTCCCTGTGAACTGTCCAATAGGCAAAAGCAGAGCCGGGATGCTGGGCCACAGGAAGCTGTAGACTTGATCAAGATGAAGCTCTCCTATGGCCTCTCTCCTGTTCTTAGGAGGACAAGTCCGGACTAAAGATATAAAATGTCTGCATGGCAGCCTATATTCACTGCAGTAAATACCATGTACCCAGATGCTGAGAAGCAGCTGCCCTTCAGCTCTCCTGGAGTCTGAGCAGAGAAAATCTGTCAGCCAGAAGACCACAGAGGTGCATCCTTACACAAACAGATCTTTATCACAGAGGCAGAGTTATTAGTTGTTCCCTCGTCTGCCCTTGAGGAAGCACAGATACAGCCCAGTGCTGGCTGTGTGAGCCCCCAGCCCCTCAAAGCCTTCCCTGCCTGCTCAGTGTCCTGAAGCACAAACAGCCCCAAGCAACTTCAATCAGGCAACTCACAGTCCGTAACATGAACAGAGCAAGATTTTCTAAGTCCAGGGCTTAAAGCTGCAGTCTAGCTCAAAAAAGTACTTGCACTGTAGAATCCCTGACATATTTTCCTACAGGAGTAGTACTGACTTTTGGCTAGAACATACAGTGATTTTTATACTCACCATCGATTTTTCCCAGTCCAGGGAAACAGTTGCACATATAAGCAAATACTTCCTGAATTCCACCCAGAAGGAAGAGAAGTATGCTCATATGACAAACTGTTTCCAGACAAGTGCAGGTATTTGACTGAAAATTAAATGGAAGCAGCAACTTCCAGTAGGGGTTAAACTTTAGAGAGAGAGAGAGATCCTTTCAATCCTTAGCTCTTTGGGGAGCCTTGTGTATTTTCCAGTGAATGCCTGTGTGGATGGATTGAATCTAAGTCTGCTGGCCATCAGCTTACTGCAGTCCTTGGACAATGGATCTATACTCACAGGTTTTAGAATCACTACCAGCAGCATCCTCAGCATCTGCCTGGCAGCAGGTGTCTGTCTGCCCCTCCTGCAAGTTTTAGGTCGAGGACATCTGTAAAAAAATGGGTGCATTGGTTTTTAACGACCCCCAGACCGTGATTTGTGGAATCGCTTTCGGACTCTATGTCAAGGTTCAGCACCATCACTGCCCTGGGCACAGAGAAGCCCTTCGGCTGAGCACTGTGCCAGCGTTTGCAGAAAGGCACCTGTTCTTGTGCCCCCCGTAACTGCTGGGGACACCCTCCTTCACTGGTCAAAGGTGAAAGTTTGGAAGTAGGAGAAGCAGATGTTGGATGCAGACACTCAAAGGGGAGGGGAAAGAGGAGCAGGAAAGAGGAGCAGGAAAGAGGACTGGAAGCTGGAGTGAGATACTATTGCCCTCTGTCGATCAATCCAGTAAGTGAACACAAGAGAGGCAGAAAAAACGTGAAAAGGAATGGACGAAGCTGGTAAAAACCAACAGGGACACGCTGCCGATGAGAAAACTTAATCTGCAAATCAGAAAAAGATTCCTGAGAAAAGTGAAGCTGGGAAACAGGCCTAGAAAGGAAGAGCAGGGACAACATTTACTACAGTTAGGGTGAGATTTATTGCTTTCTGCAGTGCTTTTCCTGGTAGCCAGTAGTCACAGGAGACAATTTTGATACCTATGCACAAGGTATCACCTATGCACAAACCCCTGTGTTGCTACAAAACAGATGAATCCATTAGCCTAAGTACAACCAAAGGGTTACAAATGAACAGAGCAGAAGCTTCCATCAAAAACACATTGTCAGGAAAATGTCTGCTGCTGTGAGACAAATTCTTTGATAGTATGTTATAGTTTGGATATAAGGTGTCTGAGGGGAATCCAGACCATGGCAAAATTTCCAAAATGAGATGCAGTCTTAGCAGCAAGTGTCTGCTCTGCCCCTGAAGCTCAGATGCTGAAAAAAGCTTGCAGAAAACAGGATAAATGTAATCTGGCTCAGTGACATAGGTGTTGCTTTTGTTAATTAGAATGTGAAATGAGTTGAATCATTTTTTGTCTGTTATGACTATTTACCTGCGTGGGTGGAAATAAACAGTATCTTGAGCTTTCTGGTTAGGCTGTAACTGCTCAAACCCAGCCACAGTTTTAGCAAACTGAACCCACAAGGTCGACAAAGCAGCAAGCAGACAGGAAAAAGAGGAGTCAATGCATGTCTACAGTTAAAAGTAAAAAAGCACAACATGAGATGTCGAAACTTGTCTGACCTGCAGCCAGAGTGAGACCGCAGGCAAGGAGCTGGGACTTGAGGACAGACCTGCCACACAGCCGGGAAGGGGAGACTCCTGAGGTGACTGTCACCAAATGCAGATGGAGTCGGTTGCACAGGTCTGGGTTGTAGGAAAACAACAAGAAACATAAAAGCGACAGGGCTGAAAAGTGAGCTGCTCTCTGGACCTTATGGAAACTGAAAGGCTCATACTTAAACTCATAATTAAGGGAAACAGACTGATCCCAAATTGTCTGACCTATTCAATAATTCTTACTCGTATTCAGTGCTGTATGTCGGGGTGATCCCTGTCACCACCCAAATGCTGTCCTTCCTCTCAGAAGCCCAGATCCACCAGCTGCACTGAACTGAATGGGGAATTGCAGTCTGGCCATGCCGTTTTCATTTCTGCTTTCACTCTTGTAGCTTCCTCATGCAAACAGTGACAGGAAGGCATCATGATGGGCAACAGCTTCAAGCTGTCCCATGTGAATTCATAATTTTCTTTTTTATTTCAGTTTATCATTTTTGTTATGTACATGTACTGCAGTTGCATGTTTTCAAACATTCACCCTGTCTCCTCCATGCTTCCAGGCAGCCTTTCCCCTGCCCTCCTCATTCTAGCAACTCTCTTGAGCTACATACTCATTCAGAAAGTATTGGTTCTCAAACCCTTTGAGAGAGCATTGTCGTCACTCAAGAAACACTTCAGAAATTATTTTTAGAAGCTTGTTTCATGAGACAAAAAGTCAAGAAGTGAGCTACTTATCCATGACTACTTCAGTAATTTCTCATTCTAATACAATTTGGGTGAGGTGATGGGAGATTAGCTAAGGCCAACAGCTATACTCAAAGACTTAAAAATAATCCAAGTATAAAATGTACTATAGGTTTATCCAAGTCTCATCACAATATAGGATCAAGGGCAACTTTTCAGAGAGAGGTTTAACTTTGTGGTTAAAACACCAGAAAGTAGCTAAATCTTCATTTTTATGGCCACATCTACACCATCTCTCGGTAGTGACCACCTGTGAGATGAAGAAAGTCTGTGAGAGAGGGAATGGGGGCCCGGGACAGCTGTGTATGCAGCTGTCCTGAAGACACATGTGGCTCAGCTTCCACCCCCATCAAGCAGGAATATCCCTTCCTACACTTCTCCTGCCCTGCCCTATTTGTAGAAACATACCTGGGATGTGCCTTGCCAGGGATAGATTCCCTGGCAAATGTCTTACTGGGAACTGCAGTGGTAAACAGCAGCAGGTAGCTACCTCCATGCATCAGGAAAGGCTGTGCAAGTCTTCAAGAGACGCTTCCTGCTGAAGGGTGTGCTTGTGACATGGGTTTAGTGCTTTCTGATGAGCCCTGGGGCTGAGAGGAAAATGAGTAGGTTCCTCAGCAACTTCTGGGGCTTGAGGCGATCCCTGCCAGCTGAATGGGACATGGTAAGTAAAGGCATCCCTAGGGAGCAGGGAATCTCCTTCTTCCAGGCAGGCGAGCTGCCCATCTTGGCCAAACACGGGCAGCCCAGGCTGGGCAGCCCCTGGGCCCTGGTTCTTAAGCCACGGTGCCTCACAGAGCCCTGCCAACCCTGAAAGGGCTGCCCAGGGCTCTGTCCTGCTGCCATCTCTCCTCCCCTCTCTGCCTCTATTACCCACAACAGTGGGCATCACGTGGATTTGGGGATTATGGGACTGTGGAGCTTACTTGGCTCCTAAGGTTAGGTGATAAAAATGTGCAGAAAAAACCATCCACTGGCTACAGCAGGCCCTGGGCTGGGCCGAATTATTGCTGCTGGCAGGGCCCCCCAGGCCCCTTCTCCTCTCAGCCCCATCCAAAGGTAAGGCTGCTGTTTATTTTCCATGTTCTCTTTGCTTGCAGCTCGGGTTCTCCTTCCATTAAAGAGTGGGTAGGGATGCGTGAAAAATTAAAATGTGTTATTACTTACTCCCCTTCTGAACCACTTGCTTCCCTGAGGGTTATCTGCTTCTTACTCTACCTGGTGACAAGGGCGCATTGTGCCTGGCTTTCATTAATCTCCATCCCACACAAACCTCACTGCTCAGAAAGGTTATCAAAATTAAAATACCAGACTTTTGTCTGAAAATGTTTCCTTACCCATTATCATGCCAAGGATTATGAGAGTTGATAGAAAGGGGGAGATTGGTGAGGGGTGGGAGAGGGGGGGACAGGAATTTTTTCACAGGAAGGGCAAAGAGAATTTTTTTTAATTGGAAAATGTGGTGATAAAATCATAGAATTAATGAAGTGAAAGAGCTCAAGGTCAGTGCAGTACCTGAAGATACTTTAAGCACATATTCTATCTTGATTTCTTACAGAAACTAACCAGTTTGTGCATGTCTGTTTGCTTTGCCATTCCACTCTCCATAACTTCCAAACAGTCAAATCTGAGAGAGGAGCAGTGGCTTCCTAAGTAAATTCATTTCTTCCCTTTTCATAAAATAGCCAGTGGCAGAGATATGTGACCAGGCCCAAGCAATTGCATTGTTTCTCTACCCACTTCCAATGCTCATAGATCTAACTGTGAAATCAGGCACAGCACCACCCCACATTTTACCACCAACTCCGCTGTGGAAGGAGGGCTGCGAGGGAGAACGGGGTTAATTTTATAACTGGGATTAGTTCTAACTAAAGGAGCCACTAAGTGCTGAAAGGGAACAACTTGTCCTAGTGAAAAAAATTACTCAAGCAAAGCAACAGAAACACATCCACTGGAAAGTCATACAGTCATAGAATGGTTTGGGTTGGAAGGGACCTTAAAGATCACCCAGTCCCAACGCCCCTGCCATGGGCAGGGACACTTCCACTAGGCCACGTTGCTCAGCCCCTCATTCAACCTGGCCTTGTCAGCTGGTTTTATTCCTTCTGCAGCTCACAGAGTGACTGTGAAATCTCTGAAGAACTGAGCTTGGAAATGGGGAACATTCATAGGGATGAATGGTTGTGGGAAAATGAAATCTCCTCCTCTGCATGTTTGCTCTGTGTTTTTGCTCGCAGACAGATTGGCACTGGAGAGCAGATGTGCTGGGGTGGCACCTGGCAAGCGCTGGAGGGAGGCACTGGGCTTGCTGTGTGCTGCCCCTGCTGCCCTGCTCCCCTCCTGGTGACACCGGGAGCTGGGTCCCCAGGCTCCTGCAAGTGCATGCCAAAGGCACACTCTTTCCAAACGGGAAATGGTCAGGCCTCGGAACAGTGCCTGGGCGGGGGCAAGGCCAACAGGAACAAAAGAAAGCACGCGTGTGACAGATTATGAATAATTGATCCTGGTGACAGTGATTCACAGATATGACATCACTTCTGGGTGCATTAGGATGCTGAGCATCCTTTGGGGAATATTAGGAGTTAGATGACCCAGGGAACTCAAAGATGTTAATGCATAATTTATCCTACGGGGGAAAAAGGAGACTAGAGCAGTCCACAAAATTCTGATCATATCCCATTTCTTTAGTCGTGTCTCCCTCAAAAAGGTGTTCCAGCAGAGGCATTATATTCTTATATAAAAATATCAACTTTCCACAGGGAACATTTTTCTCTGTGACCAAAACCCAAATTAATTATACCTTTAATTAAAAGCTCAATCTTTTTTTAATTATTATAGCTCACTGAAGCAGGAGTCCACAAATAACAGGTCAATCAAAAAAGAGAAACACAAAAGATGAAACAGACCACTGAGCTTCATTCAGCAACTGGAAAACAGCTTGAATCCTGGTGCTCAAAGAATCCCTCTGAAGTTCAGTCCTGTAAAAATCACACTTTCTCTCCTAACCCCTACACCAGTAGCGTGTCCTGCTAGAGTATCTCTCTCTGCAGACTGGATTTGTTGGTGATATCACCTGCAGTGCCTGGCTGCTGGCTGCTTTCTGAGGCTGAAAACCCCTTTTGATGCCAGCCTTTCTCTCCTTTTTAGTGGATATTCTTTGCTCTCCTTTCTCTGAGTGAGTTTCTTTTGTTCCACCTCTCTTCCCCTCTGGTTTTGTTCCTCTCCTTTCTCCCCTAAATTGCACAGCTTTCTAGCAGCTTTTATCTTCTGCTTCTTTCTTTCTTACAGAATTTGAGTGAAAATGAAGAAAGCGCCTCTTAAGGGAACAGATTGCATGGAAAGTTTTTTTTTTCTTTTGCAATTGGATTAACTCTTTGATTGTCAGATATCCCTCTATATAGTGCTTGGGATAGTAAGAATCACAATTTCCCTTACTGAGGTCTATTGGCTTCGGAGACATGACTCAAAGTTTCTTCTTGCCTTCATTGCAGACAGAGTATTTTCCCAAAGACACATCCATGGAAGCATCGCCCTAAGTCTTTATGTACAGATCATATGCAATAATGTTATTTCAGTATTATATGGGACTTCAGTAGCTTTATTTTCAGATGCTACTCAACTAGAAGAGTCATGAACTTAAGCTTCTTTCTGGTCCTTCGGACCACCCTTGTGTTTTGATTTGGCAAACTGTGTTAAGACTGTCACTTAAGCGTCCATTGAAAGCAAACTTCTGCTAGGTCAGAAACACTTCAGAAGTGTAGTTCAGCATGGACCTTCATATCATTGGCAGTGCATGGAAACTCCCTCCTTCAACCCCTGTCCAGAGGAAGCCTGTTTGGATGGCAGCTTTGTTAGGTAAGGAAGGGTGGCACTAAGGACAGCATGTAATCTGAATTCAGCCCTCCCACGTGTTATGCTGCAGTCACCGAGTCCGTGGTCAGCCACGGGTCTCTGGGAACAAGCAGGGACCAGAGGGGTAACCAGGGTGTCAGGTATGTGCAGCAGAAGCTGCAGAAGCCCCAGAGACTGGGGCTGTGCCCAATAGGATGAGGAAGGACAGCCAGAGGGAAGCTGTTTACACCTCTGCTGTGGACTTGTACGTTGGCAGCAGATACACAATTCCAGACAAGTATCTGGTCTTATCAGGGGAGCATCAGCTACCACATAGCAAGAAAGAGAGGATGTCTGTATTTCTTAGCCCTGAGAGCATGTCTGTTTGGCTTGTAGACTTCTTTTATTTCCTGAAATGCAACTCACATAGACTGTGAGCCAACATAACCCAGAAGCACAATCCATAGGGATATATCTGTGCACGTTATTAAGCATCAAAGGTAAAGTTAGACTAACAATAACCCAAATAAAATGCATTGTGATTGAATAATTAATTGAAGTAATAATAAGTAAAATAATTCTGACTCCTTTTTTTCTTTCACAAAGCTCTTATTATGCAGTGTGAGAATGATCAGAGAACTAGAAAATGATCAGAGAACTAGAAAACACGACCTACAATGAAAGATTGAACTAATTGGTACTGTGCAATCTATGGAAGAGAAAATGAAGCAGAGACAAGATAATGGTTTTCAAATACAGAAAAGGCTGCTGCAAAGAAGGGAGCCTTACGTTTTCTGCATCCATGATGAATAAGACAGAAACCAGCAGGCTTTATCTGCTGCAAAAAAAGATTCTGGCAAGACATTAGGTAGCACATTGACTCAGTTAAGGGCAGTCAAGACAGCAAATAGCTCACTTGGGGAAGGTCCATCTGTGGGGTTCTTAAAGAGGAGGTTAGAGAAATATCCATCAGTCTGGCCTGCTCTGGGAGACATTTTAAGGTCCTTTGCAGCTCCCTTTTCTATGATTCTACACGTTACATTTATTTACGAAGACTGTTTATAAGACAGAAAGCCTCCTGTCTCACCATATCACACTTAAATGAAAATTCCGTCATTGGCATCTGTCAGAAAAGCATCAAGCTGATCAGGCCTTTCAAGAACTGAGTACAATGCAGGGATTAACATTGCTGAATGTTTTTTAATTCCTCATATGTGTCAGGCCTTGCTTCAGCATAAACTCATAGGATAATACTGCGAGTGACGCGTGATACACGCATTGTGTATAGGAGCCTCACAAACCAGAGCCTAGAATAAGAAAACATATTAATAATGTGTTGAGCATCTCAGAATCATGGGACAATTCAAGAACTTGCTGCCAGAGGCATTTTATAATAAACCCAGTACCATATTTTCAATTGGGAACATCAGGAATCAACCTGCAGCCATATCTAATAGTAGAGTTCCCCTGCTACCAAAGGATGACCACCAGGCACAAGCAGCCTCCTGTACTGTGGGGTTCAAGAGAGGTCTGTCAGCCTTCTGCAAGATCACACAAGAGCTTTATACAAGGAGGTTGTAAGAAAGCACAAGGGGAATTACAAACCATGGATGACAGTTGCTGTGTTCACATCAGTTATTTTAAACTCTCCTAGATATTCAATTTCGAAGCTTTGAATCCTCCTTTGAGGGAATCAGTGTTTCCTTCCAGACTCTCTAAGTGACTTGGGTGCCTAAATTAGCTCCTAAGTTATATAGTATGAGAACCTGCCTGTGTAATTATCCTGGTATTTGTCTGCAATGCTATGTTTAACATCCTAACTGGTGAGCAATAATTTACTAAATCCAGAACTGGTGATCCTTGAATTCAGACGAAGTTGCATCAGTAGCTGGATTTCAATGACGTGGCTCATAGCCAGTTTCTGGTCAGATCAGTAAGGCTCCTAGCTGAAATATCTAGAGAGTGAGCTTGGCCTCTTGCAGTCCAGTGACAGCTTGCTCAGGGGAGAAGCTTGCAAAAGGAATATTAACCAGTTATAAAACCTGATTTTCTGTACAGTCTTGNTGTATGTATGTATGTATGAATGTAGAAAAATATGACATATAAAGCATTTGAGCTACCTGCCATGTAGTATCCACCTGGTTTGTGACAGACAGGCAGTCTTTGCAACTGCAAGTTCATTAGACACTTACAAACGGGTGACTGACTCGCTGGCTGCAGGGCTGTAAATCTTTGTTTCTCAAAAGAAAAAAATCAGAGACCGAAGAAGTGTTTCTGAGTTTCACGCAGCTCCTACCTAGAAAAGCCACATGCAAGCTTGATAAACTGCACAGTGAGTCCTTGCAGCCACTCATCCCTCCTTAAACGTGATGGGTAATGAAATGCCATGGTGGGACAACAGTCCAAGAGCCTGTTTGGAGCAGACTCATTTGGCAGAGATCCTTTGCAAGTCAACACCATGTAAGAGCCCAACAGGCAGAAATGAGTGCAGGAGATGTGCATATTATCCTCTCATCTCTTGCTGATTTACAGCACTTCACAGTCATTCTAGCAGAGATACCCACAGCTTCAGTGTCTTATATATTTATGCAGGAAAACTTCCTAGGCAGAAATTTCCACCCCGAGGTTTAAAGCACACCATAAGCCTGCATCTGCTCTGCATGGATGCAAGACTGAGGTTCCCTCAGACAAAGGTTTTTGGAAGCTATTATAAGAGTCCCAGTTTTCAGACAGAAAATAAGCTGGTGTTTAAAGTACTTTAGCAGATAGTCAAAGGCATTAGTATATGCCTTAAGTTAACCCCCTTCTTGTCCTTAATTGGTGTCTTTTCCTTCCTAGTTTTTTTAATAGCTACATCGCAGTCGCACAGTGTAAATGGAAGATTTGTACTGATTTCAGTGGGATCTCAATGGCAGCTCTGCTTGCTTTATCTTTAGCCATGTCAACATCAGCTTTAATATGTTTGAATAGTGTGTGTGCCAGCACTTGCTGCCATTTTCTATCACCTCTCTGACTGATCTGCATGGGGATTTGCTGTGATCTGTGGGTAACTGATAGACCTTGCAACAAAATTATATTCCTTGGCTCTTAACTGTCAAGAAGCTTTATTTCCCCCCCTCATTATTTGAAGGGTTTCCAATTCAGGCAACAAAGTAATTAAGGGCACTGGATTTAACATTGACTGTAACAGCACTATCCATCCAAATTTGACTTACATTACCTAATTTTGATTTTTCCCTGCAGAACATTTACAAGGCCAGGCAGGTGTATTATCTCTGCATTCCATTCATTATCAAGCATGACTGGAACAGGTGGCAACATACTGATGTGTGTTTAATGGAACAGACGTTCGAATGCATATTTCAAAACTGGGAAAATTATTTCCTTTGTAATGCTGTCAAATCATGAGCAATGACAACTTCAGGAATATGCTACCTCATCCCAAACTGCGTCTCACTTTCATGTCTAGCAGCTGCCAACCAGTATTTTACTTTTCAGATTTTTGTGGTCTTCACTGCTACCTGCTGTCCGTGCTTGGAAAAATTACATGAGTGGTTTCAGTGTGTAACTTACTTGTTTTGATCCAACAGCATGTGGCCCTGCCTGGACTGAATGACCCCTGCCTGACTGTTGCCATAACCTTCTGTACCTTTCAATCCACCAGCATTTGGAGTAAGTGGCAGCTGTATTTATATCATAATCTCAGAACCCTGGCCTGGAAGTCAGTCTTGTGCCAACTGCTTCTGCTTGTCTGGGGAGACCACCCAGTTTCACAGGCAGTCCAGATGGCTGCAGCTGTGGATGGGAGCACCACAGTGTCACTTCTCCTAACTGGAGACCCACTCAGGGAATGTGCCTTTTCAGAAAGGTGTGCTTCTCCCAGCTGCATGCCTTCCTTCTCCTAGGACAAACATGGAAAAGACTAGAGGGTTGCACAAGAAGTGGAAGCTTATTAACACTGTTGGCATTAAGTGTGTTTAGATATTTTGCCCAAGTGCTGGTGGCCCAGTCCACTCCACGATCAGAGGTGGGAGGTGTGCATTTCCAATGTGGAGCATCAAGGGGAAATGCCCAAAATGCTCTTTGGTATATGATTTCCACACTTACAGCTCTAGCTTTCAGTCAGTGCTCATGATGTCTGAGTCTCTAATCCTGCAGACTCAGATCCAATTTTCAGCTGCAGCAAGCTAAAACCCTCAGAGAGTCTCATTGGTTTCAGCAGAATTATTTGACTGTGTACTGCAAAGGCTGAGTCCTTTCTTTCAAAAAAAGCACAACTAATTTTGGTCTATTTAAATTCGGAGTCCTTCATGCTCCTGAGAGTCATAGGAAACTGTTTGCACAGAAAAGGATGCACAACAGCCTGATGGAGATCACACTGGAGTCAATAACCACCTGTCTGCCTTACTGTTACAGGCAACTGCAAGTTTCTGGCTGAAACCCCAAATAAGGTGTTTTATTTTATTATCACCATTTTAGAAGCATAAGGAATTTTTTTATTTAACTGAAAACCAAAAATAAGTGAAATTATAAATATTGTATAAGTCAGTTTTCATAATGGTAATATTCAGAACTGTTTAAATGAGCCAAGGTATTTGTAGTAACTGACCTAATTCTTGAAACCAGGGGATATGTTTAAAAAGAAATTTAATTAAATGTAGATAGAAGATGTATATTTAACCAGTATCAGATATTTCAGAAATTGAGTTATTTTTAATTCTACACTTTAAGTACTTCTTGATTCCTTTGAACTTCATTGTCAAATACGTAGAACATTAATTAAGAAATTTCCTTCAGAATCAGGTCACAAAGTGAGTTAAAACAACACAACTTATAAAACAACATCCATCAACACAGACTCCTCACAGCTCTGACACCTTAATGCCACAGAATATTGACAATAATTTTAACTATATTTAATCCTTCTCTTGTGACTTTCTTTTTGCCTAATCATGCTCCTACCCCATCAGCATAGTCACTAGATGGCAGGGGTTCAAAAGAAGTGTCAAAGCATGCTACAAATTGATTTCAGCCCAGCTAAAATGGAGGGTGTAGGAACATTAGGCATTTTGAGGCAATGGACCAATAAAATATCTCGAGAAGAATCAGTAACCACTGGGCAAGGTGGGAAACATGTACCAAACATCCCAAATACATAAAGGAAAAGGCTT
Organism: Pachycephala philippinensis; assembly: GCA_013397055.1. NCBI lineage: Eukaryota > Metazoa > Chordata > Aves > Passeriformes > Pachycephala > Pachycephala philippinensis. The sequence continues at coordinate 276,170 of VWZT01002551.1, read as the reverse complement.
CAACTGACTCAGATTTTATCACATGGTAATGGAGGCATCTCTATCATTGTTGTTGGTGGTTTTTTGTTGTTTTGGCTTTTATGGGATTTTGGGAGGGGCTTTTTTGCTTTTGTAAACTGGAAATGAGTAAAGTCAAAAGACATTTTTTGTTCAGTGCAAGCACTGAACTGTCTCATACAGATGTGCTACTATTTCCAGCTAGCTGTCTACCTGAAGGAGCCTAATCTGGGCAGGCTGACAGCATTTAGCACCTATTTCCTCTCCAGCTGTAACACATCAAAACTTCTGATCTTTAAACTTCATGTCTAAACACAAATGCTCTCAGCTGGTTCAAGACATTCAGCTCTCATGCTTCACAGTAGTTTCAAAAATGGTCATAAATAGACAAAGAATCAAAGAAATGCAGCAGAATGTTAACTCAGGAAGAAAAATGCCTGGTCAGATCCCTTTTTTTCACACTGTATGTCCAGCATAATGTCAGCTGTTCCCTTGAATTTCTCCTAGAATCAGGAATGGTGCAGAGATTATACCAAGAAAAGTAAATAGCTAAGAATGATTTGTGACACTTGAAAAAAAAAAAACTTCTTAGAATTGTTTATACCAGCTTCAACATTAATAATGACATTGACCTATTAATAAATGCTAATTAACTTTAATCATCTGACTGGTGACTTAAATAATCTTGTTATTCATAGATATGAAAAAGGAAAAACAAATGGTTGAGAATTAATGAGCTATTTCTGTGCAATTTCTCAATAATCTTTGGAAACTCAGAAGCAATTGGGAGAAAAACCTTTTAGTTCATTCCTTTCTCTTTAGAGTTACTCAATGATGCTCTGGACACGCTCAGGGTTTGGATGATGTCCTCACCTCAAGCTTCATGCAGACCATAGAGCCCCTCCTTTGAAAACTGCTCTGTCTTTTGGACATTTGTCTTTCTGCTAGCTTTCACGGGCTTCACTCAAAGAAAAGTCTCCATTTTGCCTGACAAAGACTGGAGTGATTGCCACCAAGCAGTGGAAATTTATTCAGCAACCAAATTGTGTCAGCAAACACCCATGCAATAATTCTTTAATCCTGACTCAGTCATTCTCTAGTAAGGTCACAATTATAAGCAGCTGACTGCAATTTGTGTGCTTTATTTTCTCCATGGCTAATTCATTAGCTAAGATGTCCACCTTTATTTACTACACTTGAAACAAACTGGGGATTGGTTGGTTCCTCGGAAGTGCAGGTCTGACCCCATGTGCTGAACATGAGGCTCACACAAACGATTTCTTGCAGTGTTGGCTGCCCAAATGTTGCTGGCAGCTTGATTACTGCAAAGCTTGTCTCAGTTCCTTGAGCACAATGTACCTGCCAGGTGATAAACTGATTTAAATGGCCGTATTGCATGACTCCACAGCATCCACAAGATCTCTTCAGATTTAAAAAAAAACAAGAATACATCATACACCACCTCTTACCCTCCAAAAAGAGACATAACTAGAACTAAAAGAGCCAAACAGACCAAAAGGCAAAGTTGACTATGAAGGACCAAACCACAAAAAGCATACGATGAAAGCTACTGATGTACCTCAAGCTGGAAATCCCAAGTAAAGGCTGCATCACTCACTGATCATATGCCATAGATTTCACTGTCCGTATGGCACAGCAAAGAAACTTCATATTCTGTAAACCAAGTAACTTATGAAGTGGGGTAGAAGTAGACATCAATCAAACAAACCTGATACAGGCACTGTGCAGAGGGGAGTCTGGATCATGTGGTCCAGAAGGTCATACAAAGCACAGAAACTGGGTCCCTGTGGCTGTATAAAGGTCTGTGAAGTGCTGTCTCTTGGCCTCAAAGATCCTGCTTAAGTTCACTCAGAAACACTCTCTTCAGGGGGTCACGTTTGGTGCAAGGTACAAGTAGGTGTTTTTAGGGAAGGGTAACAGTGTGATGTGAATGGTGGCTGGACCCTCCCCTCCCCTGCCTTCACCCAAACCTGCATTCTGCAGCTGGAGCCTCTGTGAACAGGACCCCTTCTCCCTGGCTTTGCTGCTTCCATTACTAACAGGGGCCATAAATACTAAGAGCATTCAGCTCACATAGATAAAACCTAAATTCAAAGAGCACAGTCTGTCAGACCGAATAAAACCGGAGGCTGTCTCCGTGCATAAGTGCAGCTGTACCTTTGCCCAATTTACAGTACATTTTGAAACGTACTTAAATAACAGTCTTTTCCACTGCAGTCAGTTATAATGGTCATTAGAGTGCTCTGCATCAGCTTGATGCGCTCCTGAGCCTGAATAGTAGCAATTTATTACCCACGGGGCCATGCAGCTTCAATCTCCAGTGGCACAATGAGTTTTCTTTCATTACTATAGAGACATTTCAGTGCGTTCATTCACCTTCCCTGAAGACAGCCAGAGTGCCCCAGTGAGAATTAAGTACACAAATTTTCCACACTGTATGATACACCTACCAATTTTTCCGCTGCTATTTTGTAGGATTTAGAAACCATTTTCTGGAAAAAAAAGAAATCTGAAACCTGACAGTTTCAGCAAGGGCTGACCCACTCCTTCACTACACCTTCCTGCCCCCAACAAGCTGGGCAACCCAAAGGTCCAGTTCTGTCTTTCCTAGTGGAAGCAAACCCAACAAGGATTCTCTGGAAAGCAAACATCTCTTATATTCGCTGAGTGAGATAAGGGTCACCAATGCAGCAGAGCAGTTTCTTACCCAAGTGATACATGTCTTTTGACATTGTTGATGACTCAGGCCTCCCTAAAAGCAATGCTAAATGGTCCCTGCAGTCTCATAGGCAATACCAGCATACCAGGTGCTGGTATGACAAGTTTTTCTGAATCATCCACTTTTTTTTTTAAAACTCTGCCTATATTTAAACTCTTTATTTAAGACTCATTCTGACTGTAGACAAAATGTAAACTGATTTATTCTTCTTTAGTCAGCTTGTTCCATAATCAAAATCATATTGCTCCATTTTGAAGCCTTTCAAGCAAAATATAGAGTACATGAGGTTCACCAGTAGTATTCCCAAAGATCCACAGATCCTTCCAACAAATCAGTGAATATCTGAGTGACTTATGAAAAGGGAAAATACGGTTATAAGACCACTGCAACTCATTGGAGTTTTATTCTTTAGGACTGAGAGTTGACTGAATAATGAGTCAGTCATAAAGTTTGTGGCCTGTGCTAAAATCAGACAGGGATGAGTTGCCTGCTCTAATGTGCTCATTAGGGACAGAGTAAGTACATCCTGGTATGCTTGAATAGAACAATTATTTTCCACTGCAATTGAAATGAATTATCAAATGCCAAGTGAAAAGCTCTGTTCTGAGTCATCATTCATCAGGAAAGATTTGTTCACAGCATTATAAAAGCTTGCAAGATCAAACGTTTATATAGGACTGTACTATTCATGCCAGCAATCAACACTTGCAGCTCTTTCACACACCTAAATGAAGTTTGCTTTCATCTTTCCTGCCGGCACTTGGAATACGCTTCAAATTATTGTTATCAATTGATATAACAATTTTCCTGAGAGGCAAAGTTATGAAAAAACCAGACTTGGCAGCGTGTACCCACTGGGAACCTCAGCCACTGCACCCTGAGGAACCCAGACAGGAACCCATGTCCCAGACACCATCCACAGCCAGCTGCAGACCTGTTTGTGGCAGGCTAGGAAATCCCAAGGAACTAAAAACCATCTGCTTCTGTTCAAAGGTTAAAGTGGCCTTGCCCATCCCTTAAAGCTTGCAGGGCAAGCTGTAGTATGTGTGGTGTTGGAAAACAAAATTAAACTTACCCTACTACAGGGCCCTTATTCTTCAAAAGACAAAAAGAAACAGCAGAAGCAGGCTAAAAGTGAATCATATCGAATTTACCATAGTTCTACTGGATTCCTTCTTATTTAGCTGAAGACAAAGTTGATATTACTGCTGAACTTATAAGCTTTATTAAGGAAATTACATTGAAAGATAAGAAGCTATGGGAAGTAAAATTAAAAAAAGAAAAAAAAAAAAGAGGGTTACATTATACTAATAGAATTAAACCCTGGGAATTAACATGCACAGTTTAAAATTTTATCAAGTACAAACAATCAAACTTGTTAATTCATTTCTTCTAGGCACAAAATTGCAATTAAACCAAAATTATCTCCTTGGTACACAGTGGATGCACTACCAGAACTAAAATGGTGGATCACTTCGCAACATTTTTTGCATGTGAGGCAGTCACAGTTTTGCACAACCCAGGAAGCAGCTTTGACTGAGACACTGTTCAATGCCGAGTAAATAAACCTTATATTAAAAGCACGTACACATGCTACAGTTTTGCTACTAATGCTTTCAAGTCACATACCCAATGGTTACCTGCTTCAGGCAAATTCAGGCAGGCACTCAACAGCCTTCTAATTAATCTGGGCCACACCTAAAGTGGCCTCTCACATTTGGGCACCATGTGGTCATCCTGTGAGCCTTAACCCTCTCCTGTGAGTCTGCTGGAACGCTTTGCCTCTGGCTCTTGCACTGCCCTGAGAGGCCTCTTGCTGTCTCAGGCTGTTCTTGGATTGTCCATCATAACATGGCCACTCTTTTCATGCTTTGCCTTACACTGCCTTAAATGTTGTTTTGCTGACTGGTTCCCACTTGCTTTTGTGGTGCCCTTGTACTTGCCCCAGAATTTTTCTTTGAAATGAAAGACTCAGTGTCCGAGCATTGCTTTGTTGCTACAAATGTCCATTTAGAAAACAGATTTGAGGTTAAATTTTTCTGTTCCCCACAGCTGTAGGTCCGCCACTTAGCATGCTGGCATGCTCTACCCAAGGGGCTCTCTCAGCTCTGCTCTAACGTGATGAAATGAAGGAGAGCAGAAATGGGTAAGGAAAAGCATCACGTTTCCTTCCTTGTTTTGTAATGATTTTCCTAACTTCCTATCACTTATTCTACTAAGGACTAGTTCTCAGCAGAAAAGTCTAAATCTTTAAAAATACCCTGAAATTTAAAGACGATAATGAATACATAAACACATGAAAATGGTTAAGGTGAGAAGGCAGTTTCAGAAATTTTGGAGAGAAAATGAAGGCGAGTAAGGCGGTAAGGGACTAAGGAAGCACTTCCCCCCAAACCCCTTTCCTGTCCTGCCTCCTCCTCTGGTTGCTGTTCGTGGCAATGGGAATCACAAGGCTTAAAATGGTCGTGATCCTGATACAGCGCCAGATGTTTCGGTTGAAAACTAAACCTATATTCCGGGCGGCTGATACCTGCACAGCTGCTGAAGCCAGGCGTGGCACGTTCAGAAGGAGCTCGCAGGCGGTGCGGCAGGCGCTCCATCCCCGCCGGACGCGCGGTGCCGCGGGGCGCAGCACGGACGGAGCCGCGCCGTGCGCGGGCGGACGCTGCCACCTGCCGGGCACCGCCGGGATCTCTCGGCTGCTGGCACTCAGCTGGCCCTGAACGCCGGGAGGCATTTGCTGAAGGGTTACTCGGCAGCACAGATTTCTGGAAGCAGTGTGGGAGTCCCCTTTCTGCGAGGGAAAAGGGATGAGCCCTCGTCCGACACAGTGGGATGCCGCTGTTGAATCGTAGAATGGTTTGCGTTGAAAGGGACTTTAAAGATCATCCAGTTCCAAGCCCCTGCCATGGGCAGGAGCACCTGCCACTAGACCAGGCTGTTTATAGTCCCCTTCACCTTGGACTTCCAAGGATGGCATAGCCATTTTCTGGGCAACCGTTTCCGGTGTCTTACCACTCTCACAGTAAAGAATTTCCTCCTAATATCTAATCTAAACCTGCTGTCTTTCCATTTGAAGCCATATCCCCTGTTCTATCACCGCATGCTCTTCTCCAGTCCTTCTCCAGCTGCCTTGTAACCTCCGTTCAGGTCCTAGAAGGCTGCCCAGCTACACTTTCTCTATGTGCAAAGGAAATGCTGTAACACCACTTTAATAAAAATCAAACAATCTGTTCACCTCCTTATCCATCCCTGAGTTCTTGGCTCCACCTCCAGCCACCTGTACAAAGGGACAGGATCATGGACGGCAGAGGTCAGCGAGTGCCCACAGCCTGCCCACCCCAGCCACGTGGAATTCCCAGCACACTCCTAGTGCCTAGAAATGTTATGTCCATCCCTGTAATATCTAGTGTCCACAGCAGGAGCTGGGGTTTTGCTTGGGATCTTCTATACTTAGGAAAAATTGAGATAAACATTTAACACATTTTCTGTTTCCATTCATAATTAAACTGTGACAGAGAGTAATTGTTAGCTGGAACAAACGACAACTTTGTAACCTATCCAAGTTGTTGGAGGAGGGAAAGTCATACCACACTGCTCAGCATTTTTACAGCTGGAAGAAAAATTAAAAAGGTGCTTTGAGGTGATAGGTAGAGCACTGTGCACGGCAAGTTGTTACATTTCAGTTGTCTGGCTTATACCCCCGTACACCAAAATTGCTTCGACAAACATTGCTTCCTAGGAACTGACTGCAACACATCTCCTCATCAAAGTCACCAGTACTTCTATTGGTACTTCTCAGAACAAGTATCAAAGCTCAAGGACTGTACATTATGTTAAGTAGTTCAATATTGGATATAAAACAGTGGTGCGGGTGCTGGAGAAAAAAATGCAGCTTATTTGAAGAGTTACACCAGCTGAGGGAAGTCATGGGCAATCAAGTGGGGGAGAATTTAATATTTAACTTTCTCGTCTGCAGTATTTAATCACTTGATATAATACATAAGTCCTTGATCTTTGATATTTGGAGTACCACATAAATTGTCAGATTTTCTGAAGCATCCTTCTGCATCCAAAGGAATGTTAGGTAGAAAGGATCAGTCAGTAATTCTCTGGCTAAATGGAATGCTGGAGGAAAACTCCAATAAAATAATGTAACTACACTACGTAATTCAGCTATTGTCTAGTATTTGAACTCCAGGCACTTACATGTGCTTAAACAACTACTGATAATCCATTCAAAGTCAATCTGCAGAATGAAGCCACAATATTCAAAATTAGCATCTTCTGTGCATTTGCTATGAATGCTAAAATTGATAGTGATCTTCAGTGCTGCCATCTAACTTAAGCCCTGAAAGATTTGTGTTTTCATCAATTTGTTGTCTTAGCATGAGGTGTGTTTTAATGGCAGATACAGATTTATTTAGAGGAAAAGGACACCTGAACTGTCAAGTTATTTATATACTTTGCTGTTTCCCAAGTGCTATTGAGCTGGCATTTTTTCCCCAGAGCATTTCTTACACTAAACAAGCCTTTTTGTTCCTCACTTCTGCCTAGGTCTGAGATACAGACAAACCCTCACCCTCTGCAGTTACACACATCTATGAACAAAAGGGAGCTGAAAACTCATGTGGGTATTTGGAAGACTCAAGTCTTGTTCTCCAGGCTGTGCCAGGACATAGATGGAGAGAGGAATGTGTGACACTGGTGAAAAACTGGGGTAGGTGACACAAATCCGGTTCTCATTCTGCGATATAACCCAGTGGATGCTGGGAGCATGAGGTTGTTCTTCCTGTCTGTCCTGAGACAGGGAGCTGTCTGCCCCTGAAAGGAGGAGGCTGAGGATACTGTCCAACCTAAGCACTGGAAAAGGAGAGCTACTTCTTACTCAGCCTGAAGTCTAAGAGGGTCAGATAAATGGTGGAAAGCAGTCTTTCACAACCCAATTCTTAGTCTGGATCAACCGAGTTCTGTCCAAGTTCATTAATATTGCTGCTCCTGGGGGCTGGCAGCAGTGTGTTGGGAGGGGAGAGGGTTCTGATTGGAGTTATAAAGAACAAATGCTCACAGTGTCAATCTGTCCCCAGTTTAAAATCTCTGAACAGGGTGCAGGCCCATAAGTATGGGCAGGACAGGCAGAACAAGCAGACCTCAGCTCAGGCCATCCTGCTACCTTGAAATAAGTGCCTGATTAATCCTGTTGCAATTGTTTCAGGCATGAAGGAATCCTCCATCCCCTTAACACTATTCTGACACTTTCTTTTCTGTGCATTTTTTGGTCCTCTGGTGGTCTTTGACTCAGCAGCTGCTTTAAGCTCTTTGTAGATAGCTTTGCCACAGTCACTCGTTCAGACTCCTTGCTCAGTAGTGGTACAAGCAGAGGACATATAAAAGTTACTGCATATCTTCTGGACATTCCCAATAGAGAGCTGACCCTGCCCAAGGGTAGGAAACTGAACAGTGTGCACCTTGGGTTGGTGGTACTCTGTGTCCCACATGCCTTTGCAGCCCAGTCAGACATCTGCATTTCTTTCAGATGGAGAGCATTAGGCCATTCCCACAGAAATGTGGGAGACAAAACTGCAGTTTCATAGGGATGCTGGGTGCCTGCTCAAAGAGTTGCAGAACCAGAACCTGTCATGTTTCAGATGAAGGAGAAATCCTTAAAACAAATTGAAGAATTGCAAGAAATCCTTCACTCAGTACCACCGTGTTTCTCAGCGTTTTCACCTAAGGCTTGATTTCTTTCAGCTTAGTCAAACATGGGGTACATACATCTGAACACCTTTTCCAGGAAGATAACAAAATGTGCAAACTCATAACTGAGATAATAAGAATGCCTAGCTCAACTATTATGCAGATAAGGAAGCAGGCATCAGTGAAAATCCATTTCATTCTGATAATTAGATCCTGCTGACATTTTCTGTGGGAGTAAGTTGAGGAGAGCCAGTGATTCTAGCTGTTGTTCAGATACTAAGGAGGAATATGAAGTAATTGCAGCTTGCCATAAAGAAAGCTGGCATGGAGCAATGCCTATTTTAGTCATGACTTTATTTTCCAAAAACCATGAAAATTAACTTTATCACTGGGAAAAACCACTCTTCTTTAGATTAATCTAATGGCTTTTGGGGCCCATGTTGTTGCACTAGCTAATCAAGCTACATGGTACACCAAGACCAGGTCCTAGCAAATTTGAGTAAGCCAGAGGAGAATGGGGAGCTCTGGTGGGATGATTTAGTGGGTTTGAGTGGCAAGTTTGGTAGGCTGGAAGAGTGATGGGTATGTTTGCCAGGGGCCATGCATTCACGAGACACAGATTTCCCCTGCAAACTTTACAAAGGCCTGTCTGCAACAGGAGCGTTGCTGCAGCTTTCAATCAGTGCAGCCTACAGTGACATCTCTCCAGGGACAGAGTGACACTGGGACAATCACTCTCACAGTATTAGTTTTCTGTGTGGTCAGGATATTGTCTGGTGGTCGCTGCATACAACTGATTGTCAGGACTCCTGGCCCCCAGGCTTGTCCTTCACTCACCATCTTGACACATCACTTTCTCACCTCTCTGCTTTCTTTCTACAAGGAAAAGTTCTACAAAAAGTTGTGAAACTTGTTATTTGTAAGATACTTGAGATCCATATGCAAAGTCCCTTCCCAGGGGCAAGATTTTTGTTGTTCAAAATCCTAAAAGTATTGTAGACATTGTGCAGGGTGCTTTTTTTTTGTTTTTTTTTTTTTTTTTTTTTTTTTTGGTGAAGCCATCAAAACACACACTGTAAACACTACACTCTTCCTCGTAATACCTTAGCCAGATAGTGTAAAACTGGGTCCATGTTTAACTTGTTTGGAGTAGGAGCTTTCAGCAGCAGGAATCTGCTGGGAGTCTTTGCAAATCTGTCTAAGGACAATGCACAGATAGTGGCTGGTAAATTAGGCTGGTAAATTAGAAAGTAGCTCTATTTTCTTCATGTAGTTGCTAACAAAGGTATGTCTTGTCTGTCCAGATGCAACAACATTTGTCTTTGCAACTGTATTCCAACAGCAGAATTGTGGCACAAATCTTTTTTTCTTTTCTGTCTACAGATTAGAGAGCTGGCGAAAAACAAAGTTGGTGAGGTGGGGATATGTAGCTTCACACAAAGAACTAGGGAACATGTCAGGAGAGAGGAAGAAGGCATCATCTAGGATACTCTCAGACTTTTCCATGCTAGAGCATCGGAGATGCTACTGGCCAACCTCAAGCCAAGCCATGGCTGGGCTGGAAGGCCTCCAGAGCTCAGGAACAGACCCTGGATCTCCCAGAAGGATCCTGGACTCTCCCAAAATAAGTAAAGTTCATCATGAAGACTGCTTCAGGGTGCTGGGGAAACTGAGGGAGAAATACAACTTCTTGCTTCATTGTTCTTATCATTTCTATATTTTATTAATTGTGCTGCTAAATAAAGAACTGTGATTTTAAAAATTCCATCCATTCTCAATAAGAATTTGGATAACTAAAAGTTATCTAGCATAATTTGAAAACAAGTTTAAAATGTGCCAATCTCTCTTTATGTCCCCAGTCCCAGGTACTGAATTTGACACACTTCCCAGCTGTCTTAAATGAAGCACATGCAAACAGAAGAATTTCTTGAAAATTTAACTTAGTGTTCTTGCTGTTTAAGTCCTTGGAGAGATCATTTCATTATAGAGATGGTTCTTTTCTATGAGAACACTGACTGTGCTTGCAGAAGATCTTTAACTGGTTTTATTTGCAATGTTAAGTCACTGAAGGGAAAGTTAAATACGGAAAGAAAAATGTGTGTGCGCAGCATTCTAAGGCATGTCTGCAACAGACAACCTCTGCTTTTTCTTCATCTGCCCGTAAATTTTTGAAGGTGGAATATTACTCTTGGGCCTCTGAAAAACTGTGTTTCACAGATGCATAAAATTGTCTCTAGAAGATTCACCATCACCTACACATTAACTCTTCACCTTGGATAGTAAACTTCAGAAGCATATTTTCATATTTTCCATGCTAAGTTTCCTGAATAAAATAACAGTACATCAAATTCCTTTGATTTGTAGCTTGTATATTTTGTAAACAGCTTTGCCACAAAATATCTGACAACACTAAGGTAACAGAATGTTCTTTTCAAAGTCCCTAGGCTTACAGTCTTTGCTATTATTTACATATACCAGCTCTGAAATACTGCAATTAGTAGGATGAATTTTGGAGGAATGCATCCAGAGGAACAATCAAGGCTGATTGTCTTGAAAGATGCAAAAGCTATTAGTGATCCCATGAAGTATTAGGAATGTTGATCCTGCTTCGCTAAACAGCTTGGCATTTCCAGCTCTTGCTTTTTACTGACAAGGCTATCAGAAATGGCACATTTGTCCCATATAATTGAAAAATAGCTATCTGCCTTCTCAGAACTTCCTTTCATTTAGGTTTGGTGTGAGATATGCAAAGCATATTTATGCCTGGTATATTGGAATGTTAAATTCAATTTTCTAATGTCTGCCACTAGCTTGGGGGAAAATAACACACAAGTTCTTTCATGTACCCTGGGGACCATCAAGGAAAAACAACAGTCCCAGAAATCACTTGTGCTGCTGTGTTTTCAGGGCACTGGGGTTAAGAAGAATCTGTGTCCCAAAAAAACCAATTACAAAGACACTTTGAGACAGTCAGCCCCTGTAAATTCTTCAAAGGACAGTTGCATGAATTTTCAAAGGTAAATTTATGCAGATATTTTACATGCCTATCCTGTTTTTACCTCAGGTGTGAGTCATGGCCACACTGTTCAGCTTTTTTGCTAAGTTTCTGATGTGCTGCAGCAGATCACTACATGCATATACAGGCATCTGCAAAGGATGTTAAAATTGGGAGGCTCTGACTCCCTGTAACCAGCATGGCCCCAAACCTCCATCTCAAGCTGGCACAAGATACTTGAAGGAACAGTTTTATTTCTGTCACTCACCGCTCTACCACATCAGTGGGACTGGTTGCAAATTCAGGACAGAAAGAAAACAGGACTGGAGCCCCATGGCAATAACCACATCTGTGATCCAAGTGCCAAGCTGATTCATCAGCTCAAACAGATGCTCAATTTGGGGTTATTTTTTACAACATGCTCTTGAAGGTAACTGACTTGTTTGTTACAGAGCCCTATGGCACTGAGCCATGGATCCCAGGCACTGCTCTTCATCATCCTTTCAGAAGGGCTTTTGCACCTCTCCAGGTGGAGATGAGCTTTCTGTCTCCAAGTACAGCATCTTCCCTAAACAATCAAGCAGAAGAGTCAGCATCCGTTGTTGTTTGTGAGATGGTGATTCACTGCAGGGGGAAGGCAGGAGATGTTGCCAGTTCAGCACTGCAGGCTTGTGGCAGGATGGGAAGAAAGAGAAAACTGGGATGCAAAAGGGAAAAATAAAACAATTTTCCTGTATGTCGAGAAGAATTCTTCCCCTCTGCCCAAATCTACCATCACAGTGTAAACCCATCTGAGACTCATTGCCACCCATTCTACCACACAGCAGCACAAGCCAGGACACGAAGACCCCGGAGCAGTTTCAGCAGTGTCAGTGAGGAGGCAGCTGCAATTGTCCCTGTGTTCTGAGGGGCCTTGGGGACGCATGGCTGCCTTTGTCTTTGGTCCTCACCTTCTTGTCTCTCCCCTCCTGGCCCATGCCTTGGTGGCCTTGGTGGCACTTAGCAGCTACAAAATAGTTCTGGAGGGTGATAGAAGTTGGTCGCTGTGACAGACCCCTTTAAAATGAGGATATTTAGAAGAAGACATTCTGTTTCTTTCTGGAAACCTTTTTCCAGCTGCCAGGACATTTTTTTCAGTGTACTTGGCAGTGTTTGAGGATGAGAAATTTATGAAATCAGCTGCTTCCTACTGGTATAAATGACAGCAAATCTCTATGGAGGAAAACAGCACACTAGTTAGGCTCACTAGTGGGGCCAACTCGCCAAGTACTAGGGTTTTGGGGACATTTTTTCCTCTGAGCTGTTCTGCTTTAATGAATGCCATGACACCACCTCAGACATCCCTGTCTCCTTTTCTCCTATTTAACCTCGCATCTTGCTGTGCACCCTGACTGCTGCACACATTCAAAGTCATTCATGTACATCGATCCAAAGAGATCCACAGGAGCTGTGCACCCAGCCCTTTAGGCACTCAGGTGGCCTGAAAATCCAACCCAGCTGTGCAACAGCCTCTATGGAGCCTTAAAGGATGTGTCTTCAAGGCCAGACCCATTACCTGCAAGCACAGTCACAAACACAGCCCTATCAGTGGTTCCTATGAGCAAGGCACCACTGTGCACACACAGGCAGTATGATTCTGGGGCAGAAAGCTGTAGTGGCCTCTCAAATGCAGCCTGAACAGAGCCCTTAGCTTTTCCACGGCACCATTTTTTCCCATATTGCATGGTACATACTGCAGGAGGAGCAATCAAGGTATGAAAATGTAGCTAAGTGGAGTGCAGATCTGATGATCTCTATCAGATGCTGAGATACAATTTTTTAAAAATCATGCTTTTAAGGTTCTTTAGAACTCACAGTAGTCTTTTTCTGGTTATTATGCTGATGCAAAAATGATGTGAAATAGGCTGTTGTTTCGCAGTGATGTTAAATAGGATCCTGTCTGTACCCCAGAGAATCCCGAGTGGAGACAGGAAAAAAGCAGCACGAAGGGAAATGTGACTTTCCAACCCAGCAGTTAGGACATTCAGATGAGAAGGGAGAGGACTGCCTGCTTGGTTTTGCTCCCAACACCGTGTCTGTAGTTTACACAAGTATGGAATAAATGAAAAAGCTGCTGCTGGAGCCTGGATCACACAATTTGTCAAGAGGGTTGGACCCACACTTGTTCTTCCACCACCGTCCTCAGAGCTACCACTTGAAAGGGAGTGAGTAAATCCCACGTCATCCCAGCTGCCTTTGACTTGACATCCCCAAACTCAAATAGTGACCTTTTATTTTACTTTAACTGTCTGACCTTTCAAGGAAGAGGTTCCAAGGGAGGATCTGGTCTACCAAGCTTGGTCAACCCTGCAGTCACACCACCCAATCAAGGCAGAAGCCAAGCTGGGTTGCCCCAGGCAACAGTGATGAAAGGGAATTTAGTATAAAAGGAGTGGTGATGGCCAGGAGTGCTACCTAGGATGGGGTAAAATCTACCTGAGGATACATTAAAATATAGCCAAAAAGAATATAGGTTTCTCCTTTCTCTTCTCCTTGAATGCTTTCAGGTAGTTAAAGTGATGTGTTTGAGGGAGCTAGAGATTGTGTAATAGGTTAGTGTTTAGGGAATATAACTTGAGAACAGAAGTAATGAAGTGGGGAAAGGGATCCTTAAGAGAAAAGAGGTTTGAGATCATTAGCAAACAGCATAGTGACATACAGGACTAGCTGGGGGTGGGAGGAGCTATCTGATTGCAGTCACTATTCTGCACTTGAGGTCATATCTGTTGCTTCAAAAACAGCCCACACAGGAGCACTACCACTGGGTTCCCAATTCTAGATATTTTCTCTCTTCCTTTAGTTTAAATAGCCACTCTACATGTCAAACTGAAATCTCCAGCTCACACAGTTCATTGCACACCACCACCATCTTCTCTCTGTGAAATACAAAACTGCTTACAGATGGTGATTTTCACTTGAAAAGCAATTAAGACTCTCTTTTTTCACCTTACCTATTGCTAACTACCTAGCTAGCCTAATTCTACAACAATGTAACCCCTGATGATCTTCTACATCATTAAAAATATATGCTTGGTCCCTTCTGAATGTGCACTGTGTCATCTTAAAGAAGAATGAAAGATCTTGATTATCTTTCCCCTGTGGTGTCAAGTCCTGTTTATAGGTTTATCTTCTATATTCCTGCATGTTCCTCTCCAAATCCAGAAATGAAAAAGAACAGCACATGCTTCCCTTATTTCAACACCTAGATCTGCTTGCCAGGCCTAATGCTACACAAGAGATGGGAGATGTATCTCCCTCAAGACATCCAGCCTCCCATTTACTGAAGGAGAGCTCTCCCTTTTGCAGGGAAGGAGGGGGAAAGTGTCATTTAACAACATGGGAGGAAAACATAGCCTTAGCAGCCCATGGTAACCTTCAGTAATTATATCAGCCACCTGACACTGACTTCTCACACTACTACAGGAAAATTGTTGCAGGATATAAAGAAAATTGCTTGCCTATACCAATGGCTTTTGCTGTATCAAGATAACCCACTGGGCCTCTGCAAACCTTGATGCCGTCACAAAAGTCTCGTATGTGTGCAGAACTGACTTAATGGCTTCAGCTGGTTTAATGGTCCCTCAGAAAAGGAAGGCTTTTAGCTAATACAGACGGGGGGGAAAAAGGACTTTTAAGGCATTGAAGAGAAGGAAAGTAGAGGGCATTGCTCTTTACTGGTCCTATCTCCAGTTAGAGAAATATGCTCTTTATCAAAAACACTCAGTAACGGATTTCTTCCAGAAATTATGAGAGCACAGAAGTTGCTACTTGACCTTTTACACCTAGAAATGTAAGTATTTGCATGAAAGTAGATGTGTCACATGATCTATCCCAATAAAGGAAAAGTATTGTTCAGCTTAATGAAAAGCAAGCATAAAAGATAACATAAAAGAACAAACCACTGCTCACTTACAGTTCCCTGCCCTGGAGAGGCCATGGCTGCAGACTCTTTCCCTGCTGTCTGTTGCATATTTTAGAAGGGGCAATTTGCAACCTAGAAACAGATGTTCTGAGTGAAGAGACAAGACACTGAAAAGCTGAGGCTGGACTTTTTTCTTTGGTCGTGAGGCTTATGAAAGGGACTCTTTCTGCTTTGCAGAATTTTACCCATTTTTCAGATGAAAAGTAGAAGAGATTTTGTGCCAGTCTATGAAACAGTAAAAGGTTTCCTACTAGAAAGCAAGGAAGAATATAATGTACCTTGTACGAACCATAAAAATGAAGTATGTTGCAGAATTAGCAGTACTGCTGTCAAACCAAGGCCACAGAGACAACACAGGTCACAGCTATTTACCTATTCCACAGGACCTGCCCCTAAATGTTTATAAAAACAGCTTTTATTCTCCTTTACAGAAGTTGCCAGGTTAAGTTTTAATTAAGCTTTCGCCTTTCTAATTTTCTTTCTGCATGACCCAATGACTTCCTGAATTGCTTGCCCCATTTTCCAAAGGTGATACACCCTCTTTTTTACCCTGAGTTCCTACAAAAGCTCCCTGGTCCCTACGAAAGCCCAGCAGCCTTGTCATCTTCCCTGCCAGCTCATCTTTCAGCACATAGGGACAGTCTGTTCCTGTGCCTTCAAGATTTCTTTCTTGAAGCACACTTATCCTTCCTGGACTCCTTTGTTTTTAAGGGCTGTTTCCCAAGGTACACTCCGAATAAATCTCTTGAATAAGCCAAAGTCTGCCCTTCAGAAGTCCAGTGTGGAAGTTTTATTGATGCCCCTCCTTGTTTCACCAAATATTGAGAACTCTATAATTTCATGGTCACTATGCCCCAGACGGCCTCCAACCACCACATCTCCCAGCAGCCCATCTCTGCTTGCCAACAGCAGGTCTAGCAGAGCCTCACCCCTGGCAGGCTCGCTCACCAGCTGTGACAAAAAGTTGTCCTCCATACACTCTAAGAACCTCCTAGACTGCCTCTTCTCTGCTGTGTTGAGTTCCCAGCAGATGTCTGGCAGGTTAAAGTCACCTACAAGAACAAGAGCTGGTGACCTTGAAACGTCCTCCAGCTTCTTATAGAATAATACATCCACCTCTTCGTCCTGGTTTGGTGGTCTACGACAGAATCCCACCAGGATGTCAGCCTTGTTGGCCTTCCCCCTGATCCTCACCCATAGGCACTCGACCTCGTGATCACTGACCTCAAGTTCTACAGCATCAAGAGCCTCCCTGATATACAGAGCCACCCCTCCACCTCTTCTCCCTCTCCTGTCTCTTCTGAAGAGCTTGTAGCCATCCATTGCAGCATTCCAGTCATGCAAGTCATCCCACCATGTTTGAGTGATGGTGACTGCACCATGGCTTTCCTTCTGTACAACGCCTTCAAGCTCCTCCTGTTTGTTACCCATGCTGGGTGCACCCGTGTACATGCACCTCAGCTGGGCTGCTGATTTCACCCCTGACTTACCACCCTTGGGCTCATCTCTGGAGGGCCTGATTTCATCCCCTTCCTCCTTCAAACCTAGTTTAAAGCCCTCTCAATCAGCCCTGCCAACTCAGGGGTGAGAATCCTTTTGCCCTTGCTAGAGGGATGAAGCCCATCAGACTCAAGAAGGTCTGGTGCCATAAAAATTGCCCCATGTTCAAAAAAAACCCCAAAATTGTGCTGATAGCACCAATCCTTAAGGTACTTATTGATTACCTGGGTTTTCCTGTTCCTTTCATTATTCATCCCTGCTACTGAAGGAAGTGAGCAGAACACCACCTGTTTAGGGGACAGGGAAGTTGAAAGATAAACTGGTTTTTTTATATGATGGATTTTACATACGGCCCATCAATCTTCTAAAAAAGCTTTTTTATTTTGGACTGAGGTTTTCCTTGTCACTTACTTCAGTCTGTCTTTGCTAACAGTGATTTGATGTGATCAGTCTCTGTCATGTTTCTGGACAGGCTGACTCAGCTTCCTCAGAGAAAATATGCAATTTAAAGGAGGGAAGGAAGACCATCCTCTCTGTCTCCATCGTGCATCTGAAGATCTAGAACAGACTCTGCCATTACCTGCTGATGTTAGTTTCTGATGCTGCAGTGCATTTTTCCAACAGGCTGATTATAAACTCTGTAGCGAGGTTCCCTTTCTTAGAACTAGAAGTCATATTTCATTTCTCAGAACCAGAAGTCATATCCTCTCACCAGAAGAGGATTTGACTCTCAGGCTTTACTCTCACTTTTAGCTTTTGACCACCATCAAAAACAGGATGCAAGATGAAACGTATTGTCATTTAAATCAAAAGACTGTTTGTTACAATGAAGCAGAAAAAATAAATCAAGAATAACAATCAATGCCTGTGCCTCAACAGCATTGTTTTCCATGCAGAGTTTTTATTTATTCAGCAATGCTTGCAATTACCAAGGAGAGATTTGCAATTCACTTTATAACCCTGCCATTAGTTCCTAGTCCTATGCAGCTGTTACTCTCCATACCCCTGGTTTCCGACGCACGCTGACTGCTGAGCTTGTGAGGAGGCTGAGGTGGTGTGTCCTGCTCTCTGCTTTCTTCCCACGTTTGGTGATCATGCTTTTGAGATGAAAGCATCTGATGTATCTGAGATGCAGCCTTTGCTCATCCATTCGTCTTTGGCAGCTACAGCACCCTTTGGGTTCTTGGGTGCATGTTTCCAATTTAGCTTAGTTTCCAGAGCAAACAAGTCTCATTCTTAGTGCTTCTTGTCAGATGATTTGGTAATGCCTCTGCTCTCTGCATATTCTGTGCCTGGGTTCTTTTTTGTTGTTGTTGGTTTCTTAATAGATATTACCTTTTGGGTTTTCTTCATTCAGTGTTTGCCACAGTTAATAGTGTATTCAATGACTAGAGCCTCCTTTTACCCATTAGATCTCCCCTTTGACAGCGTCCCTCTGATCTTATTCCACTCTCCAGTGGAATAACCTCTTAACTGTTATTTGGGGATCATATTGATAAACAGATACCATTATTAGATGTGGCACTACACATCTTTTCATTTCCTGACACCAGCATTTCTGTTGCTGCCATTTTCCTTCCTTGTGCATGTAAAAACCTCAAAGGGTTTTTTTAAAGTGTTAATTTTATGGCTCTCCAGTCCTCCCATTCATCTCCCTGTGGAGCCAATCGCACTGGGTAGGTAACTGCTCCCCTGTGCCATGCACACACTTGCCCCTTCCTTCGATTGTCTCTGCACTAGTTTCTTTGTGCATTTTGCACTAAAGTCAAAGCTATCAGACACCCAAAATTATCCATAGATCATGAGGATCCCGAGAGTGATATGGTGCGTATTCAGGCCACATGATATGCAATGCATCCAGCATTAGGGACTCAGCTTCAGGGGAACACAAGGTCAGGTGGCTCAGAGATCATTCAGCACAATTTTGTGCTCACCCTCTTCATGCTTGTGCACTCATTTTCTGAAAGCTCAGACCATGGACTCTAAACCTGATTTGAACCCCAAACTGTTTTTAATGCTTAACATATTCATCTTTCAGTGTCCATACAGATCAATTGTAAAATGGCCAAAAAGTCTGTAAAACATCTGCAGTTTTAGAAAATAAGCATAAAGCCAGAATGCTTCAGAAGAATTTTTCTTCAGCCTTACAGTAAAGCTGCAGTAAGGTCTGTCAACAAAAAAAAATGTTCATTTTATTCGTTTTTACACTAAATTCATTCTTTGTAAACAGCTAAAGTTCTTAACAGTGTTTCACTGGAGTCTAAAGCTCTCCCCTCTCCTCTCCTCCCCATGTCCTTTAAAAAATACCTGCACCTTTAAAAATCAGATGGCAAATGTAGGGACACCAGGGAGAGCACTGGCCCGCTTTGCTGCTGGCCCCCTTTCAGCTCCAACTGAGGCAGGTAGCCCTCCCTCATATTTCACCAAGGGTATTTTCTCCCACATTTGCTCTATTCCAGGCAACAGATGTCTGCATATCTTCTTTTTCATTTTTTTTTTTCAATGTAGTCATTCCATACTGTATCACCCTTATTTTATATGCAGGGGAAAATTAACACAGGGTAATTAGATGAGTTGCACAGGGACGTGTGGTTTAGCTAACAAAGCACTGTCACCCCAAACTCAGGACTGCTGTCACACAAGCTTCTCACATACCCTACATACCATCCTGATCATGGATGAATCATTTCATTGCTGTTCAACACCTTAAGCCCATCAGGTAACAGCTTCCCATTTCTTTTCTGGATCACTCCATTTTTCCTGGCTTTGACATTAATTTATTTTTCAACAGCTCCAAGTCCCCCCCAAATCATCCCAGTCATCCACCATGACCCTGACCAGCAAAACCTCTTTCTGCATGCTGGAGGGAGCTGTGGTTTTAGTTCATTTTGGGTCAGGGGTGCCAGAAGGCAGGAGGGGTGGCAGATTCAGCCTTTGGCCGGGAATGCTGCACCCCGTGGCCATTCCTCCTCCTCATTCCCAGGGGTGTCTCAGGAAGCCTCTTGCCTGGAAAGAGCTGGTTTGATGTCAGGTGAGTAGCGTGTAAACTCTGTTTTGCTTTGGGAGGGAAGTGATGAATTCCCTGTGAATCAATGGCACGTGTCCAGGCCCAGGCCACTGAGGGAATGTTCGCAGCAAGGGGCCAGACACGAACTGAGGGATGTCCCTTTAGCAAGGTGAGGCTGTACAAAGCACTAAGGTTTTATGCAAAAGAAGAAAAGTCTGCAAAGACGGGCTGATTTAATAGAGCAGCCCAAACCACATGAGAAGTAGGATGAAACACCTTTAAAATTCAGGGTGAGTAATTAGTTAACAACTTGATGATGGCTAGAAAGATGAGCAGAAAAGACACAAGGAGCTTAAATCTCTTAAAGAGCAAATGATTTTTTCTAGAAGTGTGGTGCAAAACTTTTCCTGTCAAGGTCATGCAAAAATACAAGGCTTGAAAGAGTGGTGAACAATCTGCAGAAACTAGTTTTGCTTCTGGAGAACTTCATAAGGAAAAACATGTCAACCAGCCACATCACTTTTTTAAAAAAATCAAATTCAGCTCGAAAAGCAAAGCTGTCTCACAGTTTGTCCCCTGCTAGACTCCAATAAAATCCCTGGCACAACTGGGGCTTGATGTTTTGTCTTGCAACCGCAACAGTGCTGGTCCCAGTGTGAGCTTGCTGTGCCACCTGAGGGGGCTGGCAGAATGTGGGCAAACACAGTCAAAGCCACTTGTATTAGCAAAGGCCAAGGTGAATGAACCAGTGAATTAAATTCTGAACATCTGTTATCCAATGTATAAATATGTTTCTGTGTATAATAAGAATGAAATGAAGATGTCAGCAGATTTTTAGTTTACTTTTCCTGACTTAGATTATTTTTTGGACATGTAAGAGGAGCATAACTATCCCCTTTACAAGGTGTTTGCAAAGTTACACAGCTTCCTCCTAACAGTAAGTCGTAATACCGATACCACCTATTCCCAACAAGCCATTAAATCTGGAAAACTTTTCTTTTAAATGTGGTAGATTTCTGCTATAGAAACACCGGCTCGCTGAGGACATCCCATTACGCTTTGTAGCGGGCTGGATGCATCACCCCTAGAGGGAAGCAGCACCCCGTGCCCATTTTTGCTGCGCTCGATGTCGGTAATCCCATTCCCGGAGGTTTGGGCCCGGCTGCCCTGGCTGGGGACCCCCGGCCCCGACCCTGTCGCTGCTGCTGGTGGCGGCTGCGGCTCGGGCGCGGCGCTGGGGGTTCTCCCTCGGCGCTGGGGGGTTTTTCCTGGGCGTGGCTCGGCGCTGGCGGCCGGACAGCAGGGCCCAGAGCGCTCCAGGAATGCTTTCTGGTGGCCGGGGAGGGATNCCGGCCCGGTCCGGGCCCCGGCCGCCGGAGGGAGGCGCGGAGACCCGGAGCCTGCCGGGGACCGGAGCGCCCGAGCGCCGAGGGGCTGGTGGAACAGCGGCGGGGAGGATGCGGGAGTCCTCCTCTTATTTTGTACCTACTGCTCGGCACGCAGCTCCCTCTCAGCCTCCTCGCTCTCCCTGTTACTGTGCTGTCATTCCGGCTTTCTGGAGCTGGGCTGGACAAAGGGAGGCGCTGTTCGAAGTGTTCGTAATTCCGGGTGTCCTGAGCTGTTGCGTCCCCAGCACGTATGGGAAAGGCCTTCTCCACGTGCGTAATTTTAAAACTGTAGATAATCCCATTCCCTTCCGAAGGCAGAAAAATAGACCCTTAACTGAAGTATCCATCCTCAGGTTGTTTGCATGTAGAATCAGCTGGGCAGTAGAGATCACATTATTAAGTCTTCCTGTGTTCGTTATAGAGCATATTTTTAAATTAAATTACTGCAATGCACCTTCCAAAGAGCATGGCCCATGTCTTTGTTAGTGAGACTTTTATTCTCATTCTGTAAATTGCTGGAATGTTGCCTTTGCTTTTTCCTAGCTACCTGTTCGTGGTTCAGTTTGAGCTGCCTCTACGATCTTTTTACAGCCAGACATTTCAGCAGCAAATTCTCTGGTGGTTTTTTTTGTTTGTTTTTTTTTTGTTTTGTTTT
>VWZT01002551.1:190322-253937 GCA_013397055.1 Pachycephala philippinensis | reverse complement strand
TTTTTTTTTTTTTTTTTTTTTAATCATTGAAATCCCTCTTAAGTGGACGAAATCTGGGAAGGGAAACAGAAAAAAAAAAAATTGGTTTGCCTCAGGCAAGCCAGAATCTTGCTCTTTTTTGGGGTTTGTAAACTGGAATTTTCACAGATGTGTCCCATTTTCTCATGCATCTTCCTTTAGGAAATTAATATGCAGAGAATTTTAGGAAAAGTTTAGGGAAGTAAGAGCAAGAGGGAGGACATTACTCTGGCTCTTTCCAGGCTTCAGTATTGATGGAGAGGAAAATTCCCCATTAATTAGATGTTTACAAGTTGTTTAGTTCAAGGACATGGAAATTATCATATACATCGCTTGTTATTGTACTTACTTCCTGACTGGATAACTGAAAAAGGAAATTCAGCTGTGCTGAATGGCATGTGTTACTGATAACACAGAAAAAGAACAAACTTCACAGAAAGACCCTAAACCATTATATGCCTGTGTTGCTTAAAGGTAACCAGTTATTGCTGGTAGACTTGTTGTGTTAGTGGTGATAAGAGCTGGAGGATACAAAAATGGTCAGTTTGGTAAGTAGAGGTAATATGCTCTGTAAGATTAAATCAGAAAACAGGACAGCTTTTGGAGATCACAGGTACTTTGACCTGACACAGAGAGTCTATAAGCATATCTTTGCTTTTACAGTGGGAGCTTTCACATATGGACCACATGCTTTTTAAAGGAGTTTGCTTTCCATGCCATTAATGCTGCAACATCCCAACTGCTGGTCGTGTAACCTGCGTGGAGTTCACTGCAGTGGGAAGTGGGAGCTCCCGGGTTGCTGCAGCTTACTGGAGGTGTTTCTGCAGCTGGGTTTAGCCAGCTGCATGCTTTGCCCACCTTGGCCTGAACACACATCTCCTAATCCTGACAACCAGGCTCTTCCCCTTCAGCCAGCATTGCTCTTAGCAAGGCCTGAAGGCAATTCACAACCCAATGCCTGCATCCAGCTCAGCTTCCCCAATGAAAGACTGAGAGCAGAAATTATGCCTTCCTGTTATGGCGCTTTTATAAATATTCTCTGTTAAATTTTTACAGCCACAACTTTGTCATCCATTTGGATTTGAATTTACAGTACTGGGAAGTTGGTTTTGCCTTTTACACACCAATGCACAAACCCATTTTTGGCAGATTCATTAAAATGACTGAGGAGAGAAAAAGGAGGAAAAACACCTAGATACCATCCAATACTCAAAGAGGACAACTGGATATTTTTGTTTGAAGAACTTGTATAATCCTAGCCTTATGGTTTCTCTTCAATGGTCTTCAGAGTCAGCAGTGTTCTTTGGATCAAACTGTGGCTGCATAGGCTTTTAAAAAGCAACTCCACACATTACTGTAGTCTGGGATAGTGACTCCTGTTTTCAAGGCTAGTTTGCTGAATGCATCTCCTCTTTGCATTAATAAAGACATATGGAAAGACAGGAAAGCAACCTCCCTGTTTCATGCTAGGAGTTGTGGCATTTGCAGGCTGCCCATGCAAAGAGCTAGCTCCTCTAGGAAGCCTGCAGCTGCTTTTCCTAGATGTGGGAAAAAATTGGAGGCCATAAGTTGATTCTATTTTTGTTCAAACAGCCTATGGAAAGCAAAATAGAGTTTCCTGTGAAAACACGGTGCTTCCAAAGCCTTCTGAGCCTGCCAGTGACTATGGTGCAGTGTCACACAGCCTGCCTCCCTCTGTTTTTCCTGTGAGAATTTACACAGGTGAACAGCAATGCTGCTCCTTAGGGGCCTGTTTCTCGCACAGAGGACAACTCCACAGAGGTGACATTTATAGCTCAGTGTTTCAGCAGTGGGGGAGAAGGTTGTGGTCATGATGCTGATGCTTATTGTTGCATGCTTTCTGCTGGCCAGTCATCAAGTGTTCCCTGAACAAAATTGTTCAGACCTGTCTCATTAAAATGCTTTCGTCTAAAATGGACGGGGGTTGTCACCAGGTTTTTGTAGCCTCATTGTAACCCTGGAATCCCCCATAGACTGCAGACACTTTCAGACCAAGGAACAACAGCTGAAACAACACCTCATTTTCAGTCAAAGTTGCAGGCCAGAAGCAATTTTATTCATGTTTCCCAGGCTTAAATTAATGGGCTGCCCTTTACCTGTCAAAGTGAGATTTTGAGCTACTGCTTGTCCTTGCTCAAAACACACATTGAAGCAAGACCCAGCACCTGCAGTCAGACAGAGACATTTTTCCAACTATCCTGAGAGGTTATGCAAACCAATATGCTGACCATACTTTAGAGGTGTCATTGCTAAATATCTTATTTCACTTTCTTTAATCATTCTTGTTCCTCTAAGTGTAGATTCCCAGGAACAGCAGATAATAATTTTGCTTCTGTCCTGGCACTAAGGTAAGGTAAGACCTCAACAGCACATGGTCAAAATAAGAATGATTTCATAAGTCAAATACATGCAGTGCAGTGCTTCAAACTAGCACTTCTCTCCTTTTCTCACCAGCTTGCTTCTCTGTGTTACAAGATCTGGGCATACCCCAGAAAGTCCCAGGTTTCTTGTAGGAACTCAAAAGTCTGCATTATTTTCTCAGTCACCAGCTTTTTCAAATGTAGAGGCTGTAGTATTTTACACACCAGATAGAATTAGTAGCAAAGGGCAGAGTAGTCCCTTGCAGTTATGGGCAAAAAACCCTGTAATGCCCTTCCCAGAGTATCAGATTATATTTTCTCAGTAACTAGCAGCAGAGAGCAAAGAAAGTTAGGTATCTTCCAGCTCCTGGTCTAGGCACAGCTATGGATCATAGGTATCTATTTGTCCTCATCTCCGCAGCTTAAATGGCTCTTTCCCTTTTTCCTTTCTCTGCAGCAATCAAGCTCTTCTTCACTTTGCTAAAGTGACCAAATCCTTCCATCCCTCTTCATACCTGCAGGACAAATATCATTGCTCTTCTCTGAGATAGCGGCTGCAAATGATATTTTGGATCCGTCTTTCCTAAGATTTGGGGTTTCAGATCCATAAAGTCTTACCGAAGGTACACCGGCAGCTGACTTGAGGACAGTGCTTTCTGACCAGAGAGGGTTAATCATCAACAGTATCCAGATGGTTTGTGACTGGGCCTGGTGATGATGCATATACTTGGGGAATTTCCAGGTTTTGTTCATGATTCATTCAGATTTGACTTCCCTGGCTGAAAAGGGAATATCTCACAAAACACAGTAATAGTTTGCATTATAGAGCTTTTCACAGACAGCTTTGAATGAACTGAACTGGAGATTTTGAGATGACTCTTTCATGGCAAGGTTGTGGTATTACATCATGAGGCTGGATCTGTACAGTTTTCCTCTTCTGTTGTGTACAAGCACAGTCTCCCAGGGACCTATTTTAAAGGGTTTTTTTAATCTGTCTCCAAAGCCATTTACTGCTGCAGTGGGAGAGGCCTTAACTACCCTTCCAGTCTGCCGCTCTGCTTGTATCCCTGCTTTAATAATGACAGTAATGCAAACTGTCACTCTCCTTTTATTCCAAAGGAAGCTGACTTTTTACAACCTGACACTGGGCTGGCATCTTAGAATATAACTACAGTCACTCAAATAAGTGATAAGAAATGCAGGAGAGCATCATTTTAGCACCAGGAATATAGGCATTTACTGTTGGCACTTCAATGATAATGAGATGCACCTTGTCAGTGTGTTGTGTGAGCATCTGCATCATCCTTAAGATGTTGATCCCACTTCATCCAACTTCAGGTCCCACTGCGGCTAACTGCCAAGAGTATGCTTTAGTTAGAGGATGTGGTAGCAGTTTCAAGGTCAAATTGTGCATATTGCTCACAATCTCAGTGCCTGATATATTCTGAAGAGATTTATGTAATAAGTTGGGCTTTGTTCTCCTCCTCATGGAGCAGAAACTCGCAGAACCTTACAAGATGTTGCTTATCATGAATGTGCTCAGCAACGTAAGCATTGCAGCACTGCTGGCAGCCATACATATTCAGCACAGGCTGGTACCCACCCGTGCTTTCTTCTCCTCTGCCATCACCACACTCACACTCCCTGCCTTCCACTGTGGGCTAATGGCTGCTTTAAACTCCCACAAGCTCCTGCCCCTCCAGACATCCCCTGATTTCACCTCTGGGATGCTGGGCACAGGGGACATGGTCTCTAATGGTCCCAGTGCAGTAAGTCCCTCTCCAGCACCTGCCAGTATCCTGACTGCAGGCTGCATCCCCAGACTGCATCCCCAGATTGCATCCCCTGCCCTCTGCCTGTGCCTGCAGGAGTGCCCAGCTTGTAGGGGGCAGCAGGAAAGCCTCCTGAGAGCTGTAGCACAGCCTGTGTTTTCCCAATGACAGTACCCTGTTGCATGTCCTTTCTGTGGAAAGCCCCTTAACCAGTGAATTACCTTCCCCATCAATCCTAGCCTGCAATACTCTGCTGGAAAGGCAGACCCATTTCTCCACTGTGTCATTCCGTCCTTTTGCCAATGACTCATCCTTGCTGTGATTCCTTTGAGAAGCAAGCTAATACCATCAATTAAAAAGAAAAGAAACAAAAAAAGAAAACAAAACACTCAGTCCTTCCAGCTTTTCAGCTACTTCCTTTGTATTTCGAACTGCAGACTCTCTGAGACATCTCATTTTCTGTGCTGAACTGCATCAAGCACTGGTGCCTCTTTCCCAATGATCTATAGAGAAATTAATTTGGATCAGTGTGGTATTCTGTGGATGGTTACAACTTATATTTCAGAGAAATGTATGGCAGTAAGGATAGAGTTGTTTTACGCACTCTAGAGATGCAGATTTATTTCTTTACAGCATCCTGAGTATCTCAGGGTGTGCTGCTGAATGATGCAGCTTTCTGGCTCCTAAGATAAAGATGCTCTTTCACAGATATGATGTTTGAATATTGTGGTGATTTAACATTTTGGGAGTTTGGAAAATGTGTCCCTTGGATTTAATTCTGTATTGATATCAAATCACAGACCTAGATAAGAAAGAGATTTGAAGTAAGAGAAATAAGGTAGAGCATATCAGAAGTTGAAGCCAATTCACACAAACCTTATAAGACTTAGAGGGAGAAAGCAAAAATACCAGTACCGTATTTCCTAGAATTTTGTGATGAATCTGTAAAGATTTTTAAGCCTTAAAGGACTCGCTGTCAAACTTCTGACACTTTGAAGATTTCTTTTCATGAAATGGCAAACTTTTTGTGCAGTCTGCTTACAGTGTCACAGTGAGGACACAAGTAAAGGGAAATAGAAAAGTTGGTACTTCAACTTTGGAGTCTTTCTAAAGTTTCTGGAGATTCAAAGCAGAAAATCAAGAAGTTGCCTCTGCTGAAGTAGCCTTGGCCACCTGGAATTTATCCCATAACAGTGTGACATTGCTCTGAATTACTTCGGTAATCCAATAAATGTGAATTCAACCCTGGGGAAATAGAGCTGTGCAAAAATGTAATTATAGGCTTATAAAAATCATACTTTTCTAATATTGCATTGCTTTCCCAAGAGAAATATATTACCCTGGGGATTGAAATGGGCGTGTATTTGCTTCATCCATCATTACAATACATGTAATCTACTGCCAATTCTACCTACAAGTACAAGATGTGAGACTCTGAGGTCCTCTTACTGTAACAAATCTACTGAAATTAGAGTACTTATGTCAAAAAAAATCTGCATGGCTTTAGATGAGTATCAGAGCCATTAAAACAATTTTATTTTAGTATTATTTCCAGTCTTTACTTTACACATGCTTCACCTTTTCATAGAGATGTGTTGGCTGCAGTGGACCTACACCAATGTACACCAGCTAAGGGCCAGAATACGTGTGTTTAAAACTGTCAAAAAGCCCTTGAGGGGAGTATGTCATCAGGAATATGCTTTCGTAGGGTAAGGACTATTCTTCACCATTCCAATAAAGCAATACAAATCAAAATTCTTCAATCACTCTGCAAAGCCTTAAGACAATTACTGCCCTCATCCCTACTGCTTGTAGGCAGACCTTGAGATTGAAGAGGCACTCTTGTTTCACGATGACATTCACTTGCCCTATCCTTCAGCAGTGGAGATAGATCAGCAACCTTCTCCTCTGGGAATTGCTATGGTGATTCCTCCAGAAACATGCTTGGTTGGAAAATGGATCAGGATTTTTCAACAAAGATGTTTTCCTTTGGAAAATGTTGATATTCTAGCGGTGGTGACCAGTGATCAAGAGATGAAAATCAGTCCTGTCTCCAGCACCTTTTTCCACCCCAAAAGCTTAGGTAGCTTGCAGGTTAAGGTATTTGAGAATTGAGACACTCAGGTGAACATCTCTGCCCTGTGACAGCAGCTAACCTGTTCTTGGCTGTTGGAGCGTGAGTGAGTGTCACTTTCTGCTGTCCTGTGTACCAAAACATTAAAGTCTACTTCATTCAGCCATGGAATGGAAAATAGTTGAACTCTTCTCTCTTGGGTGTGCTTTGCAAGCTGTTGGCAGCTTGAGGGGCAGCCCCTGTGAGGAGCAGCGAGGTCTGACTGCAGTGCCACCACAGGGCCCTGATGGTGGCTCCTCTGAACTGACCAAGGGCTTTTCTATGAAAACATATTTAATGAAGGGTAGTAAAAGCTGAGAAAGAGGGAAGAACAAGGCAGAGGAGTATCAGGCACTACATGATAGAGCTGGTAACACTCTCCAAAAGTGACTGTGACCTGTGGATAATCCATGCCAGAGCAGGTACTGTAGCCCATGAAGGAGCCTGTTGGAGGATAAGAAAAGCATAAGGAAGGAGCAGCCGAAGAAAAGAGTGAGAAACAATGAATGGCAGAAAGAAACTATTGTGCCCAGACCCACAGCTCCTGTATTGCCTCATGAAAGGGAGTGAGTGCAACCTGCAGCAATAACAAGGGGAGTGGAGACAAGAAAGGAAAGAGAAGAGGTGTCTGGAGTGAAGGTGAGACTGGGAAAGCAAATGAAAAGCCTTTCCCCTAAGTATTGAAATGTTTGTCTGCTTTGTTTCACAATACCTGGGTAAGCAATTAAATGTTTATGTTAATTGGCAATAAATTAATTTCACAAGTCCTGCTTCTTTTGCCTGAAACAGTAATTGCAGGCAAATAGGAGTGACCCACCTGTCTTTACCTCAACCCACACATTTTATCACTCTCATTCTTCCTGTTCTTTCCCCATTGGGGAGGGTGAGCAAGTGGCTGCTGATTTGTTTGGCTGAGGTCAACCTACCACATCTCCCAAATATTTGTGGCATGAGAAAAACATTTCCTGTCCTCTTTGACTGGTGGAGTAACTGGTGGGGATTATGAAAGATGTGAAGAGGCTGCCTGAAACAGCTTTGAAGTCTCAAAATCAGGTTTTTAAGGATCTGTAAGTGAACTATCTGCTAGGAATGACATTCTAACCTGGGTGAGTAGGGAATAGATGAGGTGATCCTATTTCCTATGATCATATGACCTGTGGTGCTTTAATGCTCTGATCTGATCATTGAAAAACGGCAAATGAAAGTCATCTACCTTCATGTTTACAAACACACAAATGGATAATTTTGCTTTTATTGTGAATAATCTCCTTCAAAAATTAGTTTATTTCATTATGCCTCATATAAGAAGAATTCAAGGGTGATTAACTAGAAGTGGAAAAAAGTTATTTCTAACCTCTTGGGAATATTGGTGTATATCTTATCTCACCACCCCATCAGCAGCAATTCATACACACCACATGGGCAAGTGCTTCCTGGAGTGCCAGCAGGAGTTATCCAGACGGGGAGGATTCGGGCAGAAGTCCAAGGATGGTACTGAGGAAAGGGAACTACAACTTGTTTGTTTGTTTGTTTGTTTGTTTGTGTCATTCCAAAAGGTAGTAAATTGGCCATTCAAGAGAAGAGGATTGTTAGTTATTTTTGTTGTCTAGCCAGAATGTTATGTACTTTTACTCCAAGTTAGCGTGGATGAGGAAATTCAGTTTCTAAAAAGTTCATGTCACATATGGCCTCCCAGTGAAGTCTGTTGCTCTTTATAGCCTGAGCCACATCACTGGAATGAGGTCACCCCAGACCTAATGTGCTGTGGTCCTGATGTGCAAGTGTAACTGTGTGGTGCTAAAAACCACTAATAATGATCTTTAAAGAAAAAAAAGGGTTATCTTTTTCCAAATAAGCAGTGCAAAGAAAATAAGTACCAAATGAAAATCACTAAATCACTTTCTTTGTATTTTTCCTACAGTCAGCAAGAAATACTCAAAAATATCCACTGGAGGAGGTAGGAGGATAGGAAGTGTTCAGTAATTTATTTGGTCTGCAGTGGTTTTTATCACAATACTTCACTCTCATCCTTGCACAGAGAACATCAGCCAGCCATTGGTAACTCATGCTGCTCCTCAGAGCCCTACACACATGGGTTTGCAGCTGAGGAAAGGAGAA
Organism: Pachycephala philippinensis; assembly: GCA_013397055.1. Taxonomy (NCBI): domain Eukaryota; kingdom Metazoa; phylum Chordata; class Aves; order Passeriformes; genus Pachycephala; species Pachycephala philippinensis. The sequence continues at coordinate 245,535 of VWZT01002551.1, read as the reverse complement.
TAGCTCTGTCACAGATTAACCTCTCTGTCAGCTTATTATTTAGAGCATTTCTCCATACTGTGCAAGGTCTTAGGCCACAAAAAGATCTTCTTGCTTGGGGTTTTCACCCCACAGAAATCGTTATCTTAAAATGTTCCCACTTCATTTAATAGCAATTACTGCTAATATACTTCCATGGCAAAATATTATAATGTAAATTTTGTTTGACTACTTCATGCGCAGGGATTTGCAAGTGTTATTGAAAGTGTTGCTGTGGGAATCCACATCGAGCTGTGAAAGTAAGATCCTACACTTTATCTACAATAAAGCAAAAGGGCTTCTGAGACCTTCCACCTTATCCTCCATCCATGCCCAGCCTTGTAAAACCTGGGTAAACCACAGCATGTCACTGATTCAGTCAAAAATGGTATTTGTGCTGGAAAGCAGTGGTAAGACCACTGGAGGGAGCGCCTGCATTTGTGTCAAAAAGATCCCACGTGTAAAGCAGAGAGGAAGTCCTGGAGTTCAGCAAGTGCCCTGCTGAGCTCCTGTTGCTTCAAATTATTTGCAGACTAACAAAGCCCAGCACAGCTCTGAACATAAATGTATCTTTGATGCTATTACAGTTCACAACTCAACATTTTCTTTTCCCATCCTGATGGATTCCCTGTCCTGTCCTGGGACTGCAAGAGCCCCGAGGGGTATGGGATGTGAACAAGCACACTCCAGCCAGGTCTGTGACACCACAGTGCCGTGTGTGACTGCTGTGGGTGTGGGCTGGTGACAAGCACAAGCACAAGGCATGTCCAAGCCCCATGGCCCAGCAGAGGTACCAGGCTGGCACCATGTGCCCCAGTCCTGTGCTGGAATGGGGCCAGCCAAGCTCCGTGTGCTCCAAGCAGAGACATACCCTGGCTTTGCCTTTGGCTTCAAACACATCCTCAAGGAGGAAAAAGCCCTTCGTTTGTTTTTTTTTTTTTTTTTTTTTTTTGTCAAAGGAGATTTGCTGCAAAAAGCATCACATGAGAGATGAAGGCAGCAGGGAGAGGGGAGAGTGTTGTATCACTATTTTCACTCATGAGATCAGGGAGTTGCTGTTTTGCCTTTTTCTCCCTGAGGCACATTTCGCCATTGCCCAGGTGCACTTTGAAGAAAAGGGCCAAAGCAGCAGCAAGACAAGGTAGAAGCTCCAGACACACTGCAAGGTATGGTAAACCCTGTTTAAGTGAAGGGAGGCCTCTTGTCGTGTCACTGAGATCTATAATGCCCAGACATTAGGTCACCCTGGCCTCTCTTAAGAAAAAGCATATGTTCAAAGAAAGCAGATTGTCTTGGCTGTCAGTTCCTGAATTTGTCCCTATTAAGTATTTCCTATCTGAATTTGGCTATCCCAGCCAAGCCCTGCTTGGATGACTGGCATTTTTATAAGAGACTAGCAAATAGCAGATGACAAATGACTTACATCTCCTGTAGATTTATGAAGCTTTGGATTTATAAACATTTTCATGACTATGCCACAGCTATTTAATGTTTGCAAACAAAGAGAAACAGAAGCTTCCAAGCAGAAAAGACCTAAGTATTAGTTCATTATTCCAGAAACTGGAGTTTTGTTATGGAACCAGCTCCAACACTTGACCTGTCTTTTTACCCTTTGCTCCATCCAGTCACTCTTTTGCTTTCATTGCCCATTTCTCATTGTTTATCTTCTTCCTTGCCCACGTGCTCTCACTATTATGACTTTTAACCAAAGTATGCAGCGATTTTTCATGTTATGTTGATTTCTCATATATTCAGAAAGCTTAAGGATACTGTTTTTCAAACACTTTGAATATGAAAGCAACCAATGCATTTACAGGCTGTGACTTGCAATGAAAAGCAAGTATTTCACTTTCCATGGGAGTTTGCATTCCCTCCTCCCCGAGCTTTACTGATAACCATGTGCTCATACAGAAAACAATGAAATTATTCTATTTACTCAGATGCTGAGCTGCAGCCAGCATGAAGTATTGCTCAGTATCCACAGTCTGGAAAATACCTTCCCACTGCCACTTCTTCTTGAACACTGTTAAACTTTCCAAAGTCCCCACTTCCACCCAAGCCTCCTCTTTGACACAGCTCAATATTTCCTTCTGCCAACTCCATTGCATGTCCATTATAAAGTGCCCTTGGCTGGCCAGTTTTAACTTTTGGACAAATGAGTAGGCTCAGTGTGGTGACACAAAAGGTGCCAGCTGAGGTTGACTCTTCTGAACGTAAAGCTTAAAGTGTGGTGCTGCAGCAGCAGTCATGGCCCATTTCCACTCAAACACAAACCTCCCATAACCTTCGTTTTTTAAGTTCCTTGCTCACTTAATTACAGTTGTATGTCTCTCTTTACCTTGTCCCTCTGCTAATCTAATTCACCGAAACCTCTTCAAAATGAGGTGGTTGGCTTCATCATCGAAATTCATGAGTGAACTTTTAATCTTATCTAGTTGTTAAAATGGGAGGGCAGAGGCACCAGCATGGAAATTCTCAAGTCCTGGTAAAATGTTATTGCAGCTCATTGCTCAGATGTAGAGAGCATCAGAGTATTTTATGAGGTGCACCTAAGGTATACCAGCCTTTTCTGCCCCAGGACTCTGCCTTCACTAAGCAGAGAGACTAAGCAGTGCTCCCAGATCAGATCTTTTCATGGGCTTTATTGGACCCCCTATTGGTTACAGTCACTAATACCTGAGTAACATCTCAGGTTAACATCTGGCAGGAACATTTTTAGCCACATGATTTCTTGGGAATACATTTCAGCCCAAAGCAAACATGTTCCCCACTTCAGACAGCTGCAAGTCTCTGTTTGAATGCCCTGAGGGATGAAGAAGGGGTTGAAATCGTTGGACACAGGTTTATTCTGGGTGTGCAGTTCTGTAGTGCTTTCTCTCACACAGTGCTGGCTGCTCCTGGGAACCACCTTCTCACTCAGACATGTGAGATAGAGCCTGAAGGGGGTTCCTGCAGAAAGGTAAAGCATCCATTCTGCTACAAGTGGAAGAAATCACCGGGGACCTTGCTTCTGGAGCCTGATCTGCCTACTGCTGTCTTTTAGAGTTGCCCTGTTCAGCTGTGAACAAGCACTGTGGTGCTGAGGAATGTACATCCTGGCAACTCAGTGAGTGACACATTAGCAGCACTGTCCACTCAGAGCTCCCCATCACGTCCACAATTACAAAACTGAGATCAGTACCACCTAAAATAAGCTTTTCAGAAGGTCCTTCTGAAGAGAGGAATGCCTCTCTCTTGGAACTATTCCATATATACACACTAGAAGCAAGCAACCAGTTACTGAAGTGCATGCGTGTTTGTGCACATACATGTACGTATTGTAAAGAGATTTTTGTTTTGAAATTGCAGTAAGGCACATTTTCCAACACATACATTAAAGGCAAGGAGCTATATTAGGCAGGAGAACCGGAGCAGAGACCTGCAGGGAAACATCTCTCATTTGTGTGACGAAGAGAGTCTGCTGATTCCTGAAAGCAGCTTTCTCGCTCCTCTAACACAAAATTTTCTGTCTTTAAAGGCAATACACAAGGATTTGCTGAAAGGAAAAAAATGTGAGGGACGCATTCCTCCTGCAGCAATGCTGCTGGAGCCTAATAACCTTAACCGACCTTAGGTGTCTCCATGCTCCAGCTCTGTATCTCCTCTTAGCTCATTCTGCAAGAGCTACTTAACCTAATTACAGAGGAGAAGACACCTCAAGACTGGCGTGCGAGGAAGTGGGGGAGGGTGGACAACGCATGGTTTTGCCATGTGTCCTCAGGCATGATTCGTACAGGACGAAAAACATCCCTTCCTGCTTTAAAAAAGGATAAGCTCCACCTATGTGAGCACGGGAGCGACAAGCCGGGAAAGCCGCGTCCCGCCGAGCAGCTGGGCTGCGCTTCCCGGCAGGCTGCGCTCCGCATCGCCCAGGGCTCTGGCGCTGCGTGTCCTCACTGGGGACAAATTCCGTGCCACATGCAGGTCTGCCTCTGCGAGCGCTGCACCGGCCCCTGCTCCTCCCGCGGGCGAAGGCTGAAGGCAAACCGTGAGAACGAGAATAGGATCGCTGTGAATTTCCTACACGGAGATCTTGGCGGTAGGAGCGCTGGGCTGGAGGCAGTGTGACAGCTGTGGAAAACAGCAATGATTAAGAGAAGAGTGAGCGGTTTTGTCTTTAATTCTTGCAACAGAAAAATGGGAGAGCATCTGTAAAATGAGCCTGGCAAAGCTTTCTTTCCTGCTTTTTTCTTGATTTGCCTATGGGACACCGTGAGAGCTGGAGATAGGATGAAATAAAGTAGTTCAGTAGTGCTTCAGGAAACTTTTGCTACGTAAGAAAAGAAAAAATATACATAAAAAGAGGCAAATCCCTTCCGAAGTCATATACATTCCTGTAACTTTCAGTCATTGTAAAGAAAGTTCTTCAAACGGCAACTTAAGCAAAAGGAATAATTCTCCACGATAGATTATTTTTACACCTTTTTCTGAAATGTTTATTTCAGTCATTCAGGGAAAAATATAATAAATAGAGGAGCAGTAAGAGTCAGTGTGACAATAGCACTGTTCCAGACATTTCTGAAAGCAGATCATCGGTAAATGGTACAAAAATGATCACTGAGGTCTAAGCCAGGCTGACGGGCTGTTTTCTGACCAGACATGTACATGTAATTTGCATTCCTGCCTTTTGCAGGAGCATAGTGGTGAACTACTTCAGCCAGCGCTGCCTGCAGTTTTGAGCATTACAGGAAGGCAGAAGAATGTTTTTTCTGTTGGAAGATGAATGGAGTGTAAGGAGAGTGGCAAATAGTTTTTCATGGTGACACACAGAGCAAATCATCAGCAGAAATCCTACCACTTTGCCAGGCAGAGAGGAGCTGTGCAGTGCTCAGTGGGAATAGCAGTGCTGCTCTCCCACCCATCTGTCGTGCCACTCAGGTCCCCAGCACGGCAGAGAAGGCATGCTTGCCCTTTCTCTGCACTGTTCCTGGTGCCACACGCTCCAGAGAGCCATGGGGACAGAGTAAGGACATGACAACTCTCCAGATTTGTGCACATTCTCACTTGTAGCCGAACCAAGTCTCCCAAGCATTCCTTCGTGAAACAGAGATTTTTCAGTAGGTTGTTTTCAGAGCATCTCTGCTTTTCGGCTGAAGTGCTGGATACCATCTCTCATGCATCATCCTCCTGCCCCAGGTAGTCCTGCCCAGGGAGTCCCACATGTGATACACCCCTTCCTGCTGAAACCTGGAAGACACTGCAGCATGCTGCACTGACAAAAAACTTTGGCTTCAATAAACCTGCAAACTGTGACACATTTGCATTTCAACAAAAGAGCCCTAGCTAGCTGTAACCCCAAAGAGAGGTGTGACTTTCAGGCCCAGTACAGTACAAATAATAAAAACAACAGCATGTCTGATTGTTATATAGCAGAGTGGAAAGGACAGCAAGAGTGTAGTTGTTAATAACGTGAGCCCTGACCACACCACAGAGTGCTGAACAATGAGACTTGACTGCATTCCCAAAACATTGCAAAGCAATGCCTATAGGAAGCTTTATAGTAATTGCCCTGGGATAGCATCTCTTCCACAACATCTGCCTTTCAGATCTGGCTCATCACCAACCTCTGGATGATGCGTGCAAACCACCAAATATGCAGAATGGGATTTTTGAAGCAAGCAGTAAGCAACGGGTTTGTGTAGGGGTGAATTTCATTCTAACTTAACTCTTCTGAGTTGATTTGATCTGCAAAACCCTACAGGCATGAAAGCAGGTCTGGGAAAACCCCCAGGTCTTGGCACAGCACTCTTGTCACTGCTGTCAGCAGCCCCAAGGATTCAAGGACATCTCTGCAGGGTGGGCAGTCGAGAAAAGATGTGGACTCTGAAATTACATATAACTAGAAGAAAGAATCAAATAAAGGGAAAAATCTATCTCCTCTTTAGTTTGGCAGTTTAAATGGTACAGAATCACTCCAGCCACGAAAGGGAAATAGCACCAATCATGTCAGATTTCCTGCTGGTAAGTGTATTCCACCATCTGCAATCCTTCTCCTTCAGAGAGACAGCAATAGTGGAGATCCATTCTCACATCCAAATTTCAAGCCCTGACTTCTGCAGGTGCGGCAGTGCCCCACACGTAACCCCCTCGGTCCCACCCGCGCTCTGCGTCTGAGGGTTTTACTGAAATTCCGCCAGCCACGGGCTGTTGTCTAAGCGCGCCCGCTCCGAGCGGGATGTGAGGCAGCCCCGGGGAGGTTTGTGGCTGGGAGCTGGATGCCGTTCCCAGAAGCGGGAGTTCTCCGCCTGGGTGTGAGGGGGCCGCGCTGAGGCCGGCCCGGGGCGGCGGTGAGGCGGGCCCAGCGCCGCTCCGCTCCCGCTCCCGCTCCCGCTCCGCCCTCTGGCGGCCGCCGCGGCACCTGCGGGGCTCCGCCGCCGCTCCGCGCTCACAGCCGGGGACGGGGGAGCGCGGCGGGAAACGCTTCTAACCGGGCAGTGAATGTACAGCTGCCTGAATAACTAGGGTGTTGTGGGGTTTTTTTATAGCGAAGCAAATTTTTTTAAAAAATAGGAAATTTTTTTTTTTTCTATGAACTCAAAAGGGAAGTCTTTTGGTACCCTTTTGCCTGCAAAACAAATTGAGATAACACAAATATCTTAATTCATAGAAAACAACCAAACAAAACAAAACACAATTCCACTTTTTTAAAGCCTTTTCCAGTTTTTTGGTTTGGGTGGCTTTTTTTTGTTGTTGTTGTTGTTTGTTTGTTTGTTTGTTTGTGGGGTTTTTGGGGTTTTTTTATGTGGAATAACTTGAAAGTGTAATTTGAGCTTTTTCTAGTTTGGTTGAGGTTGTTCCATCTTGCCTGGAAATGCCCCAAATGGTTCTATTACATACACTTACAAAAATTCACGTTTGTCCAAAAACTTTCACAGAAACACAGAATTTTTAGTGTTGGAAGGGACCTCTGGAAATCATCCAGTCCACTCCCCCTAGAGCAGGTTACACAGGAACTTGTCTAGGTGAGTTTTGAACGTCTCCAGAGAGGGAGACTCCATGACCTCCCTGGGCAGCCTGTTCCAGTGCTCTGACACTCTCAACATAAAGAAGTTCTTCCTCATGTTGAGGTGAAACTTCTTGTGTTTTGGTTTATAGCCAGTGCTCCTTGTCCTGTCACTGGGCACCACTCAGAAGAGTCTGGCACCGTCCTCCTGATACCCACCTCTGAAATGTTTATGTCTTACTGAGGTCCCCTCTCAGCCTTCTCTTCTCTGGATTGAACAGGCCCAGCCCCTGCAGTCTGTCCTCATAAGAAATGCTCCAGACCCCAAATCATCTTTGTGGCCTCCGCTGGACTCTCTCCAGGAGCTCCATGTCTCTCTTGTCCTGAGGAGCTCAGAACTGGGCACAGCACTCCAGCTGTGGCTTCGCTAGGGTTGAATAGAGGGGCAGGATCCCCTCCCTTGACGTGCTGGCTTTCACCAGCTTTCAGAATGGAGCAAATAAACAAAGTGTTGGTTGGGCAGGAAGAGTTTCATAGGGAGGTTTCTTAAGGTTGTTTTATAGAAAAAGTGTCCCTAGAGAAAGTAAGCTCTGCCTGGCCATCATGGTGCCTCTTTGATTGCACCTCAGTATTACATTTGGAGTGAAATTACTAAGCATAGGAGACTAGAAATTAACTACCCCCCCAAAAAAATAATAANATATTTTAAATAGAAAAAAAAGAGGTATAAGGCCTAAGGAAAAGGGGACTATGCTTGAATTTTTCCAAGAAACTTCGCTGCTTCAGGAACATGGCACGGGAAAGAGAGAAGACCTCTGTAGGGTGAAGTGCACTTGTCCCTCCTAAAGGAAAAGAGCTTTATTCCGTGATCCAGAGAAACACATAGTATATGCTGTTAAAATATCCTGAGCTCTGCACTCAACAGTCTCCATATGCCAGGCTGGTTGTTGATGTTAATAGTATGATTCCATCTGACTGACAGAATAGTCTCTTAATTTGATGGAGCAGACCAACTTTCTTGCACTGAAACACACATGCATAGCAAACTGATTAGATACAACTGAAATTTCAATAATGTGTCTAATGGACCTCAGTGTAGCTTTCTGTGAGAGTTTCCAGAGAACTTCAAGCAGTTTAATTGATTACACTTTCCTAATGTTATTAGCTAACATTTTCTGCTTATAAAAACTGCAAGGTAAAATGTCTGAGACGCTATCTTAATTTTGGAATCAAGCTAGAAGGATTTTTGTGGCACTGTTACAAAATATTGGAAAAGCGAAGTGCAGTAACTTCTTTTTCTACAAATATAAAGTAGGGTCATTTTTCACTGGAAAGCATCAGTTGCTTCTAAATAAATAGATGTAAGTAACAGCGATGGACACCAGGCACCCACCAAAGTCTCTCTGTCACTCCCCTCTGCAACTGGACAGGGGAGAGAAAATATAAAAAAGTGTTCATGGGTTGAGAAAAGGACAGAGAGAGATCACTCACCAAATCAATCTGGGCAAAAAAACCCTCACCTTGGGGATAGTAATTGAATTTATTACTAACCAAATCAGAGCAGGATAATGAGAAGTGAAATAAAATTTAAAAACACTTTCCACCTGCCCCTCCCTCCTTCCCAGCTCTAGCTCAGGGAGACACAGGGAGACACAAGGAAACACAGAGAGACACACGGAGGCACAGGAATGGGAGTTACGGTCAGTTCATCACATTTTTCTGCTGCTGCTCAGGGAGTGGAGTCCTTGCCCTGCTCCAGGGGCTCCCTCTCACAGGCAACAGTTCTCCATGAACTGCTGCAATGTGGGTCACTCTTCCATGGGGCGCAATCCTTCAGGCACAGCCTGCCCCAGCTTGAGTCCCACACAAGGTTACAAGTCCTACCAGGAAACCTGCTCTGGTGTGGGTTCCTCTCTCCACAGGTCTGCAGGTCCCTGCCAGGACCCTGTCCCAGCCTGGGACTCCCACAAGGTCACAGCCTGCTCTAGGCATCCACCTGCTCTGGCCTGGATCTCCTCCACGGGCTGTGGCTGGATCTCTGCATCCCTGTGGATCTCCATGGGCTGCAGGGGCACAGCTGCCTCACCATGGACTGTACCACGGCCTGCAGGGGAATCCCAGCTCTGGTGCCTGGAGCTCCTGTCCTTCCTTCCACACTGACCTTGGGGTCTGCAGAGTTGATCCTCTCACATATTCTCATTTTGCTCCTCCCTGGTCACAATTACTTCTGTGCAATAACTTTTTTCCTTCCTCTGCAATCTGTTATCACAGAGGTGTTACCACCATTTCTAGGTGGCCCAGCCTTGGCCAGTGGCATGTCTGTCTCAGAGCCAGCAGGGATTAGCTCTGCTGGACATGGAGGAAGCTTCTGGCAGCTCCCCACAGAAGCCACCCCTGTAGTCCCCCGCTACCAAAACCCAGGCTATGCAAACCCAATAGAAACATAAATGCGGATATGACTGGGGTGCTTTGAACCAAAGCTCTTGCTTACTTGTGGAATCGTCCTCTGACTTTTCTGAACCGCTTGAAATTCTGGCAGGTCTGTTCCAGGCCAAATGACCATAGAATCTTTTAATAAATAAACAAACACCCCTGCATTTTGTCAGATTCAGGGCTGCAGGAATACAGCCTTGGCTTTCTAGAAGCCTGTTGGATCATGCTTGGCTGTGAAAAGGAAACTGAGCAAAGAGTGTGTCTATTATATGCAGTTTCCTTTGATTCGTTGTGCTCGAATAAAGGAATTATTATTTTTCTTCCGAAGGAGGAACAAAAACTGGGTAAGAGGCAAGTGGAGGTGCTTCCTGGATAATCAAGCCCTCCTTTTGTCCTTTCCAGCAGCATTTTATTTGCAAATGCCCATTCTGCACAAGCTGTAAAAGGCCTAGCGTTCTAACAATGCCGTGTCCTCATTGAGGCTGACCTGGAGCGGACCTCTATTTACTAAACATAAAGATGCTAATTATTTTGTGTATAGGCCTTAACATGATTACAGAGAGCATGGACACTGGTTGTTGTTATAGCAATCTGAATTAAATTATGCTTGTGCCAGCATAATTAGGATTCCCCCCATCACTTTATTGGGCTGTTTTTTTAACGTGGCATGGTAAAAACAATGACATGGTAAAAACAATGACAATTTCACTTTTGCACCAGCTAAAGCATGCAGGCAGAGAGACTGAGAAAAGCAATGAGGTATCTTGATCAAACCCTGGCAAGGGAGGTGGTCAGGGTTTGATGCAAAGCCCAGAGATGGCTTTCCTGCCTCTCTGAGCATTTCAATAATAACTAATTAAAAAACAAAAAAAAAAAGGGAACTGGAGTTATAAAAGCTAAACTTAGGCCAGGCCTTCCCCGTTAAATTCCCTGTTTTCCACCCTGCCTTTGCATGATGGGAACAATTGCAGCATTCAAGCCCTGCAGCACAGTGAGGTAATGGAGTTCCGAGGCTGGCCCCCGGGTGCATGTCGGGGGGCATGGGCTGCCCAGGCTCCATCGGGCCCCGAGGCGGGGGCAGCCGAGGTGCCTGGTGGGCGGTGGGTGGTGTGGCTTTTTGGGAAGCAAGGTAGAGAGATAAATGCAGCAGGAGGCCAGCTCTGGTGGCCACCACGGCCAGAGGGCCTCAGGGCCTTCACCTGAGGCAGCACAACCGAGGAAGCACAGCAGGACTCGGAGCCCTGCCCACACCCCTCAGCAGCAGCCGTCCTGCAGCTGCCAACAGGACAGGTCTCGTCTGCGGCTGTCACCATCTCTGGGGCCACAGCTCCCTCTGCCTCCATCCTGGGAAATTATGCTGCACTGGCTGCAGCTGTATCACACAGCTTTGGCAACAGCTGAAGGTGAAAGAGCATCTCCTGCCTCCTTTCTGCTGTTCCAGAGGACACTCTGTTGAAGCCTCCTGAGGGCCAGGCCACTGATGCCGATGCAGTCAGGAGAGAAAAGGTGATGGTTTCTCACAGGAGCTACAACTCCAGCATGAGTAACTCGGACATGTGGTTTGGCTTCTAAAAGAGATGTTAGTCCATCAGAGTGTGAGTCTTGTGGTAGCAGCAGAGATGCAAGGGATGCATTTAAAGGCTGTGTGGTCATTTCTACAGCAGAAAATCACTGTGTCAGATACTTGGTGGGATGCTCCACTTCCAGAAACACGAATGCACCGGAGTCTAGGCAAATGTATTGTAGCCTGTGGGATGACACATATTTTGTATTACACAAGTTCTTAAGGAATTTATGAATTTGTGAAACCAGGGATTGTAGTTTGCTTTCATTTCCAGCACTTTGCATAATTTGATTTCCTGAATATATTGTGAAGGCAGAAACAAGCAATAAGGTCAAGCTAATATACAGACAAGTGTAACACATCTACTAGATACTTCCCAGGAATCCACTTGGAAAGTTTCTGAATATATGACCCTGTTAGACAGGGCTTATGTTCACTAGGATCACGGTGAGCCCCAAATGTGAAAGAGGCCGTGAGGGAACCAGTTCACAGGGGAATTCCCGTGCAGCACAGCTCACTGATCTAAATGGTCTGATACTGTCTCCAAAACTGTGAAAGACTGTGATAACAGCAGAGCATCAAATCCCAGCTTCCCTGGTTCTCACTACATTCCATCCCCCCTCATGAACGGTAAAATGAATAAGGAAATATTACCTTAAGGGCTGGTACTTTGAAGCATATATTTACATCATACAATTGACATATAACCACCAGCATTAATTGCCACAAGAATCAAGTACTGTGGGAGAAAAACTTTGCTATCAATGAGTAATTCCTTTTGGGGGGATTTGGCTTAATCAAGGCTTAATCGAGTCTTATCATAACTGCCCACCTGAGAGCTCACGTTAGACTTCAGAGCACTGCTGGGACCATGCCAGTGGGGAAATGCTCAAGGGCCTTATTCAAATCCTGTATGGCTTCAATGTTCAGTTGAAATCAAGGGATGGGGAAGACTTTTCTTAGAAAGGGATCACCAGCCAATACATTCATGTTGTCAGTAAACATCCTCATCTGTCCAGCTCTATTATTTTCTCCAAGGTGACCTGTCTTGGTACAGATTGCATCCATTGCAGGCTGGAGTGTCAGACCTGCTCATACGAGCCTGCCCCATTGTGTGGGAAGCCCACACACCCTATGAGAGTCTCACCAGCACCACCAAAAATTATTTACCCTTCCCAGGATAACACCAACTCTGGTATCTCCCACCATCCTGTGTGAGTAGTTTTATTCTCCTAATAGTCAAGGAAAGTTTCCCCATGAACCAAGCAGGCCCAAGATCCAATCTGCCAGGGCTTTGCCTCCTCTGGGTGATGAGTCCTCTCCAGCTCCAGGCAACAGGATCTTTTGGCCTCTGGCTCCTGTACTTGAAGGAGCCAGTGCAGAGGTGCTTCCCAGCCTCTCGCTTAAGAGCAGGGAGGACGAAGGGTGATGGGGGTGGAGGAATGCACATTGTGGGACTAGCTTTACACTGGCAGCAAAGCTACAGTTGCCCCCCCTCTAAGGCAACAACCTCAGACTGTGGCCGATGTGAGCCCTGTACTCCAACAGCAGGACCCAGTCATGAAAGCTGATGATGCAGTTTAAAGATCGTAGCAACTGGAGGGGAGACAATAACTGTTTGTGCAAATAAATTTTGGTAGATTTTTTTTCTATGTGGCACCCGAAACAGAAGTGCCTTCCGTCCCTCCCAGCAGCACTATTTCTTCCATACAACTGTATTCCAGGCAAAGCATCTGGGACATGGATTCACCTGCAATGGGTGTCTCAGCACAGCAAGGCAGGGGAGATCTTCTTGCTGTCAGCAGTCACAGTGACTGCATTTTATCTAGATTCAATCTATGGATCTTAATATAGATCTTTGTTGCATGAGACTGAGTGCTGTTCCTATGAAAGCACTGCCTTTTGGAACAAGTTTCAATGAGTTTATTATAGGAGCACTCATCCTATAGGAGGGGTAGAGGGTACTGGGTGGGGACAAGCTATTTTAGAAATTGAAAATGAACTCATATTTAGCATAAAGCAGCCTTATAGGCACATTCGGACTTAAAAACAAAAAGAAATAAAAGTAAAGACTCAGGCTTTGATGAAAAACAAATGCATATCTTTATGTGATGTATGTCAGTTCCCTGTGCCTCTTAAAGACAACCCAGCATAAACCCACCATGTGAACTTATGAAACAGTTTTTATAAACTAAGCTGACAGTTTAGGTCCTGGACTAAAGGCAAGTAGTTTACCAAAGTGATGTGACACAGAAATATTGAGGGGGCACACATTACAGTCTAGCTTCATTTTCACATCAGCAGGACACTGTCTGAAGCAAAGGAACAAAACCAGTTCATGATTTCTGCAAAGGGCTCCTGATACTAGAGCGCTCTGAATGCCATTAGTGTAAGTATCGCTGGTTGTTTTGCACTGACTTGACTTTTATTGTTCCTTCCTGAAATAAAGGAGAATTATGTACCTGTAACTCTTGTGCCGGCATGCAGAGGCTGCACCAGGGAGGCAGCGAGACCGGGAACTGAAATGGGAGACGCTCTCAGCTGTGAATTTCTCTCCCCACTAGATGGCCCATATCCCTACCCATGAGCCAGGGAAAGGAAGATTTCTTCTCCGCATGTAATGCTAGCTACAGAACGATTCCACGCCGGCAGACAGGCTCTGCGAGCTAACAAACCTACTGCTCTACCCCGGCATCGTTGAGAGCTCCGTTTCGGAAATCCCATTCTCTGTATCTAGGTGGAGAGGAATGGCTCCCGAGCCCTACTGTACATTCCGTTTCACATACATCTCTCCACTGGAGAACCAGTGCCAAATCTGATGGTGTTTTTCCAGGCAAACTGTATTTGGAAACTCAGATCCTTAATTTAAAGGCGACTCCCCTGTTTTTGCTGCACACAGATATTTCACCCACACGTTGATATTTCCCTGGCCATTACACAGAGACATTTACCCAGTGTTAAGCAGGTCTGACACTGGCAACAGAAAGTAGGATACATCCCCTTTTATATCTATGTACTAACACTCTTCGATACTTAACTCCCTCCATGCATTGAGGAGGAAAAAAACTACCTCCTCCAAAAAAATCTTCAGCTATGTTTCTCTCTGAAGATAAAAATATATGTAAGTTTATCTTTGTGCCCCAATCAGGCCAGGAATAAAACCAGACCATTGTAAACGTATTTACTTGCAGTTACAGAACAGGAAGGACTGGCATATTTCAGTATGTATAATCTGTTCAGCAGTGAGGACCTTTGGTATAAAAAATGGGAACAAACTAGCATGGCAGCAAAATCAACATTTGTTTAAGCTCAAGGAATTCAGATCCAGGTAAATAAGAACATCCCCACCTCAAATCAAGATACTTCATGCTAAGAAAGGAATCGGATGCACAGTGCTCTTCTGTTACAGATTTTATGACATGACCATCTCATTGCATTACATCTGCACACTTTTAACTATATGTCAAAATCATATAGCCTAAGGAACCCATGTCCTTATGGTGAAGGCATAAAATATACATACATATTATTAAAGTTGCATTAACTTTGTTCGTTCTGCAACACAAGGCCTTGGAGGCATTGTTGCCTTGAAGAGCAAAACACCAGTTTTGGTAGTTAGGAGCATAAATACTAATCCCTTCTCTGATATTCACCTAGCTTGAAACTTCAGCTATGTCACTTGTGCTGCAATTTCCTTCCTTGTGAAGTATGGAGGAAATAGTGTTGTGTTTGCCTTGCAGGGCTGTCTTGGAATGGTTAAAAGTTGAACTCTGCTTTAAATGTGTAGGCTACTGATACTTGATAGCTCATTATTTTTAAAACCCACTTCTTTTTCAAGAACTCTGAGGTCTCTTTAGTGATTCATCTGGTTTTCCCTTGGTCACCCTTGCGACAGGCTGTGAAGATGCTCCCAGAGGAGAGAAGGAAGGGACACTGAATGGCAGAGTGCACGGCACGCTGCCTTTCAGAGGGACACCACAGCTGCCCATGTAGAACAGCCCAGTGATGCATCCAGCTCTGCACATATCTCCCACGGTGGCCCCTGCCATGTGCTCTGGAGGAAACAGTAGACATCCCCCCACAATTCAATCCATCAGGTGGTCAATATTATACTACAGAACAAGCTCTGCATTCCTGACTGCCTCTGTCACTCATGCCGAGGAAGAGGATTAGTGAGCCCTGTAAGCACCAGAATATAAATGGTACTAGCAAATATCAATATTGCTCCTTTCTGTACTATCCAGATTTGTACATTAGCACAGACCAAGCCTGCTTCTGAAACTTCCCAGAAGTCCTAACCAGAAGTACCAAAATCCTTACGCAAAGATTGCACTATCAATGTAATGTGCTCCTTTCTCCCCTTGGTGCTCTGGAAAGCTGTTTGCCTCTCTTGTTGAGGTGGTTGATATGCCATTGTCTTGCCTCCCTCAACCACTCTGTCAGACCCAGCGCTACTGCACCCATGACCCGCAAGGAAGAAGTACAGCCATCTCCAGGCACCACGCGTCCAGAGCATTTTACCCTGACCTTTGTTATAGAATCTCTGTATCTCAAGATACTGAAGACATGAACATCTCAGGTCCATTCAATACAGGCAGCCCTAGAGTGGATGTGTCCAACCATGGCTAGTCCATGGAACACCTTGAAATTCTTGGGTCTTAGGAATAAAGGGTTGCACGAATTTAATAGACAACAAAAATACAGTGTATGACATGTAAGCAGTCTGCTGCTGACCAGAGCACAGGGAGCCTGAACAACAGGTCAAACCTCATCTGAGCTGATGTAGGGCTGCAGCCTTTCTCCCTTTCCAACATATGTGAGAGAGATCTCTTTTTTTTTTTCAGTACTTAGAAGTGAGGCCTTAAAATATAAAGCATTCAGTGTAATACAGCTGCAGTACTGATGTCAGATGTGCTTAACCCAGAGCATGGAGAAAGAAAGCAAGAGCACATTGCACACGAATAATAGCCAGTCTCTGTGAAATCATATGACCATTCAGTTGGTGGATTAAGAATTTTAGCAGCTGTTCCCACCAAACTGACTCTCCTGAGGGAAAGCACAAAAGAAAAGTTTCCCTCCCCACCCTCCCAAGAGAGAGAGACCCTCTGCAACAGAGTCCTTAGTATCAAATAATGCATTGAACTAAAACTGCAATGTTGAATTTTTTGGTGTCTCCCACACAGCAAGCAATCCTCTGAGCCACCAAAGTTTGGTCACTGAAGAAGTCCAGTGTAAGATAATACAGATGTATTCATCAGGATGAATGACTGACACAATTGAATTCCACTTTCCCATCATGCTAGGCTGTTGAAATTTGATAGAATCATACATTAGGAATGGAACTGCATATAAGCACTTTGAGGAGAAATAGATTTCATTTTTGATTTTTCTTTCTAAAATAACTAGAAGATTTAAATTTGGTCTCAAACACTGATATTCCCATTAAGCTGAGGTTTTGAAATTCATTCTGGTCCTATAATTATGGAAAAACACAAACTTCAAACTTTAGTATTTCTGTCACAGAAAGGTCATCACTCTAATGTTTTATCATTCCATTTCATTTCCAGCCATGGGACATGTAGGACATGAAACTTCTGTCTTGGAGAAAGTAGGGTCAGTTGAGGTCGCTTGTTCAGTTTTTTAAGCTTTAGGCAAGACACTTCTCAAAGGGGAGCAAGTGCATTGTAGACATTGATGCCGATTGCCTCTGTGAGCTAACAGGTCAGCTGTGGTCTGTTTTGGATGAATCTGAGCACATAGATACAGGAACTTCCATGGTAAATAAGAGTTTGACAGGTATGTTAATGTACATATTTTGTTTCTCCTTAGTAACACTACTTAATGTGCTAGGACCCAGAGCCTGGAATTTATTTAGCTGTCTAATGAAGAGTAAAATCATTGGAAGAAAAATGTCTTAAAGTGCCATGGAATGTGCTTTAGGTGTCACATTTCCACTGAAATTTCAACTTGCCAAATATCAGATTACTGACACTTCTTTCTCTCTGAAAAGCACACCATGACCTTTTCCAATCCTTCTTAGAAGAAGAGTTTCCATGTTCCGAAGCAAGAATCTCAGGGAGTTTGTGAGAAAGTTTGCTGTTGCTGATAACTTTCCAGGACAGGTGCTCAGAGCAATGGTAGTCAGTTATGGGTCTGCACTTGGGCATAAGTGTTTAAGTCTCTCCTGTGGTTAAGTCTCCTCCTAAGCAAACCTGTGATGTGCCGATCAGAGGACAAGCCAGAGCTCATGGAATGTCTCTGCAATGCTGAGGAACAGTGCAGTGATTGTGAAGGTGGTTTAGGTCAATGGTCATGAAATTCTGCACCCAAAAAGGAGATATAGATTATCTATATAAATCTTTAAAGCCCTCATAAGGATTAAATTTAAAATTATCAACTATGAGGCTAATGCTTTGCTCTCAAAGAAGAGGACACACTGATTCTGAGCAGGAGCTGTAGGCAAGCCTCAAACCGTCTTTTTCCAATGAGTCACAACAAAGTGGGTCATTAATCAAAGTTTTGCTTCCCCTTCCTCAAGTGTCCACCTAACAAAACTCTATTTCCAGGACAGAGAAGCTGAAAGACCAGAGCATCCAACATCACCCATGTTCTACATGTTCTTGGACAAAATTAAAAAAAAAAAACAGAGATGCGTCCAAACACCTTTAAGGAACCGGTACTTCATTTAAAAGTTTGAGATGCTTTGAAATATAACTGAGGTGAACTTCCTCAGCACACCTTGACAGAAAGTTGTTGCTTCTCTCCTACCTACCATATTAATTCTGAGTAGGAGCTAGATTGGCATAAGTTGGAAAAACAACAGGTGTTGAAGAAAAAGCTGGGAGGACGAACATCCTCTTCAACAGAAACTATGAAGCACTTTTCTAATCCTGGTGGACATTCCCTGTAGGTTCCCTAAAATATCCCCCCTGAAAAGATCAAAATATTATTTGCTCTTGCAACAGCTCCTCCACAAAGTGTAACATAACGCCTGGCTTTCCTCTAAATTCTCTCTACATGTCTATCCTTTGACTGGGTGCTTCTCTGATCAGAGCGTGCTTGGCACAGTTCTAACATGTACTTGTGATTAATTAATTGTAATCAAAGAGAGACCTGTAGGCACAGACAGATTGCCTTTGCCCTTGGAGAAAACATTGCCTTTCTCATGTTCCATATCTGCAAAGGAAACAAGAGCCCCAAACACCACCCATTTTGTCATCAGTCTGATGGAAAATTTACATTCAGGGGCTAAATGATGGGAAAAACAGCAACATGTCCTACCCAAGAGCTCCAGGTCAATTTCCATCCCCATGAGTACATGAGGCCGTTCGATGTCGAGAAGACATTAATGTCTCAGCTACTGGAGATAACTCCTGGTGAGTTCACTGCTGCCCATGAACAGCACAAACCTAATGCTCCCACAGAGTAACCAAGAGCCCTACAACAGCAATTTCTGCCTCCCAAGCAACCCTCTGCAATCAAAGCACTCTCTTTCCTAAAAACCTCTCAACATGAAAAGCAAAAGCCAAACTCCAGAGGAAAGGGACAAAAGGAAGGAGACTGAGCGGCTGAGCCTAGAGGAGATTCCTCCATCTATCCATTTCCACTGCTGTTAGTACAGCCTGGATCACATGAGAAACTTAGTCTGGGTATGAAGCCGGCCAAATACTGCTTCGCTTGGAAGGTTTCTGGTGCTGCAGTACACTCTGACCAAATCACAGAATCACAGAATTACAGAACAGCCCAGGTTGGAGAGGGCCTTGAAAGGTCATCTGGTCCAATCTTTTCAGGGAAAGGGAGCATAAATAGCATTA
Source organism: Pachycephala philippinensis (assembly GCA_013397055.1). Taxonomy (NCBI): domain Eukaryota; kingdom Metazoa; phylum Chordata; class Aves; order Passeriformes; genus Pachycephala; species Pachycephala philippinensis. Next base: position 226,724 of record VWZT01002551.1, on the reverse strand, counting down.
TCTAGCACCCTGAGCTATCACATCTTGAAAAACTCCAGTGATGGGGGCTCTACCACATTCTTGAAGAGACTATTCTTCTTAGATGTTTATGTTCCTTAGAAGCTGCCTGGTTCTGAGGCAAATCAACACAAAAAAGAGCCATCCTCCTGCCCATTGCAGCAAAGATTTTGACAAGACAGCAGGTATAAGTAGCTACTCATGGGAAAATAATAACAACTGATCTATGACCAAAACCAGCCTGCATGACTTGGACATGCAGGACAGTGAAGCATGTTAATATGACACACTCAGACGTGTGCCTTTTCTGCCCTTAGTGAGTGCTGAGTATAACAGAGAGTATTTTCAACCCCTCAAAAATCCGGTTTCTTCCAGAAGAAACAGTATTAACATGCTGAAAGGGTGATGACTAATGCTGGACAAATTAATTTTGTTGCAACATTTGTTTTATGAAAAGCCTTAAATGAACCTGTTTATTTTATTTCCAGAAAGTGTTGCTCTTTACTGATGACTGACTTTTACTGATGGCATCCTTAGAAACACACAAATGATTGGTTTGGGGGTTGTCAATGTGCCTATTTGCAGGTGATAAAGAAAGGAAGTAAATAAAAATATGATTTGACATTTCATTAGTAATGCTAGAGATGGCTGTGCACAGAACAGAGGCAATGAATATTGCACCTGCTGGAGTGCAAGCAATAAAGGCAAATGCATAGCCTGCTCTGACCTCTAGCCTTCATTACCCAGAACAATATGCCATTCCCTGTATCCAAAATCATACTATGCTTGTGATAGCAGCAACCAGTGGCTGGATTTACATCTACCCAGCCAGAGTTAAATTGCTATGATTCAGCTACCTCCTTCCTTTCTCTCTTGAACATAACCTGTCTTCTGGCTAGACTGCTGCCTTTCCAGTTGGGAATAAGCCACTGTTTTAAAGAAAAAGAACTGTGTGGGTGGAATGAAAGGCTTGCAGGATGCAGTGCTCTGCCATTTAGATTTTTTTTTCCCTAATAAAGAGAGGGTGCAAAAAGGCGCCGGAATCCAAAGCACAAACCCAAGTGTGCAACTGTGTCTTTGAGCTTTCTTGATCATTTAGCTAACCAGATAAAAAAAAAAAAATTGAAATTTCCAGACTAACTACAAGAAATCTATTGTGATTAGTCCAAATTTTTTTAATAATAACAAAGACTAACATTAAAGTGATTTGCTCTATAAAGATTGTGGCAATTCACACAGTTTACGGTGGTATAAAGAAGATGAGACTTTGACCCTGTATGAACACATAATCAATCAGTGAGCTACCCTGTGAACAAAAAACCATTTCCTTGTACTTGATACTTGAAGAGATTATGAGAAAATTATATGTTTTGTATAAAGCAGAGTGCAAAGGCTTGTGCCTGGAAGGAAAGGTTACATGCACAACCCATTATTAAGAAGAACCTTATTTTTCTGCTGGTCATCTAGTTCTTAACTTCAAAATAAGGACACCTATTAAACATTGTTAGTTTTCTGTCTGGTGGAGGTGATAAAAATTCTTTCCCAGCTCCATTCTTGCACAAGGCATCCACATTTGGCTCTAACAGGACCAGTGGTCAATCTCAGTGAGAAGTGCACTAGGACAAGCTGGCATGTGGAGTTCACCAATAGTGAATCTTCCTTATTTCTTCTAGCAGGGAGAGCTGAGCTTACACAAGTAACACAATCTCCCTGCCCCACAAACCATCACAGCTGGGTACATCATAATGGAAAATATACAGGTGTTCACGAAATAGCTGAGGCTTTGTAGTAGATCTGAGCTTATATTGACTAAGGAAATAAGCTTTATGTTTGTGCAAATCTAGAAAGAGATACATGGTGAATACACTTATACACTTACCTATGTATACATAAGGATAGATATAAAGATATTAAATACATAAACATGATATATCCTTCTTTACCAGTGGGCAACAAAATATTTATTTTGTGTCCAGAAACCCCCATCTCCCTTTGGAGAGCTGTCCAGTCTCTGACAGCATTGGCTTTCTTGGTTAGTTCTCTCTCTTCCTCTTTTGGCCACCTCCCTCCAAAGAACAAATTACTTATCCTGGTTTATGCCTGGGTTAATTAATGTCCCATTCCAGTGTGGATGGAAGTCAGTTCTCTCATTGACTTGGTTGTTCACACGCACACAAACACCTTTACAGGACACAATTCAATGGCATCTAGGAAACTTGTTTTAAGGCATGCCCTGATGGTGAGGATGAGAAAACTAAACAGTCCTTCACTGGAAGCTAGTGAGGAGTAAATGTGCTGGTGGAAACACTGCCCAGGTGCTGCACAAATGTCACAGTCCTTCCTAGAGGCTCAGGCGATGCTCAAAGCATTCGGCACAAGCTTTACTACCTGGCCATGAATTCAGATCCAAAGTTATTCTACTGGTATCTCGCTTTCAGCTTAACCTTGCTCTCTAATTCAAAGGATTATTTCAGACAGTGAGGAACAGAGCTAACAGATCAGTAAGGCTGCACTTAGGGTACCTGGCAGTACAGCATTTATGGCACTCATCAGATGGGTGACAGACACAAGCCAATTCACACAGGTAGAAAGCAGAGTTGAACCATTGTCCCTGTAGGTAGGTACAAACTGTGACCACAGAGCTCTAAGATGTACCAGCAATAGTCTCACCTCCCTTCCAGACTCTGCTGCATGACAAATGGTCTGTGAGACATGCTCAGTTGATATAAACAATGGGTTTAACAGTAAATAAAACATACCTGTGGAAAAATATTGCTCAGCTGTACTCCAGTGTCATTTAGCTGCTTATGAAAATATTGGCCCAACCCAAAAGAAGCCCTTATCAGGTTTCAGTATAAAATAGAAAGATAAATAAAGAAAATGAAACTTTTCTGAAATGATTTACCGTTATTAAAGCATTAAGAGGGCAAGGGGCAGGTGGGGCATCTGAAAAGAAAGGAAGAAGTGCCACAATCACCTGGAAAAGTGAACTAAACAGTCCACCTTACTCTCAGATCTGTGCAAAAATCAGTATGAGAAGGATGGTTTCTGATCCCTTCTGAATCACACCTTCACTCTACAAGGCAGTATTAGAGACAGTACCTAGTCTTACATATCACTGAAAATCTGCAGCAGTTGAAGTACAGGACTCATCCTTTGAATGACTTACTCACATATGGAATCAGGAGTTCGCAATTTGTTCTCAAAAGAGGGAAAGGGAAGGAGCAACCATGTTCTTGTTTTGTCCAGTTAAAATCAAAACTTTCTATGGCACTGAAAAAGCTGAGAACCACAGGTTTGGGCTGCAATGTCAATCAAAACATGGTCAAGATGGCAAGCACAGAGTCTGGGGACTGCACATAAGCATGTGTTTAAAACCAGAAATGCACCTTTTCTGCTGCATTCAGCCAGGCTAATGTCCTTTGAAGTGCTTCTTTGAACCATAGTCACTGGATGTGGGCCCAGAGACAAACAAATTCCTGGCTCCAGTGAGCTTTGCAACCTGCTCACAGGTGTATAAATCTCAAGGCACCTCATCTAATTACAGTTCCAAGCAAAATATCAGAGGAAGTAGTTTTAAAAAAAATGTTGCCATCACTCCTGCCACATAGATATTTATGATCTCATCTCTGTCTGCAGGGTCAACACTTCCACCTAGAGGTGGTTTTCCATAAGAATGTCAAATTTATGTTGACGCTTCTGTAGAACCATTCTGCAGAAATGAATGAGCTGGAGACTGGGGAAAGCTCATGCCTGCAGCCAATTATTCCTGTTTGGCAGGACTCCTTCCTTCTGTTTTTAAGTTGTGGCCTATCATTTCCCTGTGATTCACTCACACTTCAGCGCTAACCCAATGTACAGACCCAGTGTAAAGCTCAGAATACTCCAGTGGGTGAAGCCAGCTGGCAGTTCAGAGGAGCTAAAACCTGACCTGTTTACTCTTAAACGGTTTCTTCCCTGGATTGCTGGAGGGCTAGATACAAGGTAAAGTGAGCTTTCTCACTGTTTTATTGATGATCACTCCTAAGTCTCTTCTTGGAGAGGATGAAATCTTCCTTCCTGCTCAGTTGGAGACATCTGCAAGACTTCATCCTTAAAACACACTTCGAAAGTGTTGCATGGGGCCCTCGACACAGAGGTGACTTTTACAGGGCAGTGGCACATCGATTCCTTTAGCTCATGCGTGTTGTCTCTGAAAATCCAGCAGTATGTTCTTACTGCAGAATTGATCAGTTAGCATAACATTTTTGCATTCTGTGTTTTCATGAGTATATCTTGTACCTCGGTATAATTTTAAGCATATTCAGATACAGTTTTTCTAATTGTTGACAGAAGAAGAATGGTTCACATTTATTTCATCTTTGTGACTTAATACAAAGGCAAGGGGTCAGAGTATTTGTTTTAAAAATAGCAAATTATTTTCAGCTTTAAGCTTTTTTTAAACAATTGGCATTATATTATTCTGAATTGTTAAAACCTCAACAACAACTCTGTTCTTGGAATACCAGGAAAGCTATGTCTGTCAAAACCAGTGCTGTCCAGACGATGAGTCCAAATCCCTGTCTCACTGAAATCAGTTGTACAATTTAACTTCAGAGAAGTTGAAAATTTATTACCAACCATAATTACTCAGAAACTGGAAGAAGCCCCAACTTCACAGGGGCTTTCTACATAAAGGCTTTTGCAGAATTTAACAGAATGTAAGTTTTCTGAACAGTCTTGATGGGAAACAGCCTGCTTTGGCATCTCCGTGTTTACACTGCCATTCTTTTTTACCTGAATTTATTTTATAAAACAAGTTGGGTACCTAAAATTCGTACATTTTAGAAACATAAAAATAAACAGCTTGGGTCTTTAGGTGTGGTTTGTTTTGTTTTGTTTTGTTTTGTTTTGTTTTGTTTTGTTTTGTTTTGTTTTGTTTTGGGACTTTTTTTCAGAAATGCTGTTCAGCCAGCAGCTATGTGCTGAGGGGGTTAGAGAGCTGTAGCGTGGCAGAGTGCCCGCCAGGCTCCCTGCTTGTGCTGGGCAGAGCACAGGTGCCTTTCCCCACCAGGACCTGGAGCCAGGGCCAGGTATGTAGCCAGCATCCTGCTGCTGATCATGGAGCACTGCTCCTGGGGCTCACAGAAGCTCCCATGCCATGTTTTAAAGATGGTCCTGCTTTTTCTTCTGGTTTTCTGAAGGAAGAGGCACAAAGAACACAGCCACTCAGCATTCTGACATCCTAGCTGTAAAACTGGGCTACCTGTTGCTTCTACCTTTCAGAAACCCCATGAAGATGCACCAGGGCTGTTAAAGTCTGGCTGAATTCTGAAACTTGCTGACATGCAACATCCAGAAAGCACAATACAGAAACAAATGAGATCTGTATCACAGAAATTAAGCTTTTGTGTTGCTATGAGTCCATGAGGCCTGTACTCTGACAGCTAAGCAGAGATGGAACCACCACCCAGGACCTAGATTCTACAGGAATGGAGAGGGGAACTTTCTTACTCTGACTGGGTAACCCGTTGCAGGAAGAAAAGCGTGATCACATGGGGAAAAAAGTTGCTACTATGTTTGGGTTTTTTTAATATTCTGTTATGCACAAAGTTAATAGTTACCACCTAGGTCCACATGGTATGTTTGATAGTAGGGGGAGTGTAAATGAGGAAGATTAAGGGTTGTAGAAACACAGTTGTGCAACTATTCAGCTGATTTATATGAATGTCCTGGTGGTTTTACCCATGCGCCTTCCTTTTTTGTCTTTTTATGAGAAAATATGTTGGATGCAATCCTGGTCTCTCTGAGATGAATGGAAAAGAACATTGACTCACTTTGTGTGGGCACTGTGGAAGAAAGTGGTGGGATTTTTTTCAGGGAGAACTTAAATAACAGGCTGGATGGACCAGCGTAGTGAAAGACGACCGAGACTGCTGTGCAAAAGTGGTTGGCGGTGTTGTGATTTTTTTTTTTTTTTTAAGAAACTAGGGCAGAAAAAATATCGTAGGTGGCTTGTTACTTCATTGGGGGCTGGGGATGGCAGGGTGAGCACAGCCATTTTGGAAAGCTGAGCAAATAGGACAGTGTCATTGAGTAATGTGCTGAGCTAGGAATACGAGGAGTTACACTTTATTCCCACTTTTAGTGGCAAAGGCAGGTTCATGCCAGGCAAAACAATTTACCTGTGTTGCCTTCTCCAAGTCCCTTTTCCATGGCCATCCCTCAGGACTGCCCTGCAGGGCAAAGCAACATTTCTGACTCTATTTCTCGAAGTACGGTTTAGCAAGAAAACCCTAAATTGTTTTAGACTTCCTCATCCTCCACCTCTCCGGCAGCCACCCTGATGCTGGTGCTTTCACCTCGCTGCTCAGCGATGTGGCTCTCTCCGTGGCAGCACTGTGCACTCAAGGATCCTGACTTCACTCCTGGCAGCGTTGACTTGGAGAAGCCCTCAACAATCGCTTGGAGCAAAGCTTTTTACACGCACTTCTGGCAAATCCATCTGATGTATTAGCTGTCCAGTTTTCAGACTCTCCTGTTGTAATATAAACAGTAAATAATGAATACAAATGGCAGACATTCACTACAGCTAAATGCTATCCAGACCATAAAACTCAAACAGAAACAACAAAGAAACGTTCCACTTCATAATTACAACTGGAAATATTTCAGGCATTAGAAGTGTGAAGTAATATCAATAAAAAGAGAAAGTGCACTCAGGAGCCTAAAAATAAATAAATATTTATTTGAAAAGTAATAATTTCATAAATTATGTTCACAGTCTCTTCAAAAGAGGCTGAATATTTACTGGTTAAGACAGAGACCTGTGACTTGGCCGTGGGCAAAACTGCTGAGTAGGTGATGTGCTGCAGGCAATTTATACTTTGCTCTTAGTCCCAGTTTTAGGGCACAATGATGCCTGCAAGCCATTGCCAGAGAACAACTTCTTTGCACCAACATTATTCAGCCTTTTGACCTGAACAGACCATACCTGCCTCTTCCATCAAATAAGCAGAAATTTCTGTCCAGTGTTCCTGATCCCGTGCTTTCCCAACACTTGAGGAGCATGTCATACAGCCCCAACAAACAACTTGGCATACCTCCACAGTCAACCACATGAATAAGGGGACACCTCTGTTTTGGTCACTTAACATATCTGTGTCTTGTTAGTACAATTTGAGGTCCCTGAGAAAGAGGGTAGCAGGAAGAAAGCTGAGAGATACCAAACCTCTGAGCTGGGAACATTGTTCCCTCTCCGTGTTTGACAGGCTTCAGGAAAAATCAGAAGCAAACAGGGCTGAACTCTGCCTACTTGAAATTATTACATTTTTTTACAATACATATTGTGGCAATTTATTGGTACCCCATACTTGATCCATGCATTTTTTTGTGGCTACAATAACAGTAACAAACTTGTAATTTTTTTTTTTTTTTGGTCAGTGTTGTATTGGGGCTCCGGGGCAATGTTCTGGTAGAGGCGGGAGTTTTACAGGGTGACTTCTTTGAGAAGATGCCAGAAGCTTCCCCCAGGCGTGACAGTGCCAATGCCAGATGGCTACAGGACAGGTCCATGACTGGCCAAGGCCGACCCCATCAGCCATGGCGGTAGAGAGTCTGGGATAATGCATTTAAGAAGGGAGAGACAAAAACCTGGACAACAGCAGCCAAAGAGTGAGAATGTGTGATAGAAACAGCTCTGCAGACACCAAGGTCAGTGGAGAAGGAGGGGCAGGGGGTGCTGCAGGTGCTGGAGCAGAGATTCCCCTACAGCCCGAGGTGCAGACCATGGTGGAGCAGGATGTCCCCCTGCAGCCCCTGGAGGATCCCATACCCAAAGCAGGCGGTGACAGTGCTGAAGCAGGCACTGGGCAGGACCAGTGAACCTGTGTTGAGAGGAGCTGTGACCATGCTGGAGCAGGTTTGTGGGCACGATTTGTGACCCTGTGGTAGACTCGTGCTGGAGCAGCCTTTTCCTGAAGGACAGTAACCTCTGGAATGGACACATGCTGAAGCAGTTCCTGAAGAACTGCAGTCCACAGGGAGGACTTATGTTGGAGAAGTTTGTGGAGGACTATCTCCTGTTGGAGGGATCCCACAGTGGAGTAGTGGAAGAGTGTGAGGAATTCTCCACCTGAGGAGGAAGAAGCAGCAGCGACAACATGTGATGAACTGACCACAGAGCCCAATTTCCCTGCATCTCTGAGAGGGGGAAGGTATAGAAGTCAAGAGTGAAGTTGAGGCTGGGAAGAAGGGAGGGATAGGGGGAAGGTATCTTAAGGTTTGGGTTTATTTTCCCCAAGTCAAGTCTCTTTTGCCCATGATGGTAAGAGGTGAGTGATCTCCCCCTGTCCTTATCTTGCCCCATGAGCCTTTTCTTTTATTTTCTCTTCCCTGTCCAGGAGGGGAGTGATAGTGCTTTGGTGGGCATCTGGCATCCAGCCAGGGTCAATCCCACACACACATAATAAAACCAACACTATCCACTCGTGAGTGACACCAGCAGAGTCTTTCTATCTTAACTGCAACAACACCAGAGATCTCTTTTGCTGGTTAGGTCAGCAGTCACATTTCTTCAATTCCTACCATAGAGTATGATCAATTTATTCAGGTTCCAGCAAGTCATCTTCCCGGGAATAGTAGATTTTTATCATCACAACAGAAGAAATGTAATTCCTTTATCACAGAAGATAGGCAGGCCTGTGTCTTAGAGATTAGTGCTATGATGAACTCTACAATTTAATATGAACTAAGATATTATGTCCATCCTGAAAATATATAAATAAGATGTAGAGAAAGATCCTTAGCAGCTTAGAGCATTGTAGCTTTGTTGATTTCTGTGAGCTATATTAATTTGCATGAAATGTAGGTCCAGGCCTGCATTCCCAGTGCATCCTTCTCAGATGGAGAACAGAAAAAAATAAAGAAAACACAAGAGGAAACACAGTAGATCTAGTCCCTCAAACTGAGTACTAATCAAGATTACAGAGACATAAAACAGAGAGCAAAATATAGATCTTATTTCTCATTGTGTATATTCTTTTCTTGGGATTATTTTTTATTTTCTCCATTTGGGTTAGGCACAGATGCATAGGATGTAGATCATATCTTTAAGGCTTCCTCTGATTTTGCATCTAATAATGTTTATCAGTTGCTGATTTAAAAGGGGCAAAAATCATCATGTAATTGATGCCTTATCTGCAAGAAACAATTCTCTCGACAGTAAGTATCTGAGCAACACAAAACCAATTATTATTTTCAGTAACTTTTAACTAAAGAAAAATGCAATCTAATTTCTAGTGATAAAACCTCAAAACTCAACTGTTTTTTTCATTTTTAATAATTTACAGCCTTTCCCCAGTAGAAAGCTATGTGTGGTGATCAGAGCGGTCGTTAAATGAGATGAGGTGAACTTTCTGACATTCTTAATTAATTGTCCCATGTGCACTGGTCTGTGCCTAATAAGAGCTTGTGGTGGCCTCATGAACAAGGATGCTGAAAAATACAGGAAAAAAAATCACTGATAAACCTAGTCTGTTTTCTGAAGCTGTTCTTCCTCCTTCCCTGAAGAGCCAGATCCAGTTTTCTGGATTCCAGCTGGAGATTTGAGTCTGAGAAACAGAGAACAGAGAGCCATTGTGGACACCAAATCCCATCCACCGAAATCACAGGCAGCCATTCTTCTGTTGTCACTGGCTGCTTATCCCACATCCTCAGTATGCCGTGCTTTTCCATCTACCCACTGGAAATCCTTGATTTACAAATGCTCTAGAAGATGCCCAAATCTCGACAGTGTTCTGCTATAGTTCAGTGGTGAATCATGGAAAAGGCTGGTAAGAAATAATTTTTGATTAAAGATTACATCATAATTTTTCTGTAAGAAGCTTTGAGTCAATAACATGGAGGGTGGTTGCCCTTGCCCATCTTCCCTGAGTCCTCAGGAGCACCAGCTGTAAGTCAGAAAGAGCAATTCCAATGAGGTGGTGCTACCATTTCTCCTCTTTTTCTCCTTGAAAGCAACCAATGACAGATCTGACTTGCCTTTTCCTAGAGAGGTGAATGGGATGACTTCTTGTGTAAACGAGGAAACCTTGGCAGTCTAAACGACAGTTATAGCAGCTAATGTTTGAAAACATCAAACAAATGGAGTAGTCTCACTGTCAATAAAAATAAATGATCTAAAACTGTAGCCAAATCATGAAGAAAAGAGTACTCTGGGAAAATGGGTGTCAATAAAAAAAGCCGTTCTGGAATTATGAAATTCCTTGAGAGGTTTTATAGAAAAGAACACACAGTAAACAGCCATCAGTCCAAAATGAAACACAAATTAAGACTGAGTTAATTATTTTCTGAAAGAAAATCTATTGTGAGTACTTTTACTTTTTGGGGAAAAACAAGTTAAATCTCTTAAGATAAATTCAAGTTTCCCTGGACTTGTATGTTACATGACATCTGTGCAGATGGTCTGAAGGCATTTAAAAACAATCCAGTAGTTTGCATTAATACTTTCAGAATCCTGCTAAGGTTGTTATCTATGAGATAGTAAATTGCAGGGCAGTTCCCTAATTAATATTCCATTTATTTTTTCAGACTCTGGGCCAAATTCAGTGGTGAACTCTATGACCATGTGACACATACATCAACAGCTGCTCGTTGGTCTCCCTTCCAAAGGGACCTCTCTGGTGCCGTCACCCCAGAGAGAAGCAGAACCAGTTTTGGAGAATAAATGAGAAAAGAACCAATGTCAAGGCAAAAATTGACCGTGGGGGATTTACACAGATCAAAAATGGTATCTCCACTGACATCAGAACATTTTAAATCCATCGAGGTGTGGGGTGGTTTAACTTGCATTGGATCAGCTGAAGATACTCTGTGGATTCAGTGGGGAGGCAAAATTTTGTCCAAAAAGATGAAATTCAGATTTTGGTTAATTCTTGCCAAAAACACTAATAACAAGGTAAAAGTATGGCTGCAGGTATGAAGGAATGTATAGACATGGACTAAATTAGGGAGATGCTTATTTTGTAGTCTTTTACTAACACTGTTCCTCTGTCTCTTTAGTACGTCCATCATACTCATTTTGTATGGTGAGATGGTCCAAGCTGCAATGCTTTGCAACTTATGTGTTTTTTCTGACTAATCTATGATCAACCTGATGTTACCTGTCCCAACATTTCTTGCCTATATTTGATGGCTTTTCTTGCCCCCAGATTTTCTCTCTGAATCTCCTTGTACTTAAGCACACTGTGAGTCTGATCTGACACCCACTCCGTGTATCTTCAAAGGCCTACAAGGTATAGATACCTACATCTAGACTCGTTTTCTTTACAGTCAGTGGAAGGAATCAGGCACTTACAGGATGTGATTTATATCATATATTTTAGACCTACAGTAGATGCAATGAGTCACGGCCTCAATGTGCCTCTTTTGCCTTGTGTGGACTCAGAGGAAGTCTGGAATGACCTGTTAAGCTGTGGATATCTGCAGTTGAGATACCAACACCACAGATATCTATATAATATTAGATAGGTCCTACCTTGGACTAATAGCCTTGTCATAACAGCAGTGTAGCTTTCCGGGAACTTTTTTTTATTCATCCCCAAATATTCTTCACTATTAAGAGGAACATGTATCTTTTGATGGTTTGAAGTATTTTTGAAAATGCTTCTTACATGTGCTTTTCCTTTTTCCCTTTTTCATTCTTCCTCTTGATAATGCTGCTAAACAATAAACTGAAAAGAAAGAGCAAAAGCAAATCTCCTTCTTCTACCAAGGATCTGATGATGGATTATTCAGACAAATGCTGGCTGGTGCAAGATATTTATGCTGGAAAGTTGGTTTTCCATTCTAAAATACAGTTGTTCTTTAATAATTCCTAGCCTTTTTAGAACAAGAAGGTGGGCCTATCTGTGTTTTCCTGTGATTCACCATTTTGTGAATCCTGAATTTCTCTTTAGGCATATCCCAATTTAGCAAAATTTTCTGTTTATCTGTAGCTTCATAACAATTTGCTGGGGCAGAGCTCATTTAGTCATGGACACACTCTCTAGTCCAATACTTGTGTTTTACAGTATCCAAACTGAATTGATGATGGAGTCCAAGGAGTCTACAAAGAAGATGGGAGGAGGGCTCAGCAACACCATGAGGTGAATAGCCAGTTGTTTCAAAGAGCAAATTGGAGACTCCTTCCCTTGCCACTCAGACATGCTATTAGAAGGCAGAAGGAATACAAGAAGTAAATCATATCATCAGCATTGCAATGTCAAGGAAATGTCCAGTGGAATAAGAAATAAGGGAGATATATTTACCTGCTTACACTGGATTTGGTCAGAAAAAAAGTATACAGATCTCTAATGCAAAACTGCAGATACTCACTGCAAAAGCCACCTCTATCTCAGCACATTTCTAGTGAGAGTTAAAAATTCATCAACAGCATAGACAGAAAACAAATAACTTCAAAGGCAAATTTCTCAAAGAAAATACTGTGTATTGGATATACTGAATTTGTAACAAATGCCATAGCAGAGAGCTCCACAGGCTCTTAGGTCATCCAGAGAAAAGGGAGAGAGAAATAACTGGAGAGCATACTCAGAATGAATCTGGAGCATGTCTCAAGGCAGCAGGATCTCCAAGTTAGCTTTCAGAAAGCCTCCACTGAGCAGCATATAAAAGGGGCTGTGGCATTTAACTACCATGAGGACACACAGAGGGCAATCCAGGGGAGATAGGGATCCATGCTTGTGTCAGGGTGGTGGAGGAAGGACACTGATTCAGCCTGAAAAAGTCATAATCAGAGAGTAGGATGACAATCATGGTAGTCCCAAACTCCTGGAAGATCTCCCTTTTGCCATCTCCCATGGAGGTCTGAGCAGTCCATGCACAGCACAACAGAGCCAAGAACCACTACATAGTTTATATCTTACTTAAGCCATCCAAATAGTATTTAGCTAGAGATAAGGGGAGCAGAAGGAAGTTGGTTTCTTGCCCTGTGTTCATTAGACTAATGCATTATATAACTTCTCCTGTTCAGTATAGCAAACGTAGGCTTGTTGGGGGCATACACTCGGAAATACACAAAACTTAGGAGTGTGTTTAACCCAAAGGGCAATGCTGGCATGGAAACAGATGGTCCAAGACTAGCTATGAGTAAGCTGACAACAGACAGTTTCTACCTCCTGCATCAGAGAGTCTCTGGAGCAACCTTCCAGGAGGAAGATGAGGGAAGGAAAACTGTCAGGTGAAGTGCGACATTTATAACAGAGATGGTATGACCTGTTTGCCCATGATAGAAGAGAGCTGAACACCAGGATTTTTATGCAAAGCAAGGTGATGAATACATCCGTTAAACCCAAATGATGGCTTTTGTTTATTACAGCCTTCAGAATACTTTCCCGTTATCAATCACTTCTTCCAGCAAATCCTTGTAAAAAAAGTTATCACAGACATAGTAAATGTGGGAGGAGAGGAAAAAAGACAGCATGGGACAGGGTGGGGAGGATGTGCATGCACTCTGACTGAATGCTGCACTCATAGCTCCAAACTATCCGAAGGAAAAAAAGATATATATCAACTTGTGAAACCAGCAGGACAGCAGCACCCATGGGATTGAGTGCTGGCCTAGCTCCAAGGAGGGCAGGGTGCAGTTCAGGTCTTGGCGTGCTGGATGACCTTCACTGAATCCCTTTATCTCCTGAGGTTCCCCATCAGCAGTGATCATCAGTGTTGATGATTACAGCCCCTTTTCTCAAGGGCTTTGAAATCTACAAATTTAGATTACTGCATGAAATAGATCTTGTCACTTTGCCACAGATTTAGTGACGGGAGATTTCACTGTAAACTTTATCCTGTATGATAATGTAAACTCCTATTTCTACATGAAAAACAGGACCTTGGATATGTTTTTAAAACTGTTTAAGAAGTAAACACTTAAAATGCCTTTTTAAATATCAGCCTTGGCTATTTAAAAAAAAAAAAAAAACAAACAAGCAAATTGTAATCCAAATTAGGAGCAAAATTGCTCAGGAATTCTGAAGTGTAAGTATAAATAGATGTTCACAGAAAAATGGCAAAATAGTTTGCCTTAGATTTTTATGTCTCTACAAATATGTTACCAATATTTTTGACAATGTGCTGACTAGCACTGGGGTTAAGACTCCCACAATGTCCTTTTAATACAGGAAGTTTTGGGTTCAGCTGACTCTGGTCTGATTTAGCACCCAAGAGAAAACTAATGATGGTGGTTCACCTTACTTCATTCTTCTTTAATGGGCTACCAAGAGCCCATACACAAAGCCAAATGTTAAGAATTCTAGACTGACATTAACTGTCACACTATATAGACAAGGTACTGCAATTTCTGTCTCTGGGCATTTCTTTTGTATATTTTCTCTCTTCATCTTGTCCAAATACCCTCGCCCCCAACAGAGAGCAAGATGCAGCTACCTGCAACCATTAGAAGATTCTCACACAAGGAACAACTGGGCTACTCACACGTCCCAGGGAAAGTGCACCCATTAGAACTGCTTAATTTTCCAAAGGCTGAGCCAGTGGTTGGGATTATAGCTCTGTAGGTGGTTTCCCTCTCCATTTACCTTACCTTTTGTCCCATGTGTTTAGGGCTGAGCTTGCACTCACTGCAATGGGCTTTGTTTTGTAGGAACTTAAGGGGTATGTTACTTACAAAAAATAAACCTGACCTGGCACTGCTGGTGAGCATATTAATCACCTAGATTTGTTTTGGCACATACCTTGTTTTTGGGATGAGGAAAACATGGTGTGAATTTGACTTTGTTTCACTGCATTACTGAATGACTGCATTTCTTCTTGGCAGGTTTTATTCCAACTGAATTCTTTTCTCTAACTGCTTTTGTTATAAAACTGTTTTCTTCTTGTTGAAGAAACAATAAAATGATTAAAAGATACTAACCCAGAATAAAATGTTTCGAGTGAGGTCATATGAAATATATTTTTAATATAGTTCTCTTTGAGATCTTGTTCTTCTTTTTTTTTTTTTTGAATGACAAATTAATGCAGCATCAGTCAGTTGTAAGACTCTGCTCCCACTCCCTGCATGGGACTGCAGACCAATGCAATCAGACCTGTGGCATTTTATATCCACTTCTCTTTGAACAAATACAATTAGAGGGCAGAGCAAGATACAAGGCAATGCCCTATCAGGCCTTTTGTCTTTATGGGTGATATCTGTGCCCTGCCTGTACGATTTGGGCAGGAGTCCAGCAGCCAGAGTTGACACAGCTGGCTACTAGCAGTAGTCTTGCTTTTCCATAGTGTAAACTACAATAAGGTCTATATTGTAAACCTATGTGGAGACTGAAACAGATTATCACCGTGTATTTGGGAATTATAACTGACACGAGTGTAATTCCTGCTATTTGCTGCACTGAGTCGATTTAGATACAGCTGAGAACATGGCCTGGCATTATTTCCTGCCTGGGAATTTCCTATTTGTTTATCTCTTTATGCCTTCAGAGAGAGCCTAGAGCATATTAAGAGGTTTGATAGATACCAGCAATAACAGATTTCACTTATAATAGTTTACAGGTTCTAAACAAGCTTCTGCCAATAAATTCCATCAATTGATCCTAACCTCCTAAAGTAAAATTCACTGCCTAAATAAAAATGTTTAATTTTTTTCTTGCACTCTTGGTTGACTTTTTTCCAACTTCTGGCCCTTACTTTAAAAAAAAAGAACATGTGTTCGGTGGAAAATGCACCAGAGGACATTGGTTGACATGAAAGAGCTACATCATCTTGAGCTGCAGACACACAACTTCATCTGTAAAATGCACGAGTAATTATGTGGCATAATTACATGGTCTATCCAGGTAATTGCAGGTGAAATTAGGCATGGTGTCATGTGCTAATGAGGATTACAGCTACACTGAAATTTTTGTGTGTATGATTGCATTGATTAAGATATTTTAAATCTGCTCTTAATAGTAAGGATTATTCAATTGTCTGGTCTAAACTACTCCCAGCAGGGTGAAAGTCTACCATCACAGAAGTTTAGCACAAGGCCTTTTCATCACTGATATTTTTCAAGCAGAAATTAAATGCAGGCTCTTTCTCCTTGCACCGTTGGTCCAGTTACTCTGTAAAAAGCTGCCTAGCAATAATCCATTTCTCTTGTGCCAGTGGAAATCAGGGATAAACAGGAGAAATCAGGAAAATTGCTGAGGTCTTGCTGCCACTGTCATGTGTCAATAGGCTGTGTACCGAATGGTAGATAAAGCCTGTCATGTACAAACTGGGTGTTTAGTGCTGACATATCAGAGTGGCACACAGATGGTTATCCTATTGCCTCAGGGAGGGAGCAGGAGGAAGGCCTGGTAGACCTGCCCTGGTACGGCTTTGCTCCTTGGGGTGATGGAGGGTATGTTCAACATCTCTCAGAAAGCTGATGCCTGTGTTATTTCAGTCTATTGTGGAGCCCCAAGGGTTGGTTTGAGGCTAGGTACTCTGCATAAATCCTGCAGAGGCCCCTGTCCCCAAAGAACCTGCAGCATACCCTGCTTCCTGCTGTCTGGGGTCTCTCACACCAGATCTCGGGGGTCTTGCCCCCTCCATCCGTCCCCAGGCAGGAGCTGCATCACCACCCATGCGTGACAGCAGCTCTCCTCCATGCTCGCCTGCCTGTCTTCCCTGCACTGGAAAGCACTGGAAAGCAGGGGAGGGACCACGGCAACAGCAAGGAACACTCAAGTGACCCTTCTTGCGCCCAGTATCACCCATCCTTATCTGTCTGATATCCCTGTCTGTGGATATGGCGAGGCTGGATAGTCCGGAGAGTGGGCAGAGGGAGGTGTGCCTGACCACGGAAATCAGAGACACGCTGAAGGCTCATTTACAAGGAAGGTGAGATCATACCGGGAGACAGCACCTGGCCTTTCTTGCAAGTTTATAACATTAACACCTGCTAACATTAAAAAAATACACCATTAGGAAAATGATTTCACCCACACTGTCTCACAGTAGTCTTTCCTTTCACTGAAAAGGATACATTAGCACCAAAATCTTCTGCTGCTGTTTTCCCACTGGCTACAGCAATACTGGAATCAAGCCTAAATGTGAATATAATTGAGGACTCTTTTGAATAAAATTATCTCATTCAGACATACTGGTTCTAGGAAGTCAGGCTAATGTAATCATTACAGTGGGAGTCTAGAAGTCCAGGGCTGCTTACCTCTCCTCCTGATTTGCCTACTGACTTGTTTTATGACTTTAGAAGCAACTTAACTTTTCTGTGATTCATCTCCTTCAGCTGGAAGATAGATATGATAATGTTTGTTTATTTCAATTAAGTCTTGAGTGGTTTAAAAGGGATTAATTAACCTCCATCAGACAACTTTGAAAGGTACTAATTCATAGTGTTAATAATACCATAATAACCCCAAAAAATGAGGAGAGGGAGGACATTTTAGAAGTTGCAGAGCTTTAAGCTTAGAGGTGCTGTGAATAGGAAGGACAGAGTATTTTGGTGAGTGGGAATAGAGAAACTACTGCCATCTAATCCACTCTTGAGCAAGACACGTTAGATTTTGTGTATTTATTTATCAATGAACCACTTGTCTTCTGATTACCCCTTGGCTGCTAATTAACTCTATTTAGTTGGGGAATGTTTACATCTGTTCTCATAAAATCCCATTCATACCTTTCACTATTTCAAATTAATTATCCTGGCTCAAACGTGGGTATACCATCTAGAGTTAATACTTTCAAGAATATCTTACACTGTTAATACATCCAATGCACAGTGCTTGGGATAACACCACTTTGAAATAGCATTAGATTTCCAGCCTACACCCAGCCAGCGTGTTTTTTTCCCAGTACAAATTTGCATTTTGGGGGCTGAAAGTCTGAGCTGATAGTCTAAGTGACCTGAAGCAAATCACTACAATTTCCCTGGAGACAATTGAAATACATCCCTTCAGAATAGCCAAGGCTCTAGTCATGCCATAATAATTAAAAGCTGTGTCCATGTCAAAAAATGTACAATCTGAGTCTATACTTATTTGTGTATTTTTAACCCAATAATTTAGTGCTAAACTCAGTCCTTACATACAACTGTGGATAAGCACCTGAGGGCAGAGTTGATTCTTGTCATCATAAATGTCATTGGTCTTTCTCTGTAGCTTCCAGTGGAAAGCATAAATCTGAGGAGCCTAAGGCTGTAAGATCCATCTCTTTCCCTGAGTAGGTGGGTAGCAAATGGTGCTCCAAAGGTAGAGTTTATGAGTGCTGGTGTGTGTCACCAAGTTATCGTGTAAGTTTGCCAGTGGTTTCTGAGGATGTTTAGGCAAGCAAGTCATTGCATTTACAGGCTCTGTCCATAATGACTAGCGCCTCAATTCAGTCCTGTTTGGAATAGAAGCAAATACACAGCTACACTAAAAGTGATCACCATTGTCCATGCAGCTGATCACTTGCACCCCATGTCATCGACAAGTTGAACTGAGAGGCAGCTCACTTATCAGTCCTTAACCATGGAAAGATTGTTTGTCTCTGACACAGTGTTGAACACCTTCTATATAATACCTCCTTCCTCTGTGGAGGAGCTATTCCTCTCCAAATATTAGTTTATTAAAATTAGACTCTCTCAGTCCCCAGATACACCACTTGGTCTCATATGTATGCAGCTTCCACACTTCTCCTTGGTGGATTTATTATGAATGCAGCATTGGTGGTATTTTAGTCTTCACAGCAAGTAGCTGTTTCTAAGTATTGCTCCTAGGAAACTTCTGGTAATGTTTTCAGTATCACCTAAGAGGCCAAGTTCCACTTTTAGTGGTGAGCAAGGTGACCATGTCTCTGGCTGAAGCAGCACACTGACAGCCAGATGGCCATTTCAACCGAGCATTATGGAAGTGCAGCAATCTCCCATCTTTCGGTCACACTGGGCTGCTTGAAGAGAAACTCATGTTCACAGAGCCTTCTGGATATCTCCTACCTCATCTGCATTCCTTCAGTATCCCTATGGCAACTACAGCAGCAATTGCTCACTTGGAATAGTGATCTTAGGACAGTGTTATATCATTCCTTCTTTTAACTGATTTAGCAACTGAAAATAAAAGAAAGCAGTCAAAGAGCATCCATGACCCAGTAGGTCTATGGAGACAACATGCAACTATTTAACAGGACCAGAAGATGTCCAAGCTGCTTAGAACAACTGGACTCAGCAAAAAGCTACAGCCTTCCTCTTGGGCAGCACAGCACTTTTCCTTGGCACTAATTAGAATGATGACAGGGGAAATAGCCCTTAAATAAGGAAGAAACCTCAAAAGTTACATTTAGGGGAGGAGTAGCTTTTTTTTAGGTCAGTGCTTCTGAGGTGTCTAATTTATAACATCACTCTCTTGAAAGGTTTCTGCATCTGTGAACTGAAATTCTTTATCATGGACTAAATGGTAACAAAAATTATACAGTGAAGAGCTCAGTCAGTATTGGGATATATTTCTCTGCTCCATCTTATTATTGATTAGAATCCATATCAATGTGGTGGGTCTGGTTTCACCCAGCTACTGCAGCAGCATTAGACTGTCTGTGCACCAATACCTACAGGATATTTTTCTTGTCTCCATCTGCAGACATTTCATGGAAAATGTCTGCTAAAAATTTCAGGTTTGCATGCTTTGCAGAGGTTTATGGTGCTTCATTTTGAAAATCCATAGCTCAGTGTCAGTGTCAGCAAAGGTGAAGTCAATCAGACTGTTTCAAGGCCTTTACACCACTTTAAATCCAATTTAATGATGTCAAGATATTTTAGTGATGCACAACACTTGTGCTGGGCCTTCTTTTGTTCTTTAAGAGCAGATATAAAAACATGCCTACATTTTTGAGGTCACTCCCAAACTGGGTTATTCTATGATTTTGATTTTTTTCTAGGTACAATTTTCCAAATTGGTCTCACTTGGATTGGCACATTTGGATTGCACTCACCTCCAGTCTGCCCAGCTTTCAAATTGAGTACTACAACTTGTGAACATGTAGCAGGTCACAAAATTGTAAGCTTAGCTTAAAGGCTAGAAGATTTTAAAACATCAATATATCCATTCTAGAGAAATTGTGGCTTTATGCAACAATGACCTTTGTAACACTTAATAGTAAATTTGGCCATAAGTTTCTAAAATAGTGACTGGTGTAGGACTAAGAAATTAATTAAAGTTTCTATGTTTAGCTCCTATCAAAGCTGCATGGGAAAACATAACATCACACAAGTGAGGCAGTGGTCCTGACAACACAGTCAGAGACAAGCTGGGGAAAGTCTTTTTTTTATGAAAAGGGTTTTATTTGGTTGGGGTTTTTTTAATCTAAGTGAGAATAAAAAAAAGGTGAAAATTTCATTGCAGGTTATATCTGTATTTAGAAATACAAAAACAACCAAAGAACACCATCTTCATGCACTCTTACTTTGAGCATAGCATGTGTTCTTCCATATTAAACTTGAGTGAGAGGAACCTCGTGTGTGTGTGTTTGTATACATCTAATCACACAAATACTTTAAAACATTACCAAAATAAAACATTTGAGGATGAAATGTGTTCCCACTGTTTAACACCAACCTCAACATATCCATCCTTACCTGTAATTATGTCTTGAGACTGAAACCTCTAACTTCAGGGAACTAACTGGAAAAGCTTAATTTGCTGTCAGTGGAACTAGTCCCTCCCCTCCTAGTTTATTATGGATGGTTCTTCCCATGAAGAGTGAGAGAAATTGTAAAAGGCAGGAATAGAAATCAAATTTCCCATTGGTACATGGGAAATCTGGCTGGCAAAAACATTCAGGTATACTGAGGTGAAAATCTGAAGATAAAACTTGGACTAAGATCATTGGAAATATAAAGTTTGAATGATTCAGAAGTGAGAAATGTTGACAATTATAACTATTTCACACATTAACTTTCATTATTTCTTTAGTTATAAGTAAACATTAAAAGTTACAATACAAAAATACATGCTTTTACAAGTTTATTCTTCAAAATATGTTTCTAATTAATTTCCTTTTCCATACTACATTAAACATTGTATTTCCATAGGAGCCACAAAAATCAAAAAAGAGAAAAGAAACATATGTAGAGATGTACATCTTTCTAAAATAAATGTATGTTTAATTAAATTGTTATTTTGCAATGAGGTCAGTTTTCTGCTTCAGAAGTTTTCCTGAAAAATATATTTGTGTGGATGAATCATTTTAAGATTCAACAGTCAGTGGAAGTTGACAGAGTCTTTTCATATGAAATATTACACAACCTTATGAACATCAAAATTATATAGCAGTAACTGTTCTGTTGAGCACTACATTCACTTCCCCAGGATCAGATCAATACATTTTCTGTCAAAGAAAAAAAATCTGCTAAAACAACAGGAAGTTTTTTGCAAGAAGAGGTTATTTTTTATACAGCTAACAGTATAATTCTACAGCAATACAGATAGACTTTTTAACACAGTTTCTGATTGAAGTAAACTGAGGAGGTACTAAACAGATTTCCTGCACATATTCACAGCATCAGACCCTTCTTGCCAAAGCTTGTGGACATGCTTAACTTTTCCCAGAGGTGTGTTTATTTCAATATTAGGTCTCTGCCTGAAAAATGTGCACATACATCAAATCTTTCCAAAATCAACTACACAGGGTCTTTTGGTTGGGATCATACAGGCAACTGTGTAAGCTCATCCCTGTAATTGGCTAAATCCCATTTACAACACGTGAAAGAGTTGTCTTCACAAATAGCTCCCAAGGTCTAGCCAAAGTCTGGAAACATTCTCCCTATCCATAGCTTTTCTGGGGGGGTATAATTAAAGACTGCCTCATTCAATCCCAGTGGGTCTAGCCACAGTTGCAGGATTGTTTTTAAAGACTTTTTACATGTCGGCTGCAGCTCTTTATGCATAACTCATGTGGAAGCTTTTGAGTAGCTTTCAAAGAATGTCAAGACCTCTTTCTGTATGATATGATGCAAAAAGATAAAAGAAAGGGTTGATATTTCTTTGCTTTTTCAGAAATTAGAATTATCATTTGAAGGACCAGTCGCTTTTTGCTCGCTTTAGTTTGATAGACCTTTATTCCCATTCTCTGGCGGTCAATATCCCACTGTATCAGTAAAAATAACTGGTGTCCTGTGTTAGATTAAGCATAACTGCATTGTATTGATAGTTGCAAGGATTGTAACAGGATAAGGAAATAAAATAGTTGTTGAATTGGGTCTTGGGTTGAAGAATGTGTTTGAACTGTACAAACTAGATTATTTGAGGCAGTCATCCCTGTATGCCTAATTTAAATCCGGTCGATAGGAAATTTAAATATGGTAGGCAGGAAATTAGCACTGTTTAGGTTCTCTGTTCTTCTAAATCTTCATCCAGGAAAGCTAAATGGAACTGTGACACCACTCACTTCAGGAACATACATAACTCTGACAAAAGACACTCTCATCAGATTCTGTATGTAGACAGTAAGGGGAGCTGAGCAACCAGCAAAAGAAAGCCAGAGTGAGTCCAGGTCCATGGGGAGCCTGGAGGTCTCTTCACCACTTACAGAAGGAGCTGAAGAACATCCAGCCTACACAGAATCACCACCTAATTTTACTTGTTCTAGGCCTTATAATCCATTGTTTACATATTCAAAGGACTTACCTCTTAGCAAAGAGAGCTACAATGGAACTTAATCTCCCCATTCACAAACCCTTCGGTTATGAGTCTATACACAGGCCCAGTTAGTCATTCATAGATTCTCTTTGAAAAACTGTGCCCAAAGTTCTACATTTTTAATCCAAATTAGAGCACATAACTGGATAACAATTCCTTTGTTTGTCCTTCACCTCCTGCACGAGGCTTAAGATGCCTCATGGCTGCCTCTTTTAACAGGTACTCAGAGAAAGCCATGGAGTGAGGACTGAGGGAACCTTGTGAAGCGACCCCAGAAGAAGGCAATAGCTGCAGCACCATCTCAAGGGGGAGTTGCACACGAAGCCAAGCTCTGAGCTTCCAGTGCCCACCTCCACTCTGGTGGTGCTCACAAGGACATTGAGGCTCTGGGAGGGTGCCTACCCTGCTTCCTGATGAGCTGTCATCAACTATACACTTTCCATGAGATAACCCTAATATGAGTATCTGCTGCTGTCCATGTCTGCATACCAGCTTGCTCCTCTAGGAGCAAGGAGTAAATTTCTCTGACCGGAAGGACCAGTTAGTTGTAGGGACCAAAGGCTGGTTTTTGAACTTCTGCCAATGCCAGAATTTTCTTCAATTTCTTAGCTACCATGCAGACTCCTTGGGGGGTGGGGAAAGGTACATTCCCGTTTCTTCTCAGAGGTTATAGGGGTCCGTACCTTCACTAATGTCACAGTCATCCTCAAAACCATTATAGTGTCTGGGGGATGCAGGCCATGGTGTGAGAGTCTCCATCCTCCACTGGCTCACACTCTTCTCCTCGGGTTATTGCAAGAAAGAGAGAAGCAAAGAAACCAATCCCTGGGCTTTGCCCCCTCTGGGGACATCAGGAAAGCCACAGCTCACCTCAGGCATCCTTGGACAAGTTGCACCCATCAGTCTGCAGTACTGTTCCATATCAGCCCAGACATAGATGGGGCCTAATTCTGGTAGAGACAGCTATCCCCACTTTGAGGATTTAAGTGGTCCTGGGTTTGTTCCTGGAGTGCCAGCAACAGTGAATGCTTGTGTTCAATTTCAATTCAAATTCTCTTCAACGATTTCTTTTTGCAGAACTGTGAGACTTCAAATTTTCATTGTCTCCAGCCAAGAGAGAATGTAAAATGGCCTCAACAGGTGCAACAAAGAAGCACTTCAGAATCCACTCATAACTCAACAGACACAAAGTAAATGTATTCAATAAATATTTTATTTTGACACATAGTACATATTTGCACTTTAAGAAAATAGTATAGTCAAAGGGATGCTTACAAAGACATTGGAAAAAAAAAAAAAAGAAGAAATAGAAAAGCATAAAATTATAATTTTCCTGAACAGAAATATTTTTGTACTTAGAAAAATTTTTTTATTATTCATTGAGTACCATTTATGTGCTCTGTACTGCTGAGAATGTAAAGCCAGCCCTGGGATACATATTTTCAGAGTCATTCAAGTGATTTGGAGGCTAAGACCTACTGACTGTCAGTAGTTATTAGGTGCTTTTGATGGTGTTACCTGTCTTGTGCAGTCCACAGGGCTCCCTATCTAAACCCTTCAGGTCACTGAGAGGCTTTCTGTGTACTTCAAAGGCTCTGTGTCAGGTCTGCAAGGTGCTGTAAGCTCTCTACAAGGAGAGGGGAACCTTTCTGGAACAACAGATTGCTTTGGACTATGAGAGGTCATTTACTAAGGATAATATCAAGTATTTTTAAGTAAGTGACACACTGCTAAAACTCAAACAGCTGAGGGACTGTTACTAGGATAGGGCTACTTGCCGGTGACAATTAAGAAGAAAACCTACAAAAACAACACGCCAGTTTGCTTCACACCGCTTCAAACTGCTGCAGTCTTCACTCACACCTTATGCATGGAAACCTCAAGTAATCTTTGGCAAACCAGCATCCCATCAAAACTAGCAAGGAAAAAAATTACTCACCTTGCTCTCTTCTGTCTACTCAAATTTAAAAGAATGAGGGACGCCTTTTGTTATGAAACCCAACCTTGTGGGGATTCCAAGCTGGAGAGCATGAATGCCTGAAAATACCAGAAAACTGTGGCTTAGCAAGAGAAATAGGGAGTAAGTGAAGGAGCCATTCTGTTGATTTTGGAAGGAGTTGCAAAAGTTCCCCTGACTTCAGCTGGGCATCAGCCAGGCCCACTGGGCATAAAACTCCACTCGGCATCTCTTCTATCCTCCACACACAATACTGACAGGGGTCCTACAGACAAAATTTAATTGACTGTGGCACTCAGACACCACCAAAAATTGTTTCATTGGTGGTAGAGTTTACCCATGTGTAAAAAGTCAGCACAAACAGGACTACGAGGGACTTGGATGGTACATAAACCTTGTTTTGTTCCTCTGCATAATTGAATTCCACCCTTGGAGAATAAGCTAGGAAGTCTGCTTCTTGATGGTTAGTTTTCTGTTACAATACATGATGGATGACTGTTTTAAAAATATTTGCAAAGGCATGTATGTATTATACTAAAGAAAGGTGTTAGTTTGATAGCATTGGGGAATGAAACTTTAGATGTAGCCAGAGATAAGAAGTAATCCTTTAATACTTCCATAAAATCCCTGGTTGAAACAAAGACACAGCAGCTTCCTATGCCTTCATCAGTCCCCAGCACTACAACTGTTTCCTAACAGCTTTTTACAGAGCCTGATACAGAGGACAAAGATCAACAGGATGCTATTATCAAGCACCATGTGCTGTGAAAGGCTAAATGCTGAAACAGTCTGTGCTAGCATCCTTGCATTATCTCTGAATCCATGGACAGGGAGAAAATGAGGGCTTCAAAAAGAACACCTAAAGAAATTGTCCTTCGCCTTATTATTATGCTAAAATACTACATCGTACATAAAGGAGTCCAAAAGTGGTCTAGGACAGTTGCCATATTGAAACTTTTGAATATTGTAGGATATTATTTCCCTCCTTTTTTACACATACACACACGCCTGTTCAGTGTAAAATTGACTAGCTAGCAATACATAAAATTTCTCAAAGCACAGAGAAGTTTTGCAAAAGAAAGAAATTAGTTCCATCGTCAACATATGTATTTGGTTACTGCCACAAGAAAGCAGGCTAACCCTACAGATCTCTGTGCAGGGATGACAATATGACAAAATCACACTCTGGACTTTCTTCAGAGTCATTGTACAAGCTCTGAATAAAGCTGGAGAACAAGAAGTCAAAGCAATATTTTAAATGAGAGGTTGTATTCTAACAAAAACAGCAATAAGATTTCACTAGCTAGGCCTTTTCTTGGGAAGGTGATGAACAGTAACAGGGAAGGTAGCAACCATGCAATTTTCTAGCCAAAATCTAATACTACCCTTACAGAAAGTGCATCATTATTCATGGTAACAGGAAAATGCCTAAAAAGTTTTGGGACCTTTTCATTAAACCATCGCAGTTGATTATATAAAAATTACTTTTGAGAAAGGATTCTCTATCTATTACTAGCCCTAAATCATAAAGGAGTATAAATGTGAACAAACTCATTTCTCCTTGATTAAAAGTGCTGCAGAGGCTGAGTCCAGCATAAAGAGAGATTCTGAAATAAGGAAAGCAATAAAATAAACAAATGGGAACAACAATGGGCAGCTTCCACCCAAGTGTGAGCAGGGTAAAAAACCAATGCAGAGAAAAGACAGAAAGGAAAGTGAAGGTGGTGAAAACACATGAAACAGTGTGCCCCATATTCCTACTTGAATATGTCTTGGAGGACAAGGGGCGTTCCAGCCTTTCCTACCGTGACGGAACAACTCAGCAGAAAACATAACATATCAACAGTCAGCAAGACTTTTTCCCTCAGGAGGCAATGCTTATGATCAGAAATCAAACCAAGTTAATACAGAGGCAACACTTGCAAAAGAAGATATAGAAAAAATCCCTAGCATAGAACTACCTACTTCAATAACAAAGTTTTAATGTATGGTGGTCCTTGTACTCTCATTTTCCTAAAAGATACTTTCTTAGAGGACTACAGACTCGGCCTCACCTGGACGTTGAAGGAGAGGTCTTACTCTGTAGCCGTTCTGCTAGCAAGGGCCGTGCAAGCCCACAGCCTCCCAGGCATATGCTGTATCCCAGTGCTGAACCATTTAGAGGCACTGACATTCAAAGCAGCTCAGTGAGGCTCCTGTGGAACGAGGCTCTTCCATCTAGTACTGTTTTGAGGCCATTGCTGCCAGTTCACTTGGATTGGCAATACTTCATTCGAGAATTCATTATTGTAAAACATCTCAAATTATCAAACTAGCAGATAGCTGAAGTGATTCTTGTCCCAGCTCCCAGTAAGTTTTTTCCAATCATAACTGATGTCCAATAGTTTCGGTCCACATTTCTGTTTGTGTACACCATATCTTAATGGTATCTTTGTTTTCCCTGCCCCATTTCAGAAACATGATAAAACATTCTGGAAGTGGGTTTGCCAATCAAATGTTTGAATCCTTAGGGATATATTTTGTTTTAATCATATGCTTTCCTATGTTGAAAGGCACAAAATTAGGAAAAACTGTTGTATTTTGGTCATGTTCATCCTTGTGTGCATGGCATGAGCCCCACAAACATGCTGGATGGATGGATGTTTTATGTAACTGAATTTACCCTTGGCAATAACCTGTATTCAGGCTTGCATTCTTACCCCATTTCCATGTATTTAGCTCTTTCTGCTTGTAAACTTGTGTGTACAATGGAGTTCAGTCCAGTATTCACTCTATAAGTATATCAACAAGCAGGTGGAACTGTGAGGACTTTTTTTGTGCTGGTGGGCATTTACTTAGGTCATTGTACTTGCTGAGAAAGTGCTTGCCAACATATATTACAGCTCCACAATCCAGCCTCACATAATCAGGTTCTGCCTGTATGAGGTTAGGGGCCTCCACGAAGAAGCATTTCCATTCCCTGAAAAACAGCTGCATGTGGAATCAAGCAAGCAGATATTTTTACCCATACAATTTTCCTCTTGCCAGACAGCTGCTTGGGTTTTATTTGCTTTTGGTTTGTTTGCATGTTTGTTTGTTTGTTTTTATGAGAATGTCCATAGGGAAATGTCATTTACACTTAATGTTTTTATTTACTTATTTTGATAGCAAATTCAAATAATTCAATGAAGATAAACATTCTGCTTGGTACATGTTGCATAAGAAATATGAAAAATTTCTAATGAAATGTATTCATTTGAAATTGGAAGGTGAAGGGTTCCTGTCAAGTATGATGTAAAATACTAGGAGGATTTGTCCTTAAGGAAATAACACTTCCCACAGCAGTTAACACTCTGTGTGGTAAGGAAAGGAAACAGAAGAGGGTGCATGGTCACAGCTTCTGCTCCACTCATCCACACACGCCTGTTACACCTGCATGTGTGGATACAAAGATGCTGAGCTCTAAATTACACCAATGACAGCAGAACAACAGAGTTTGAGGGCTGCCCTGCATTGATTGACATGAATGTGATCTTTTCCAATAACTTTGTCAGGGTTCAGTACAGCACCCTTCTTAGAATGGGTTTACATAGCATTGCTACTTTGTGTTTGAGTTTGTGGGGGCAGCCAGGGAGAGGCTTCACCTTTCCGGACAATTCAGCATCTTATTTCAGGCTTATTTGTGAAGTAGTGAAAGCACAGAGAGCATTGCATACACACATTGCATACGCACTCAGAAGCACAATGAGAAAAACACAAATTAAAATTATCATAAACTTAAAGCCATATAAACAATTGTTACACAAACTAAATCTCTCAGTTCTTTCCATTAACAAAAATTTGGTATGTAGCACTGGCTGAATGAGAAATCTCAGACCAGGTCTTCTGTCTAGCTGTTGCCATCTGCATCGCAAAGTAAGAGATCTTGGCAAGTATTTATAAATTCATGATAGTAGGAGAGTATTCTGTGGTAGTGAATGAGCTCTGTCACTGCTGTTCACACTGTCAGGATTTTGCTCACTGACTGTAAAGTTTTGAAGCAAGAAATGTGTCGTAACACAAAGCACCAGCTTCACGAGAGACAGACCTTTGAAGCCAAAGTCACTTGTTTCTGGGCAGGTCTTTTTGGAAGAACCAAGATCATGCACAGGCTTAAGCTTACGTGCATGAACAGCTCCCTCAGAGTCAAAAAGAGATATACAAACCTCCCTTTACCTGGGATGTAGGTTTCGATGTAAGGAGCTCTAGCACTTTTCAAAATAAGGCTTTAATATGTGCAGAAAAAGTGGAGTGGAAGCAACAGTCATCTGGAAATTTAAGAATGAAAGGGAAATAATTATTAATCTGATCACTGCTGAGCGTGCATGACTTGAGTTCTTCTCAGCAGGACTTCAACGGAGTCACAGATTTAAGGTTTCTTTATGAACACCCAGTTCATCACAGACCATAAATCTCACCATAGATCTCTGTATGCCTTCTACAAGGCAAATTTTCAATTTGAAAAAAATGCAGACATGGCTATGCAAACCACTGACTTTTCAAATTGATGGAAGTTAAAAAAAAAAAAAAAAAAAAGGCAACAGATCACTTGTGTTAACCTGGAATGATTATATTTCAAAAACTTTTGTTGGAGAAAATTGACATTGAAGGCCAGGAAAGCGCACTAAAAATGCTGTGTTTCAGGTTGGAGCATTTTTAAGGATTTTTTTTTTTAATTTGAAACATGAAAATGCTTAATTTGGAAAGCATTTGAAAATTTAAACTTTTGCATGCAAATATAGGTACTTCTACCTCCCCTTCCCTTCACAGACATAAATATAAAACCTCAAATCAGCAATTGACAAAATTCATAATTTGAAAAGAAGTGGCCTAGAATTATCAAACTGATTTTTTGGTGATGGAGTTAAGACTTAAAATACGGATCAGCTCCACCACTTACCTTTTACAAAATTTTAAGGAGACATCAGTGATGTATGTAACTTCTAGTGATACAGAGATTTCAACACAAACAAATGCTTAAGCTAGAGCTGCAGACAATCAGAACAAGGGAAATGCACACCCACCAGGGGTGTTTGAGGGCTAAACCAAGCAGGGTTGGCAGACAGACAGTGTGGAATTTGCCTGCTTTCTAGAGTAAAGTATCTTCCTTGCTGCAGCACTTGGCACTGGGGAAAGCCATGAGAACCTGCTGACTTCAGGGAAAAGCCCCATTAAGAAGGCATGCAGGAAGGCACACCATATATTTTCAAAAGAGCTAGTTCTTACAGGCTGGCCTGCCAACGATTCTCATGTTGGAACAGGGAGGAGCAGGAGAAAGTGCCCTTCTTAAGTTTCACCTTCTTCTCCATTTGAACCTAGTGGGACAGAAACAATGCAATGTTCTGATTTAATTTCCTCTCACGAGGCCTCTCACCTGGATGCACTGAAGCAGTGCACAACCTTGCTTCTGCAAGAATATTTATAGTAGGTGTCTCTAGTCCAAGACACGAATTTTTATTCCTTCCTTTTTTTTCTCCTAGAAGGCCTCAAGATCCATCCAGTTTTGCTCCCCACCCTACATCTTCCTTTAAAGCTGATAATTTTAATTCCAAAAGCAATGTTTCCAAAAGGAAAGGCTAGATGTGGTCCCCTGCCTTTGTGTTCCACTGGATTGGGTGCTTTTTGTCTCTTTGACAGGAGTTGAGCCAGGACTTCTTCACTGTGTCCACTGTCTTCACTGTGTCACATAGCCACCACCTGAAGGAATAAAATTCTGTTCTCTGCCTCTTTGAAGTCTCTCCCTTGCAGAGATGAACAGGATCTCTAATGTTACATCTGCAGTGCCCTGTATTTCCCTAGATATAATAAGAGAAAAATACCTTGTCTTTGAGTAGTACAGTGACTAATGCATGTTCTTGCTATTTAGGGTCAAATGGTCACTTGCTTTGTTTACTTTACAAATGGTAGCAGCACTGTGTGGCCAAAAAAGTGTGCTGTGGTCTCAGAATGAACATAACTCCAGGCGTGGCAGTGGGGCAGTGAGACATGCATCTGGGAAGCTCACCAAGCTGAGAGGATTCATGCTCAGACCTAATGGGTGCTGCTCTTTCACTTGAGTCACTGCAGGCACTTGCCACTTGTCAAGCACTAACTCAACAACATCCTCTTCAGCTAAGCAGTGCCCCTACCAGGCTAAGAACTTTTTGCTCCTTGATTGTCCTCATTCTTCTAGGAAGAAGTAAATACATATTTGTGAGGTAGCTTTGAAGTCTCTGGTGGTATTCTGGAGGTTGAAGAAAGACACTAGCACAGAGCTGTTTCTTTAAAGCAACATGAACATTTATAGAAAAGGAAAAACAAGCAAACAAAAAAATAAATGCTTGAATAATACCAGAAACAGAGATAGGAAAAAGAGACCCTTCAGTGGAAGAGGAAGAAACCTACTTGATAGCACTAAAATGTAATAAGGGGCAAACAATCTAAAATTGAAATATGAGTTCCAATTACATTTTATGCTTAGAGCAGTTAAATATTATTGCAGTTTACATGAGAGTTAAAGCAGAATTTTAAAAATTGGAAGTGTGGCTTTGAGGGAAAGCTCTTATGTTTTGGCCCAGCTTTTAACAGGGACTTTGTCAGTGTGAAGGAATCCCAAGTTACTGGATGTGAATGACAGACCCACTGCTTTCGTCTGTCATTGGCTATGGAAACTGACTTGCGTGCACTAGACTAACTCAAAGGGCTACACAACATCAGGCAAGCAGGTCTGACCTGATTTATATATTTTGTGTACTGCAGTATACTTGCACAAAGACAAGAAAAATCTACTGAGTTTAGAGATCAGCAGACAATTGCTTCACTATTCTCGACATTATATATATACTTCTTGTCCACTAGTATGGTTAGTTAATACATATTTGTTTAACATATACCCAAATCTCTTGCAGAGTCAGATGGAGTTTTTTACAGAGGTGATACACTCAAATGGATGTGCATGTTCAGGCTAACCTGTTCCTCACTTCTTCTGAAACAGGAAAAAATGGTAAATAGCTCCTCAAGGTGTAGTTATATTTTTCTGAAAAAGGGAGGCACTATGACAGAGAAATCTCAGAGCAGCAGAGAAAGAAATGGAAGGAGCAATGCACTAGAAGTTAGAAGCTCAGATTTAACTTTTGACTTTGTTGCTTCCATACTGTGAGACTCCTGGCAGGTCATTTCACCTGTCTGTTCCCCTTTCTACTCTCTTGTCTAACTTGTCAAATGAAAGTGCTAGCAGCTTGGGCCAGAGCTTGCTTGTAGGATCTAATGTTCTTAATGTCTGGTTCTGTTAAAGGGTTGCAGTTACTAATGCTCCACTAGTAAAGAGAGGCATTTAAAAAAAAAAAAAAAAAAAAAAAAAAACAGTTGATAGGAGACAGTAGGAATTAGATTATTAGATGTACTGGTACAGAAAAAGAAAACTCAGAAGCAGAATCTCAAAATTATGAAGAAAACACCCTGATTATTTTAATGTTGAGAAAGAACAGGAGTAAGAAATAGGAACAAAGAAATAGAGTATAAATGTGCCCTCCTACAGAGAAACCAACAGAACAAGTTGGCCCTTTCTTTGACTTCTACAAACTTCTGTAGAGCTCTCAAGAAACTGAAAGTGGAGCTGAGGTGGGAACAATAACTTCCTAGAAGTGTGGTTCTTGAAGAATGGCTATCCTGCACTGATCCTGTGGCTCTGTTCCTATTCTGCAGTGAATATTCTGCAGCTTTAGTTCAGCTAAAATGCCTCCTCCCTTCACTGCTTGCACATAAATTGCTATTAATGTTACCATGTTATACAAGTGCATTGGGGAGGAAAATAGGCCCACTAATGCATTGTCCTGCTCCAGTGTTTTTTAACCTGGAGGATGCCATGCTATTCCATGGACTGTGGGTGGGCACAGGTCACAGGAAAAAAGCAACAGAGGTGGGACATGCTCCATAAGGCTGCATCTGCCTCACCCTTTCTTCCCCATGCTTCTCCCCAGGCTGTGTGCAAAGCTTAACGCAGATAAAGCATATGCTCCCAGAGTTGCCTTATGGCCTTCCTCCCCTGCTCACATGACAACCGTCACTTGTGGTCAGCCATGGTAGCAGCTCAAAGGGATCCAGGGCCTGCAGGCTCAGGCTGCAGCTGGCTAGTCCAAGCCTCCTTTTTATTATCTGAATACATTTACAATGGCCATGGAAGCATGCATCTACCGCAGCCCAGAAGAACTACCAGTGGACAGGTCGGTTGCAGAGGCAGCAGGTAACTTCTGCCCTGGGCAGGAGGAGAAGAGAAGATGGTAATTAAGGATCCAACTCAGCCCCCTCCTCAACATTACTGAGCTCCACGACAGGCCCCAAAGGGAGTAAAAAAAAAAAACCAAAAAAAACCCCATTACTATTATTTATATCAATGCTACTATTTTTGCTGTTACTATTAAATAAGAACAAAGTGAATGGAAATATTTTTTCTCTCATGACAGAGCACAGACACATGGCTGCTTATGTCTCTTATGTTGTGGCATGGATTAATTAGGAGGGGACATGCAGTTGGGAGGGAGATATTCCGCCGCCAGCTGAGTGCAAAGCAGGCAAACCCAGATGAACTCACACAAATTCCACAGACATGCAACTTGGGAGCCCCAAATCCCGCTGTGCACACAACTGAGCAAACGCTTTATCTGAGCTGAACTGCACCGACTTCAGCGCAGGCTGGCTAGCACACGGGCACCTGCCACAAGGCAGGGTCAGGGCATCGCTCTCAAAAACTAATACCAGTTACACACAAGTGACAGAAAAGTCCCATCTGATGACACAAGTTTTTGCAGAAAAATCTAGAAATGCAACTTGTGTGGAGTTCCAAAATAATAATCAGCAAGCAACTTTAAAAATTTCAGTACTTGTTGTCTTGCTTTCCTTGAAAAATTCCTCACAGACACTTGCTAACACCTTAAAACTCTTGGTAACAGTGGCTGATGAAAGGCAGAAATATCTCCAAGTGGGCATGCAAAAAGATTAATTTGCTTGAAATCATATACAGAAAAATGGAAACCCAGAAATAGTTACTATCCTCTCCCTTTCCCCTTCATGACCTCAGTGTTTGCAAAAGGTCCTGGACTGACAACCCAAGAAAATACAGTTCTCTCTTTCACTATAGAGAAAATAAATTAAAGGCAGTGGAAATGCAAGCATTCTATTTTCTGAACATACCAACATACCTCAGCTTACTCATCTCTCTTAAAGGGTGAAAAAATCCTTGTGCTTCTACAGGCCTAATAGGTGGCTTGCTTTGCAATGAACTCACAAGCCATATGTAACTATACAAAGCAGACACAAAACACAATTGTTCTACTCAGGAGCACCGTATATCCATTTTGTACAGCTGTAAAAAACTACATTACATGCGAGGTGCCCTAATCTTGGCCTCTTTTCTGAAATAGCCAGCAAAGGTATCAAGTGTAATAGAGAGATCTGTTAACAACAAAATGAAACAACCTTTAAAATGAAGTTCATGTATACTATCAAGTGTCCACATCAGTTATATGGCTCAGTAATTACCTGCTTTGACAGGATTTTAGCAACGAAGAGGTATGAGAGGCTCCATGGTGTGCTGTTATTAATATGGGTAAAAGAATCCAAGAAACAAGGTGGTAATAGCACTAATATTGACATGTGAGAAATTGTACCACGTAAGTTTTAACTGTCTGGATTAGGCCTCTTACTCTTACTGGCAACTGCTTATGCATACTGAAAAGATGCTGCTTACCCACTACTGCAAAGCACTTCACAATCTAGAAACGATAGGAGGAAGCTCTGCCTAAAAATTAGGCCAACCTTTTCATATCTGACTAATGAAATATATGTGCCTTCACTTGCCGGTGTCCCAGCCTCTGACACCTGACATGCACCTGACTTCCAGTGGGTAGATGGTCAGCTCTGCCTTCTTAGCAATGAAAATGAAATAATCAAGTAGAATGCATTAATTACAAGAACATGTTTATGCTGTTATTTTTGTATTATTCAGGCACTGACAAACCCACCCCTGCTTTCAATAAACAAGAGGGTGGGGCGATTACAATACTTTTCTCACATTGTAAGAAAAAAATGTGCAGACTAATTTAAAAAGCTTTCTCAGAAACATGGATATAATTTAGTTTTCTAAGATAAGCTTGTACTTTACTGTACTGTATTATTCAGACATAAGAAATATTATCTCACAGTTATTTAACATAATTCTGCCATACTGAAAAAAGGGGGTGTGGAATGAAAGAAGAGTAGACAAGCCATGGGAAGATGCTGAAATTAACCATATCACAATGGAAAAAAGCTCAGGATTGAGAACATATGGAATAAACTCTGCAACATCCTTGGATGTGTAAAGCCATCGTGAAACACAAACATTGCTCTCTTAGTGGGAAAAAAAAGTGTACATTTCCATTGTTATTATAACTATTATTTCTTCAGACCTTTTCTTTTTTTAATATGACAATTGCTGACTGGAAGTCAGCATCCCACCTAGAGACAGTGCCGCACAAAATATTAGTTCTTCCTAACCCTAAGAATAAATGCCACGTGTCTTCTGCTTAAAAACCATGAAGGTCTCATGTTGCATATATTCAAGCCCTCGCGAACATTAATACACGGGATCAGTGTACACAGTACACTTTCACACTGTGTTTGATTTCTGTAGTGGAAGGGAGCTTCTCCCAAAAAGTTAGACTACATTTCCAACACCCGTCAGCACAATCGCCATGCAGCCACGCAAAAGCTGCTGGCCTCACACTGTCGCTTTGTGCGTATCAGCCCGTGAGCCACAGAAATTCTCAAATGAATTTCACATCCATGTGTTTGGTACGGTCCGCGAGGTGCAGGGCAGAGGACCGGGCAGGACACGGAGCGTGGCGCAGACCCCAGCGTTACACTCGGCTAGTTCTGCCAGCCGAGCTGTCTCTATGGGAAGCCGATATGAAGCCGGCCGTGCTGTCGATGCTGGCCCGGTGAGGGCCTCTCCGCCACGCCTGGGCGAGGATTCCTACGGCAGCGGGCACCGCCCGGAGCTGCGGCGCACCCCCGCGCGGTGCCGCTGCCCGAACGCCCCTCGCCGGGTCAGGGGGCAGCGCCGGCCCGGCCCGTCCGCCCGCGGGCCGTGGGGGCGGCTCTCCGTGTTTACTGCCCCAGCCGGGGCTGCGCGGATGCGCTGCTGCCTCCCGCAACTTCTGGCTCGCCGTGCTGTGGCCCCTGAATGAAACCCGCCCAACTCGGCCGAGTAAGTTACCGAGGAGCTGCTCGGAGTGCGCCAGGCCGGGCCGAGCCCGCACCCCGCTACCCCGCGGCGCTGCCCAGGGCACGCGTAGTTTACTCTCGCGGCGCTGCCCGGGCAGCCAATGGACAGCGGCTGCCGGCGCTGTGGCCGGCACGGCTCCGCGCTGCCCCGGGCGGCCCCCGCTCCCTGCCCCGCTCCGCCACCGCCGCCCGGGGCTCCGCGAACCCCGCGAGGGGCAGCGCGGCGATCTTTGTGTGAGTGTGTGCGGGGAGTGTGTGCGCNGGAGGGTGCGCGCCGGCGGCTCCCGCGCGGGCCGCGGGTGTAACGGCAGCGCTGAGTGGCCGGCGGGCCCGTCGCTCAGCGCGCCGGCCAATGGCGGGGCGCCTTATATCGCGGGGAGTGTTGTGGCGCTGCCCGGGTTGCATGGCTCTGTGTGGAGCCGCGTTCCGCGGGCGCCGAGGGAGAGGGGCTGCGCTGCGAGCCGCGTCCGGCCCAGCGGCGCGGTGCGCACCCCGCCGAGGTGAGTGCCCCCGCCCGCCGACCCGCACCGGGCGGGCGGAGATGGGCAG
>VWZT01002551.1:0-187396 GCA_013397055.1 Pachycephala philippinensis | reverse complement strand
CTGCGAGCGGCGCTCCCCCCGCGGCGGCCGGGGGTCGCTCCCCGCGGGCTGCGGTGGCGGAGGGGCGGCTGGGCGGCCGCTGCGCTCCGGGCGGCTCGGCCGGGCTCTGCCGGGGGGCAGCGGGCATTACCTGAAACTGTGCTCCAGCCTCGCAGCCTTCGTCCGTCGCTCTGTCTGTCTCTCTTCCCGGGTGGATCTCGTACCTGCGGTCTGGCGGCTTGTTCTTGTTGTTAATTTTTGCGTTGTTTGGCTTATCCACGCGCGGGGATTGATCGCTCACTTGTGTAAGTTCCCGGGGGTTATTGTTATGTATGCCTCCTTGCAGATGGTGGTCAACTTTCTGTCTTTTATTTTGATAATACATGCGAGTATTACTGTGTGTGCATGTAAATAATTACGTGATGCATCCCTGTGTGTATGTATATGTGTCTGCGCTCTCATAAACATGCATCCGTGTGAGAGAGAGAGACGGAGGAAAAATAACCCACCCTGCTGATGCACACTCAGATGATTTGCTCCATTTGCCCACTCCTAATGCCCTTTAAAGACACGGTGCAGCTTTTGTTTGTTCCTTACGGTTTCCTGCGACTGTCATCTTGTTTTAATGACAACTTAGCTGGGGTGGGGGTGAGGAGGAAGCAAGTTTCAAGTTTTGGGATCTCTCCTCATGTTGGCGATGTGGTGAGTTGCAATATTGTAAAATCATGGTGTGCTGATGATGTGCCTTTATTTGATACTTTATAGGTCACTATCACATGACAAAGGCTTTGAGACAGCTTCATCTTCGTCTGTCTGTAATTTCCATTTGCCTTCCTGGGTAAGTATGTAAACTGTACACACAGAAAAAGAACTTGGTTGTTGGTGATAAGACAGAGGTCCTCGTGCTGCCACTTTTTATGAGGAAGATGCTTGTTCTGGTTTTAGCACCTCAGAAAACATGTCTTCTCCAGGTGCTAATAGCAACTGTTAGAATACAAAGTTTGTATGTGAAGGTGCATCCAGATGACGTGGGAATTAAGAGACTGTGCATATTCAGAGCTCTCTTCACTTATTTTTTTTTCTTGTGTTTTTTTTCCCTGTTAAACTTCGTAAAGATAATCAGCTGATTTACTTAGGGCAAAAGTTTTAAACCAGAGTAACATTAGAATATGCAAAGTGCAACACACAGGTCGAAAATTTAATGAGCGTGTAAAGCCCTTTTAAAATTCAGTGGTAGAAGAGTACGAGAATATAAACTGAATAGGTAATTAGAAAACTCTGGAGGTCAAGAATCAGTGAGAAGTTTAGCAGAACTGTAATGCTGCTGCAACAGGAGTTCGTTCAGTTTTAACGCGTAAACTGAGAGCTAATTAGAATTCCATCCATGCTCTTTCTGTGTTACTGTTTTTTCTTTTGGCATTGATGAATACAGATACCAATCAATTTGAAAGATGTATCTTAGTGACTAATTTACTAGTATTCCTAAGCTTTCAGGTACACAACAATGGGTTTTTTTAATCTGCATGCTGGGAAAAGTTATGATAACTTTTGAAGTGTTTGACACCTTTTAAGCTGAGGTGGAAGTGGTAATTCAAAGAAGAGGTTCTAAATTTTTGGGGTCATGTTTGTAGATGACATAAAATGCGTGGCACTTGGAGCACTTCTCATACAATTGCCCATGGTGTCACTGACCTATGTTTGGCCCAAAATGGGAAGTGGGAGGTACCATTTCTTTTTGGTACTATTCTGTACGTAATTAAAAACAAGACAAGACATGTATTTGGGGTAAATGCAAATGATTAATACCTTATGCAGGCAGTGTATAACAGACATAGGACAAGTGATGGTCCCAAACATGCTGACTTGAAGGGGGCTATTGGGAGCAACTGTTCTGGTGTGATACTATAACTACAAAGCTAGTGTTAAGGCTGGGATAACCACTGTGGGCAGTTGGTTTGAAGGGAGAATTCTGCTGTTCTCCAGTTCCTGCAGATTTACACCCAAATGTCAGGTTTTTGGATTTTGTGTGCAGTGTGGTTGGTATGTGTAGGTCTCAGAGTATATACACCAAATTCAGTTACTGAAATTTTATGACAAACTAGTTGCATAGAAGAATATTGCTTTTGGTTTTATAGCATTACTGACAAGGATCGTGTTCTGTGAAGAGTAATCGGTGCAGCAATTTTTTCCAAGTAAAAACACGTTTGGAAATTCAGAACTGGCAGATAGGGTTCAAAATGTTGATAAGGGCTGAATACAAATGTACTGATTTCTGAACTTAATTTTCTCTGTTTTCAGGTAAGAGTCAGATGAGAGTGCTGTAAGTGCTAAGGATGTTTTCTTTATTTTGAATAATAGTAAAGGATAACTGAACAAGAATAGCTCAGAGACCTTGACTCAGGTCTTGAGTCATTATCTGGTTTTAGTTTTGTTATGAAGTCTTTTGGATGCATGGAATGTTGATCTGGCAGTGAAGGGGTGATCGTAATCTTCCCACACTTGGAGAGGAGTGGACCTTGGTTTTGTGCATAGTGGTAAATGTATGTCTCGCCTGATGTTGAACTGGCTTGAACAAAGAAAAAGGTAGGGTGTCTTTTTTTCAGAAAAAGCATAGTAGGAATTTTAGAGGAAGAGAAGAAATAAGTTTCCTTGTAGCATAAAAAAAAAGGCAATAAAAATAATGTGCCTAGTTAAGGTGAGAATAGAGATTTCATTAGATTTGTCCATGCCTAGGAATCTCCATTTACTTTAGGGAGCTTTTATTTTGGTAAAAGGGAAGATTTCTTTTATTACACACTAAAGTAACTGTTCATAAATGGATTTTAGTAATACAGTCTTGACATACAGGAGTTCTGGTCTTGCTTGGTGAGTGCCAGTGCAGGGCTGGTGTATCACAAGATAGAAGGTGATGAGCTGCTTAGCAAGGGGCCTTGTGGATGCTTCAAAAATTGGCCCATGCTCTCAAAAGTTTGTTACACACTACTGTCCCTCTTGGCACAGCCAGCTGATAAACCATGTCAAGCAGGCACGTAATTTAGCAGAAACATAGCTGGTTTCTGTGTGGAGGTAAACTCAGAATATTTAAGAAGCTTGCCCTTGACACTTTGGAGTTTTTTGGGGGCTGCTTGCTGTAAGCTCATTGCCTGCAAAACTTCCATTGGCTTCAGCGGGAGGTTTATTTAGGAAAGGAGTGTAGGAGTGATGGTGAGAGGAATTTGTCCATGTTTATTTTTCCATTCAAGGAAGAAAACCTTTCTCTTTCATAGCTGTTGTGTGAATAATTAAAGATATTAAATGTCATTTTTCCACATAAAATATCAGAGGTAATCATGCAATTATTTTATAACTAGTGTTTTTCCTGTTCATCCAGAATGCTCTTAATACACTTTGCTCGTAAATTAGTGGTTCCGTAGCTGGCGATCCTGTAAGCATGTGAATATCTTGAAGCAGATGACAAGTCTTGTTAAATTCACTGATATGATTGCTCGCATTCAGAGCTTAAAGTTCTTCCAGGTTGCTGCTGCTCGTGGTCTGTGGGCTGAGGATGCGCAGTGCTTCTGGAGCTCATGAACATGGCGTTAGGCAGGGCAGTCTTCTGGCACAGAGCTGGGGAAAGAGTGATGTGAAGAGAGGAGATCTTGACTGAGTGAGCTGGGACAAGTTACTCTTCCACCACATGTGATGGTAGAAAAAGTGCAGATAAGGTAGGTGAGACCTGTGGTGTGAAGTTTGTAAATGTACCTGCAGTGAAATTTGGACACCTGGGAGTTAAGACATTGCTTCTCTTTCAACAGTACATGGCTTGTGTAGTGTTCAGATCCCCCTCTTCATCTGAAGGCGGTTCCTTAGTGGAGGAAGGTACTATAAATTAAAATTGGAACTGAAGTGAAACACTCATTTTAATTTTTGAGTGTGTTGCAGGCTGTCTCTGAGCTCTGGCAAGCGATGTTGTCAAAACCAGAGGCTGCTTTCCAAATTTTGGACCCAAGTCGGATTTCCTGTGCCCTGTTGTGGGGATGGCCTGCTGTGGCCGCCAGTGGAATCAGCAGCACTGCTGTGACCTGCTGGTGGTTTCCAAGGTCTTTACTTTTAGAAGCATAGCCATATGTCTGTTTGTCACCTGCAAATGGAGAGTGACAGTACCTCCCTGTATCATTAAATCATATAGCGCCCGCATATTGGGACAGTTTTCATGAGTGATTTAAGTTTTCCAAAGCAGTATAGATACTGTTGTACTTTACTGTAAACTTAATAATTTATGTTTTCATTATTACTTAGGGGTCTATAAAGCTGGATTGAACTTACAATCATACGTATTTCAAAATATTCTTGAGAAGAAACAGGTAAAAGTCATCCTTCTGACTTCTGTAGTATCAAGTTTGTTTCTTTTCCTTCTACTATGTTTCTCCCTTCCTGGGGTATTACTGCTAGGAGCTTTTTCGTTTTGTTTCATGTCAAAAGATTATTAGGGCTTACTTCCTTTTTATTATTTTGTTTTATAGTTTTAAGATCAGTAATGATACAGTGTTTCTGTCTGAGAGCAGTGGGGTGAGTGTGGTTCAGGTGGACATGGGAGTTTCACAGAAGACTCTGTAGAGCTATCACCTTTCTTAATAGTTGCAGAAGTGGTAAGATCTGAACCAGCGTAAGGATTACTCTGACTTTAAGAATGGCTTGATGGGCTGCTGTTTTGCATTGCTTGAAAAAGAAAAAAAGCACATACTGTTCTCGCAATAATAGTGATATTATTAATAATTGGCAGTTGTAGGCCTTGCCTTATTTATGTGCTTCTGTCCTGTCTGGTGAAGTACACAAGTCGTACTGTAATCACACACCTCAAGATCAGGAACAATCATTTTTTTCCAGTTTTAGGAATCTGAGATAAAAAGCTGTGAAGGAGCGTAGGCTTGCCTGCAGTCGCTTAGGAGGTTAGCATTAGGAGGGAATGGAATAAAATCTACATGTGACTCCTTAGCTTTGTGTCCTTTCCCTTGGTGTATGCTACTGCTCTGAAGCTTTCTTGGTAAGTGCTTGTCTTGAGATGTGAGTAGTCTCACTGATTTCTGTGCCACTTGGACATCTTTTGGTAATACTCCACTTTCATTCATAATGCTGCTTCAAAAAAGAAAAATCCCACCTTCAGAATGTTGTGAAGTTACTGACTTACAATTTGGTTATATTTGTTGACAAGACAGTGTAAAGTAGGAGGAGAGCTTACTTAAGAGTTTTTGCCAGTAAACTTGATATTTAAACTGCTGTTTATTGCAGTATTTATTACCCCTATTTATTTAATACTGACTTCGTAAAGTTAATGCAAGGAATAAAATGATTCTTCATAGCGACGTTTTTAAAATGTGATTAATGTGAAATAGTTCTTCACAATTAAATTATTTTTTTGTATTCATAATCTCATGCAAAATCACGACTGATTTTCTTACAAAATATGTAATTGACAGAAGCAACTACTTTGGCACTCTGGCAGTATTGTGATGAATAGGGTAACTTGCTTACTGAACTTTAATTTCTAGAGCCAGTAAACATATGTAAGGTTTTCAGATTCGCTGTTTACAGGTGTTTTGTTACTTAAAATAAAAAATTGATGTAAAAATTGGAGTAATATTTGAGGAGTAAAGCACACTTTACATAATGTCTGGGTGTAGACCTATTTGTAGTATTCTCACAATGGTAGCAGCATTTTATTATTTCTAATATTTATGAATTTGATTACCTAAAAGATAAATCAACAAAGAGGAAAGGCATGGTTTTGACACTTTCCAGTGTTCATGCTTTTTCCTTTATAGCACTCAAATGCGTAATGTAATAGCAAGTCCTTATGAGCGTGGACAATTCAGCATGTGAAAATAAGTTAGCTTCAGGCATATCTGAGTACAAAGAAACCTAGTACAACAAAATTTCAATTTTTAGCAAGGGGAAGGAAAGTTAACAGGATTTTATGAGACTACACTAAGAAAATCAGTTGCTTAGGAAGCATGGAATTTTTATTGTCAGAAATCTTCCACGTGGGTGTCTCTGTATAAGAGATTTTATAAAGTGTAGCAAATGCTGAAAGTAAGAAGCAGCATTTTATTGACCCTTAATGTCACAGAGCCTCATTCAGCAAAGATAAAAATAATTCAGTGGACTTGCACAACATGGGATCTATGGAACTTAATGCAAGTGGAAGCTCTCTTGACAAGAAGCTTATCAAGTCCTGTCTACACCTTGCCTTTCTGAGGGAAAGTGGGAAGGTGTCTTCCCGCTGGCTGTGTGGTGTTGTATTTGGGAT
Source organism: Pachycephala philippinensis (assembly GCA_013397055.1). Classification (NCBI taxonomy): domain Eukaryota; kingdom Metazoa; phylum Chordata; class Aves; order Passeriformes; genus Pachycephala; species Pachycephala philippinensis. Next base: position 181,131 of record VWZT01002551.1, on the reverse strand, counting down.
TTTATGGTATTTCCTTTCTGAAAGGCGTTATGTGTGTAGCAAATTGTCTGCTTTGAGACATTGTGGAGCCCCTCCAACTGCGTTCCTGGCTGTGGGATCACTCTCCCCTTACACAGGTGTAGCAACAGGAAGATTTCTGCCACCGGCACTCCAGGGAGGGGCTTCGTCTTGTGCTTCTGAAACCCAGAGGTCCCCGTGGCAGGGTCAGGCACACGCATTAAAGGCCTGCTCCTTGGTTTTGTTGATGAGAACTGAGCTGGCCCGTTGCAGGATTCAAGTGAGGAAGTCTTAAGCCTGGTCCTGTGCCACTGGTGAGCTGGGTCAAGGATTGGTGACTGTACTGTGCTGCTGAGTGTCAGGCAGTGCTTCAGTGCCTGATGGCTTTCAACCAATACCTTTCAGTTCTTTCCCCAATATGTTTTTTCTGATGGCTACATATGGACTTTTAAACTTAAACCTTGTTAGAAGTTGACTGTCTTTTTGTTTCAAGTATTTGTTCTTCATTTGTACTCATGCCTTGCACAGACAAGAGTTACCCAGGAATGGCAGTGGGGAAAGCATGTCACACAGTAATAGTTAGGATTTTATCTCTTACAGTACACATCTTCCCTCTGCAGCCTGTGAGTTCTTCTATGAAACAAATAATTCTAAGTTTTTGTTTTTGTATGTGAGAGAATGCATTGTTTTGTGGTTGTCAAAGCAATATTTAAGAGTGACTTCACAAGAAATTTGGAGGTGAAGCTGGATTAAGAAAACATTAGGTGAGAATGGAAGGAGTGAGGGAGGACTTGATTTCTTACCTCATTTCATCCTCTTCTGTGTGAAGTAACTCTGTTAAAATCAGTGGAGCTGAAACATTATGTTCAGCATAAACATCTGGCCGTGAAAGTTGGAAGGAACTGAGGGGTTTTTTTTGTCAGGTTGATGAAAAAGACATTTTTGTGGTTGGCCATGTTTGGGTTTGCTTTCCCTAAGTGGTGGTCTTTGAGCCACATCCTGCCTACAGTGAACTACAGTTAGCAACATCGTGCAGACTTACGGGGTGAAGTACAGGAGCATCAATTTCTCTTGACCTAATGGCTGAAGAGCCCAATCCTGCAGTTACAACTGTGCAGGGGGATTCCTGAACAAAAAGCCAGAACCAGACCTGCATCAGCAATGTGCACCCCTTTGCAGGTTTGCTGGCTGAAGTTCCTGGTGGCCTGTAATTCCTCAGGAAAGCTGTAGATTTCACATTATTCTTACTTATTGATGTGCAGATAGTCCTGCCACGGTCATGCACCTGTTGTACTCCGTGACCAGCTCACAAGCTTCCAGGCCGTCCCTGACCTGATGGTGAGCCATGTAGGAAGAGCTGGGAATAGGGAGAGACATTGCTGAAACATGCCGAGTTCCTGTAAATGAGAAGAGGGTGGAAGAGCATGAAGTGTGAGAATGCCATTTGGTAGATGATAAGTCTTCTGGCATGTAAGCCATTTTATTCAAGTATGTTCGCTTCCCAAGTTGGCTGTCTGGCTAGGGAAAGAAAGCATTCTGATGTACTGCAAGTAGATGGTCAGAGATGATAGATTTGGAAAAAAGTAGCATTTTCACCTCCAATTTGTTGGTAAATCTGGCTTCAGGTGTTCATTCTCTTTGCAAAAGGTTTCTTTATATCTGAATTTCATGTTGAATAGTGTAAACTTCCTGCCTGGCTCAGTTCTAATCAGTGAGTGCTTCGTGCCACAAACTTGTGAGTTTCAGGGTTTAGCTCTTGTTTGAAAATGTGTGTAATTCTTTTTCTTAGTTAAGTTTCTTTACTTGTATTCCCTCTAATTTGTTTGAGATGCTCTTTTATACATTGTGTTAAACATCAATCAGGTGCTCATAGTGTATTTTGAAACAAGTATGCAAAATTGCAGCATGATCCTGCACTGATTACAGAACTATAACATATGAATTAATAAGAAAATAAACAGCATAATTAATTTCCAGCTGCTTTTGGAGAAACAGAGGTGTTTATTAGGGGAAATTTGGTGTGTGCAAATTGAAGAATGACAAAGCTGGTAGCAAATATATTAATGCAGGCAATTATTCACAATTTACTTCCTCTGTTGTATTGATTAAAAATGTGTTTTAGTGCTGAAAGAGTAAGCAGAAGCTCCAGTGCCATTCTTTTAAAACTATTGGACTAAATAAAGAGCACAAGTGTCAGAAGTAGAGCAAGGAAAGGAAGTTTTTAACTTTATTTCTTAGGATAGAAGACCTTAAGTAAGGGAAGTGAATGACAGATAACTAAGTGTAATGGTTGAATTTGGCCATTTCTCATTACTATGAGATTTCCATTAATATGAGAGAATTGCCTCTGTGTGTGTAAAACAATTTTTGAGTGTTTTTTCCTTGCATCTCTTGTATATGCATGTGCTCATCTGTCTTGCCTCAGCACTGTGTGCCAAAGCAGCAGAAGGTAAATAAAGTCCACGGTTAAAAGTGGCCCAGGCAAAATCTCGCACTGTGAGGGCCCTCACCCTGGTTTGGTCCCTCGGAGTCCTTTGGAGGAAGCTGTGGAAGGGAGCTGGATACTCAGTTGCAGGTTTTGAAATTGCCTGGTTTGCTGCTACTCGGGCTGGCCTCTTCAGGTGGGAGCTCCAAACAAAGCTTTGGGACTGTGTGCCTGCAAAGTCTTCCTGGTTTTTAATCAGCAAAGGAAGATCCTGCCCTCCTGAGAGACATGTCTAGAGGAAATGGATTATTTATTTATATAGTGAAGTGGGCTCTCGAGGATGTCCCTGTCGAGCTTTCTGTTTTGCTGTGCCATGTGCTGGTGGGGCCGAAGTGAGTGAGAGCATGCTGGAGTGCGGGGAGGGAAGCACCTGAGAAAACTGACCAGATACTGTGTTTTGTCTAAGTGTTCTGCTGGTTTCTCTGCCACGGCTGATGCGGTTTCTGCATGCAGTTTTGCTTTCCTGGATGGACCCACAGGGCTGCATTTGACGTTTACTGTTACCCTTCGCAGAAGGAGGGAAATCAAAATGGGAGGTGAGGCTGTCACCACAGACATCCCCATGCAATGGTTTACATGAGAGAAGGGCACAGTTCAGGTCTGCAGTGGGGACAGTATGTGTTCTCTTATTCAAGGATCCTAAAGGGGGAAAAAAAAAATCTTTGAGTGGGGGATGGTGTTTTGTGGAGCTCTAACAGGCTTTGCAGAGATTGAGGCAGGGCTGAAGGAGAGTGGGGGCAGGCACATTGAAAGCAGGGAGGGTTTTATGCCTCATATTCCTAGCCCTTGTGAGCCCCTCTGTACGTACGCGCACATGTCTGCTGCCTTGAATTCCAGTTATACCTATTGAACTGATTTAAATCAGGATTTCGGTCAATAAACACTTGGTTTAAATTGGTGCTTGTAATCTCATTTTGCTTTGGTATTTTTGTTTTTTCAGGAGCAGTCTCTATTGGTAGACAGCCATTAAAATATGTTGCTAAATATAGCCTTTACACTAAATTAGGCACTACTTTTTTTGTTATTTCAGAGCATGCACTGTATGCCTGCACACTTTCTAAGTGATTTCATGGCCTGTGTGCATTTATCTAGATTACAACTGTTAAGAAAGTTTTTATTTAGGATATGACACATTATGTCTTTTTTTAATTGTGGCCTTTAAAAATGTCCTACTTAATAAAATCACACTCATGCACAAACACACAAGTAGATGCAAATAGAGTTTGCACTTAAAATAAAAGTAAAGTATTATCCCTAATAAGGTAACTGATTCTGCTTAACCAAATTCAAGCTTTTAGAACTAGCAGAACTCAAACTTCTTTGTTTTCTCAGATGAGAGGGAAAACAAATGATCTTACTTTTTCAATTCCCAGTTAGTTTCCCAGCTTTACAGGATGTGCCATTAAGTGACTTACGGAGCAAAGACTCTGCAGATGCAATGGAAGGTACTAGTTTCAGGTAACTTAGTTCTAAAACTAATACTTGTTCTTCATACTTCAAGGAAGACTTGCCTGTTGAGTATTTGAGGTTTGTTTACAGTTTTGACATCAAACATTTGCAATTTATTTTAATATAAAGTGAGTTACATAATATTACAGTAGAATTTAACATTAGTATGTAATAATTTAAAGGCAAATTGCAATTAGGTTTTTTTTTTGTTAAAATTTATCCAGCAACAATAACATCTGAAATGTGGATATGATTTCTTTGTTCAGAAGGAGTTCATTTGTAACAGTATCTGCTTCTGTTAAGCGGAATATATTTTTTTAGATGACTTTAGCAGCTATTATCCAGTTCCTATTTGTAATAGCAGATGCCTTGGGCAGTATCTTCTGCCTTTAAGGAATGCAGAGTAGCTCAATAGGTAACACTGTGGCCATATTAATCTTCTTTTTTTTGTGGGTGCTAGACCCCTCTGTAGCTTCTAAAGGATAGAGATCAACAGATCTCTCTTTACACAGATATGTACTTAACATTAAAAAAATTAATTGCTGTTACAAGCTTTCCTTTTGACTAAGTGGCATGTGAATGTGACTTTAATGGTTGACGGGGTACTTTACAGCATCCAGGAAGGAATCTAGCACTGTGGGTGAGAAAAAGCAAAACGTGAAATCAAGTTGTTACTGGATGCTCCATGTATTGCTAATGTATTAGATGGAAAAGAAATAAGGGAAAAAATTGGTATATATGCCATAGCAACTCTGTGGCTGACACGAATTCTAACCCCCACCCTACCAAAATATTAATAGCATCTGAGCAGTCAAAGAGCTTGATAACATGTATTGACTCTGCAGCTCCATGTGTTTTTTCTGCAGCACAGGAACTGTGTAGCAGTATTTGTGACCATTAAGGAATGCAGAGTTAGACCTCAGGTAGGAGAAGGGTTGTGCTCAGAAATGCAGAGTGTGCCTGAGGCCTGGTGGTACAGTTACACAGACGGTGTACAAATGCAGTTTTGCCCCTGCCACCCAAAAAGGAGGAGTTACACACTTCAAGAAGTGGTTTTATGGCCTTCACTCCCTGGTGCAAACATAGGTTTCACGGTCCTGTCTTTGTCCTGTTCTTCTGTATTCTTTTGTATGAATGTATAGGGTATTCAAAGTCTCAGCAGTTATTGTGTCTAGTATAACTAAATATGAAAAGATAAGATTAGGAAGCTGAATAGAAATCAGAAGAAAATTGAAGCAAAGGTCAAAATGCTATTTCAGGTTGCAAATGTTTAAAATGGTCAATTTTTATAAAGAAATAAAAAGAAAACCTTCCTTAAAAAATTGAAACAGGAAAATTACTGAGTATTTCTTACTCTTAAGAGAATGAGCCAAAGTAAGATGAATCACTCATCCTGAAAGGGTCGTCATTTTTATTTTCACTATGTCTGATTCAAGATCAGTAAGAAAATATAGTAGTCACATATTTAGGCAACTTTTTTAATAGGAACTATTTATTGCTGAAGCATTCAGGTTTTTAACTGCCCTAAAACAATTAGCTTTTGTTTAACATAAGTGTTTCAGCAGAATGCTTTTCTTCTCACCCTCTGTGCTGCTCTTGTGACACCCCACCTGGAGAACTGCATCCAGCTCTGGGATTCCCAGTATAATAAAGGCATGGACCTGTTGGAACAAGTCCAGAGGAGGGCCATGCAGTTGATCAGAGGGCTACAGCACCTGTCCTATGAGGTCAGGCAGAGAGAGTTTGAATTTTTCAGCTCAGAGAAGACATGGCTTCAGGAAGGCATTGTAGCAGCCTTACAGTACCTCATGTGGCCTATGAGAGAGATGGAGAGGGACTTTTTGCAAGAGCAGGTAGTGACAGGATGGGGGGAAAGGCTTCAAACTGAAGGAGAGTAGATTTAGATTAGATATTAGGAAGAAATTCTTTCCTGTGATGGGACAGTTGCACAGGCTGCCCAGAGAAGCTGTGATTGCCCCATTCCTGGAAGTGTTCAAGGCCAGGCTGGATGGGGCTTGAGCAACCTGGTCTGGTTGAAGGTGTCCCTGCCCTTAGCCAAGGAGTTCAAATTAGATCATCTTTAAGGTCCCTTCCAACCCAAACCGTTCTGTGATTCTACAATGTGTCTGATTTTATAATTACTGCATTTTCATAGGATTGAATTATTCTTGTCCTAACTTGCTTCTTCCCCCCCACATTCCCCCTTAGACATGTGAAATGTTGAGTCTTTCCTTTCTTTCAGAAAATAAGTATTGGAGCCAAGATTTTATCAGGAGAATCGGTATCTTTGACAGTGTTCTGTCTGAAATGTCTCAGAGAAACCTGTTACTCCGCATGTGCTTAGCAGTGTTTTCCTGCTAGGTTACATTGAAGTGGGCTACTGGTCAGGCTAAAAAATCTGGGTGTAAAATTCACTTTGGTCTGAAATCAGAATTGATGTGAGCTTGTGCAATTCCACTGAGGCTGCTGAACAGAATTTGCTTGTGGTAGTCGGGGGGATTGTGGCACAACCAGCAGTGTGTGTTTAAAACATTGGTGTAACTACATCAGTAGCACTTGATCAGAAGAATGAGACACCCTCAACTCCTTTTTATTTTTTATTGGGGGGCAGGGGAAGAGGTGGCAGTGGGTGATGGTGGTGTCCCATCACTGCAATTAAAACTCACTTTTTTCCCTTTCTTTGGAGAGTTAGTCAGGTAGATGAACTTAGTGAAATAATCAACCAGCAGTACATATTTAGATGATGGGCCAATCTTTTTTTTGGAACAGTTTTAAACTGAGGAACCAGAAGCATTTCTGCTGGTGCTGAACCAAAGTGGTGTCTCTGCCAAGCAGCATGCTTTTGTGGTGGCCCTAGCGAAGCATAGAGGGAGTGGAAAAGCAGGTGCACTGTCTTAGCCTGAGCACTCCAAGTTTGTGTAAGGTAAACTGCAGAGGAATGTCCTTTGCAAAATATCATACATGTTATGCACTGTCTGCAAAACAGATTCTGTCACTTCCCCAAGTACTTCTTCTCCTACACACCAAAAGTGACGGGGGCAGCTTACCATATGTGTGATTTCCCCCATCTCCCTTCCAAAAAAGAGCTATGCTGTTGCTCAGGAGCTGCACCCCATTAGGTGTAATCACTGTCATGCTGAGTTCTATGAGAACTTTGTTACAGACTTCAATGGAAATAAATTCTGACTTGTAAGACAATCTTCATGGATCTCATTGAGGTTTCTTGAAGGATCATCTGTACTTTACCAGTATAATGACACTGGTGATCGACATGAATTTCCCCGTTTTACAAATGTGGTTGAAAGTACGCGGTAGCCTTAGAATAAAGGTGGAGTATGCCACTACATCCTTTTCAGCTATGGAGACCAAATAAAGCAGTTTCTCCATTTACAAACTTTGAATGGTTATGGTTTCTTCCTGTGTGAAGTGTTGTGCAGTCTCTGAAATAAAAACTTGATAGTGAGTAGCAGGGCAGAAAGTTAAGAAGAGTTGTCCGCAGTTGTTAGTTGGGTTTTTTTGTTAGCCCTGTCATAGGATAAAATGGCAGTTGCATTAATTGTAGTTGTGTTATTATACTTGGGGAAAATTTTACACTGAGGCTCAGTTTTGTTTGATTGTGAAGATCTAGAAAAAAGATGCCTGCTTCTTTCTCTGGAGAGATGGACTTCAGGTTCATCCTACCAGAGAATCAAAACAATTCACTTTCTAAAGAGGTGTATAAACAAAATCTTTTAAGAGTGTGTGTTGTAGAACACAGGTAGTGTTGTCATTTATATATTACATATTTCGTTAAACAGCATGTTTTTAGGGTTTAATAACACTTTGCTCTTCTGTTGTGTGCTTTTGCAGGCATCAACTAACTACATTTTACAAACATTTCAGAACCAGTGCTACCAACCTCCGTTTTGCAGATTGCAGAGTAGACTCAGGGATGTTCAGGTAAGACCAGATAACTGGTGGCAGAATCAAGTACAGAATTCCTAAACTTCCTGCAAGTTTTTACATGACTGTTAAACTTACTACACCAACTACCTCTTTGTTACTAAAATATCTGCCCTATGCACATTACTTTCCCGTATTGGTAGGTGAAAAAGTGGTGGTGAACTCTTACCTGTTGATTTCTAGCTTACTGGTTAAGTAATTGTGATCTTACACACTTGAGAAATCTGTTAGCATCCAAGTTCAATTCAGGATTCTTCCGTATCTAAGAGCTTATGCTGCCTGATAGGAAAATAGCCTTGCTGGTCAGAGCTTTTGGGCCTGGTCTTTTGTTCTTCCACGCCAAGGTCTCTTCTTAATGCAATGCTGTGTGAATATTGCCATCTGTTCGTCCTAATTCTCTGAAAATGACTTTTGCAAGGATGCATAGGCATGTTTTGTTTGTTGTACAAAATACGTGAAGGTGATAGAAACATATTTATGCTGGTTCTAAGAATGAGCTAAAATATCCTATTGCTCAGGAGGACTTCATAAAGTCAGGCTTATGCCTCTACCTACATATTTCAGTGTGTTCAGTTCAGCTCTTCAGCCAGAGCTTCTTCCTCTAAGGATTGGCACAAGTGGCCTGGAAGGAGGTCAGCATTGTGGCAGTGTGGGGTTTTGTGGAGTACTTTGTAATCCAGGTCCCTAGTTGGAACTTGTAGTTTCATATTAGGTCAGTAACAAGTGAGCCTAGTGACTGTCTTTCAAAGCAGATTAGACTGAGAATCCATAGATCTTGTGCTTTCGTGTCTTAGGCTAGTACAGTTCAGAACTGTGGACTTGTGTCCACCTAGGGTTTTAAATAACTTCTGTTTTCTCAGTTGGTACAGTCTTGATCATACAAGAATCTGATTCACAGAAAACTCTTAATATCTTGTTCACCTTCTGATTCCAAATCCAGCTATCTGTATGCTATACTGTGAATCTTTAAATCCCAAGGGAATTATCTCCCATCCTTGCCAGCCAGCAATATCAGGTTTTCTAACTGCTGACCTTTTTTTAATATGAACGAACTTGCATTTTTTGTACTGAGTTTTTTCCTCTGTTGGGCTTATCCTTAGGACAGGGGCCTTGCAGGGTTTCCATCTTAGGGAGATTAGAAACATATTTTTATTGTAGTAATTTTGTTTGCAAGAAAAAACCCCAAAGCAACTGAAAAACAAATGCTAAAAAAACCCCCAACAAAATAAAAAATGGGAAAACAGCCTATAGATTTTAAGGAGCTTGGCCTGATGAATGCTGGTCCTGCTTGTCGTCCAAAGAATTGATTTTTATTTCACAAATACAAAAGTTTTTTGTTCCATTCATTTTTAAGAATTGTGCTTCAGTTATGGAGAGCACAAAGATCTTTATATACTTGATTATTTTAGGGCCCGTTACTGCAGTGCCTCTGTCATAGCAGTCTCCTTGAGCTACTGCAGTTGCAGGATTGAAGCTGTACATGCAGCTAATCTTACAGGGGCCTGATCCTGCTCTGAGACATTTTGGCACAGATCCTTGGGCACGTGCACAGTTCTGGGTAAGCTCTTGTGGCTTGGCATCAATGAAACAATGGTGAAGATGGATCTGATCGTGTATTCCGGTTTATGAAGCAGTGAGGTTCCTCTTGGAAATCTCATAAAGCAGGCTATGTACAGAAGTTTGTAAGTTCTGTAACCTGGGTGATTTTTAGAGGTGTTTCTCAAGAAATAAGACAATTAAATTCAGAACTTTCCTCTTTTCTCCTTAAAATGTAAGGCTAAACAGTTGACAGCTAAAGTAGATCAATAAGAATATAGATAAAATAAAAACCAGAAGGAGTAAGTGGCCCAGTAGTGTTTGGTTTGTTTTGTGGGTTTTTGTTTGTTTTTAAATACTTCTTTCTCCAGTAAGTACATGAATAAAGTAATTAATTTATGTAACTTCTTGGAAAGTTCCCTCAACAAAAGTTTGCAAAAGTCAAATAATGTTTTTGTAGAAAAGTAAATATACTGAGAAAATGTAAAACAAATCTTATCCTGACAGTAGTGTTTCAGATGGGAACCAGGCTCAAGCCATGTCGTGACTCTTCCTTGACCTGGACCAGATGTTTCTGTCTCCTTGGAGAACTCACAACTTTAAGCAAAGTTAATGGTGGTCAGTTTTTGCTGCTGGTGTTCAGGATACTGTGCAATACTTTCAGGAAGAACTGAAAAATCATCAGGTACTTTTCAATATGCTGCTGCTTGGGAGTCGTGTATTGTCAGGTCCAACTGAGCTACACTTACCGAGGAGAGGATGTCTAGTCAGGGTATGAGAAGTGTGTTTATCCTTTCACTAGTTTCAAAGCATCCTGAAGAATAAGGTACTAGCTCAGCTCTCTGGTACTGCCGTAAGACTGCCGTGGGCATGTAGACATGCAGAAAGTTAGCTCAGAGATCTTCCTGCTGGATTAGTAGCACTGCAGAATATAGGACTAGTAGAGAAGTAAAATGAAAGTAAAAGGATACGGCAGGATATGATTGACTTGCATCAAAGTAGAATTTCGTATAAGGTCCTAGTATTTACTTCTTATGCTTTATGTTGTTATTGAGACCTGCAGTGGGTGTTGGATCCGATGCATTCTGTTGCTAGAGCCTGCTATTTCTTTTTCTCTATAGCCAAGGACTGAAGGTGGCTCTTAGATACATGTCTGTCGTTACAGTGAGACTGACATAACATCAGGGCACTCCAGAGCAGGGAAAAATCTGAAGCAAATAAGCTGTGGGTAAGGAGCTGTCTGTATTCCTCACCCACAGTGAGGTAGAGAACAGTGCTGCATGTCCTGTCCTTGCAAGGTGCTGGCTCTGTTGGGGTCAGGTAGAATATGCCCTGCAGTTCTGATTCCCTCATCATCCAGACCAGTGACCCTTCTAGAGCTCCCTACCAGTTTGTCCATCTGGATATCTGGTAGTGGAGATTGGGATGGATAAGGAGAGCTGTGAGAGGAGTGTTTTGGTGCCTTCCAGACAGTCAGGACACAGACATATCTCAGTCTGGGAGAAATTCTCAGTGTTGGAGCAGAGGTGTGGTCAGAGATTGTCACGGACACGTATGAGCTTTGCCTTGTAAGGTAATTGTGTGGCTACTAGGACCTTATGAATATATAAGAAGAAATAAGGGGTTTTGTGTGAGGGAGTATGATGGCTGTCAGAGACAACCTCACTTCTGAAGTTACCAGGGAAGCTAGTGAGAGCCTGAAACTGTTTATTTAAGAACATACAATTTATGTTCCTTAGGTATGCCGTGCCAATTGATTCATAGCCTGACATTTTGTTACTGTTTCAGTCTTGAGCAAAAATTCATTATGTTTATGGATTAAAAAAGACTATCTTGCTGTATTTCCTTTGGCTGTGGATCTGTAATTATTGTTCTTGAGTCCATTTATGAACTACTAAGGCATTTATTAGAGATTATTTTCTTTTGGCATCAGGAAGAACTGTTCCTGTTTCAAGTGTGTTGACAGTTGTTTTTTTTGTAGAAGAAGGAAGTTCCAAGAAGTTAAGTTTGCTACAGTTGGTATCAAGTACACAGCATGATAGATCTCCCAAGTTCACTGAAGTTGTTGTGGGATGATGGCAGGGGGAAAAAGTGCTCCCTGACTGCTCTTGCATTTTTGTGCATCTGTAACAAATCACTCAAGTCCAAGAATAAACAGGACCAGGTTCCTTGAGGTCGTTGATCAGGTTCATGGAGTCACATCATCTGCAATCCTCTGTGCTCTTTCAGTTTTGATATCTGCAGCAGCAGAGGTTTGGCTTAAACAAAAGGAGAACCTCATCCCTTCCCAGGGATTGCAGCTGCTGTTGTCTTTTGCATCTCCACGAAGTTGGTGTGGCAAGGTACCTGTCAAAGGGGCAGTAGGTGACATTTAAGACATGAGGATGAGGATCCATGCATCTTCACCTTCTTGTTACCATGGTGGGAAAGTTTTTCCGTTCCAATTGTCTTACTCTTCTTTGGAGAACTTGACTCATTCATTAAGTTGGCCATGTATGATAGAGGTGGGGATGGATGAGGAGAGGTAAAACATAAAACAGGAAGTCAGATTGGATTTAAGAAGTAAGTACATGGAATCAGATCTTTTGGGAGAACTAGACATGTTATCACCATATTAAAAGTTAAGCATATGCATAATTCTTTGAGACTGAGGTTATTATTTGGTTTCAAAATTGCACTGGAATGCAAGGATTTTCAGTCTCAATTTGGATTATTTCTGTGTAGAATCTATTTCGAATATGTGAAATTTGCTAGTGGTGACAAGTATTTGATCATAATGTTATTTTAAACTTGGACGCATCAGCTTCCAAAACTTAGGATTCTTGACAGATACTTAAATATTTAAAACACCCTCCATAAGATTACTAAATCCCGCAGTTCAACTATATAAACAATGCTAGGGATAATGAACCAGAAAACATTCAAAATGGCACACCCTTGCCATAAATATTTCTCTCTTATTTTAACATTCACCAGGGTGAATCACAAGAAAGTAACTCCCAAATGTTTATTTTTTTTAACTCACTGGTTTATTGATGATCCAAGCTTTCAGGGAAACCCATGAAGTCCCACAAGGTGGCAGGAGCTAACTGTTCTATACTAGACCACTATGTCGTCTGAAGGAAAACAAAGGTAATAAACTGCTTTTGCTAATGGCACGCATTCAGCTCATAAGCCAGTTAGGCCAAAATTTCAAAACTCTACCTTTGTGTGTTTCTTAGACTTCTGAATAATTTTGGCAAATGAGGAAGATTCCATCCTCAAGACTCTTACTTCCAGACAGAAAATTCTAGCATTCTTATATTGTCAGCAAAACAGAATTCCTATATTGTCAACAAAACAGGACCTTTATTTTCAGTAGGTGGTGGTAGTTTGCTAATAATGTGCATTGTTACTGTGAACAGAGAACAGGGATGAATCTGTTCAGGAACTTGGTGGTGTATGAGGTTCACAGTTTAACAGATTTGCAGTGAGCATTTCTAACTTGCAAATTCACATTGACACTGTGGGAATGCTGATCATGAGGTGGGACAGAGGGCTGAGGAACTGCCAAAGTGAAGGAATTTTCTGGTGCTTCAGTGATGCTGCAGAGATATTTTACTTTGGAAACTGAAGAATCAAAAGTCATTAAAATGGCAGAGTTGGGGGATTATTGGCAATAATTGAAATAGCTTATCCTGACTAGTGAGACTGTGTTGGCTAGTATATAGAACATAAGGCTGAATTTTTTTTTTGTTTTTTGGTTTTTGGTTGTTTTTTTGTTTTTGTTTTTTTTTTTTTGTTTGTTTTCCCACTGCCCCAATCTTTATTTAGGCTGATGGAGTTCTTGCTCCACTTTTCTTTCTTTTGTTTCCATGTACCTGCTGATGGTCAGCACTTTCCTGAAACATTCTGTGATCAGGATGTAAAGGACTGCAAAAGAGCAAGGGGGTTAATCAAGTATGTCTCCTCAAAAGCATGATTTGAGACCTGTGGTTATATCCCCGTGCTTGCTTAACCTTGCACTTTGAGTTCCAAGTCTCATTTTTAAAAAATCTCTCTGGCCTGGCTTAGAAATCCATGGACTTGAGGGTTTTAGTTGGCAGAAGTAACACTGAAAGAAATAGCAATAAGATGAAGTGATTATCTCTGATTCAGTGGACCACAAAGTGTCGGTTTGAGACTTGTGAATCTCTTGATTTGTGTTACGAGATTTTACTTTAAATCAGCTCATGTCCATTTTTGGTTTTTTTGAATGAGAGGACAAATATGTATATTAGCCAGGTGTCTTTGGGAACGTGAAGAGAGTGCTGTTTATGTGGACAGACAATGCAATTCAGTAGGACTAAGGTGGAACTGAGATTAGGTAGCTTTCTTAATCAGTAGACAGATACTAGGAGTTAAAATAATTCAACTCTCATAAGAAATTCAAGTTTCTTCCATGCCTCTTGGTGTCAGTTACTTGTCATTATGATGTAGAAAATGATTCTAAGCCTGTGTTATGGGGATATCTGTAACAGCTATATAAGGTGAATGAAGTGAAAACCCCTCTATGCCTGTATATGAAATAGTATTGATGGAAGGAACCTGCTGCACAATTGATTTTAAATGTTCGTGATTTACAGAACTGTTGCACTAGTGTGTGTTGTCCAGTAAAATACCTACACCTCACTGGTGACAGGGGTGATGATATGAGATAGAGATGAGTGTTTTCAGCAGCTGCCACAAAGAAATAGCATAAGCCATTCTCCTGCCAGAATACGTGAGCTTCAGAAGCATTTAATTTTATACCCCTATTTGCAGGAATGCTTGAAATTTAGATAAATCTTTGGGTTTAGAGCTGACCTGAGTAATTTTAGTGGCTGCAGTCAGATGATACTTAGAATTTCAAAGTGAAAATTCTGTGATTTCCACTGGTTACACCTTTTGTTTCCCTCTAATTTGGAAGAAATTCTAGTTCTTACATAAACATCCTAAAATAATGGTTAGAAAGTAAATAATTGTCAAGGATTTGGCATTTGATGTGTATACTACTCAAATTTGTTCAATGCAGTTGAAAAGGTGCATAATTTACAGTTACGTACCAGTAGGATCAGGACTCTCAGCTGTGGATTATTAAGTAATTGTTGCTTATTGAAACAAGCCTGGCTATATCTGTCATTACTTCTGTTTGAAATTTTCAGTCACACAAGTCAGATAGATGCCTCGCTTCCATTGCAACTCAGAAGCAGTGGGTCACTTATGTTGATGTGAAATACTTGAAAAAACCCCATGTACCTCTATGTGAATATGATGAAAAAATACCAGTTTCAGACTTTAAGATGGGAGATCATGTATTACTGTGGTGTCTGTGTTCAACAGTGTTCTTTAAGCATAGTCCCAGTATGCTGCAAGTGTGGACCTTAATGTGGCTTGCAGAGAGTTTGCTACTGCTGCATGTTCAGACTGCTGTGTCAGGGTAAAGTTTGATTCTTAAGTTTCTTTATGCACAAAAAGTCGGTGATCATGATAATACCAGGGTTAGAAAGAGCAGTGCAAGTAGCTCATTTTAATTTGACCACACAGTCACTGCTGAAACAGGCTCTGGAGTGTACGGTGACATACGTCCTTTTGGGCAGAGGAGTAGCTTTCCAGAGAACGGTGGATGCTGGGGAATGGTGTTTCTCAGCAGAGGCAAATAAATGATCATCAGAGATACCTGCTTTGTGGTGTACTTAAAATCGTTATCGTGAACTGGGAGGCTTAGTAAAAATCATGGAATAATTTGACAGTTGATGGCAATTGCTGTATAACTCCAGATTAATCACAGTATTACTAGAGGAAACAGAGGCAGCAGGTGAAGAGGGCTGCACAGGGCATGTGCCCCTCCAATGTAGGTATCTTCCAGGAAACCCAGGGTCTTCCCTCCCTCTCTGCCAAACCCTGTGTTAAATGCCTCAACTGTTTGCCGACTTTGGTTAATTCAGGGACAATTCGAGTTGTCCCATCCACCAGATTCCCTGCCGAGGTGCTGAGCGCTTTCTCTTCTCCGGAACCAACTTGGGAATGCAGGGCATCACTGGCCTCTGGTAAATACCCAACTCAAGAAAGAGTGCAGCCAGACAAACAGGCAGATAAATACTACCTGTTCAGTAACAAAGCTAAGAGTTCTGTGGATCCCTCCCCAGTCTGATTTGAGGGATTTTGAGGTCTAGAGAATTGATTTAAGGGGTCTTTTAAAGAAAAAGTGGAAAGATGCTTTATTATCAACTTTTTGGAAACACCTTGCTAACATGTAGCATTTAAAAATACATATTGATAAAACCTGGCATCATCTCAAATCTTAAAGAGTATGCCTCTGCATGGTTTTGTGGTTACCCAAGTGTGCTTTCAGTAAGGCAGAACAAGTGTAAGAAGGGGTTTGGCAGTGAGAGTATGGAGCTCTGTGCGTGCTAGTTTAACTTGCATTGAGTAAGGGGAGGTTAGATCATGCAGAGTGGGGCTGGGCTGCTGCACTTAGAGTTCCTGGTACTTGATTAGTTGGTTTAAATCAGGTTGCTGTGTCTAGGAGCTACCAAAACTATCGAGTCTCTGAGGCCAGTCACTGACAGTTGGTGCTGATGAGACAAGGACATGTCCTGGATGTTCCTTCAAGAGGAGAGATCTGGTTAGGCTGCAGTAGCAACTCTCCCTGCACTAGGAGGTTGCAAATCCTGTTTATGGATTTCTTTTAGAGCACTGGATGTTGAAAACAGTACTTTCTCTTGGGAAATGATTATTCAATTAACTGGGTATTTATTTTGATTATAAGTTTTGTTGCTGTTGAAAGTGAAAACTAGTTGGGGATAAGATCTGCTTATTAAAGGGCTTGTTCTTGGGTTTTATAGGAGTGGGGGAGGATGAGCTTACTAAGCCTTTGGTGCTCAGGGTAGAATTTTTGCCCTGCTTTTCTGCCCTTCCTTAAAGAAGCTGTCACTGAAAACTAGAGTCCTTGGCAATGTATGTGAAATACAGAAGTAAGCACTAAGGTGTCAGCACGGAGACCAAGTTTACCTCTGTTTACTAAAGTGCCTAGTGTTTGTCAGCCTGTTTAGTTTCAAGGCTGTGTTTAACATTCTCCCTAACCCTCCCTCCACTCTCCGGTTAAAAAAGTAACATTAAAAAAAACCTAATAGAACAATTAGTGTGCTGAAGATTTACATAGGTATCTGTTGACAAGGAGTTAATATGTCTTTGTGGTTTATATACTGCACTGGTTTACAACTGATGCTGTTAAGCTCACAGGCCATATGTTCACCCAGGCAGAAGATCAAATTGCAATACTGGAATCACTTTGATATAAATGCAGATGTTGGAGAAGATGAACTCCAGCAGATCACTTGTTACAGCAGTCTCTTGCTCCTAGAGGAGCGTGCTTGCCCTTTCTCAGGTCTTTTCAGCACCAAAGCTAACAGTTGCTTTTGTTCTCCTTCCTTTTCCCGGGCTGTACCAGGCAGGGTCCCAGAGAGCAGCAGTGGTGGTCAGCTAGTTGAGAGATGCGGGGATGCAACTGATGACTCCTCTGGAGTTTAACAGCAGCATCTGGGAGTTTCATGGTCTCCTACGGGCCATTGTACCTCTCCCTTGCAGTTCAAAATGCAATGGTAGAAAAGTAGCAGTGGGTCAGCTCTGCAGCAACTGCATTTCACAGCAGAGGTTTTCATGTAGACAGCTCTTACTGCTAACCTGTGTTTAACTTAAGGAGTGCAGGACAAGTGCAGGAATAGGAGAGTTTGTATTACTGGCAAGCCAGTGTTGTACCCTGACAAGGCCAGTGTTTGTGGCTCTTCTGCATATAGAGCAAGGACACGGTTGGCATCCATAAAGCCTCCTTTGGTAAAGAGTAGCCTATCTTAAACCTTTTCTTCCTGTCAGTTAGAAACAAGCAAAAAAAAAACCTAAAGTGCTTATATATATTAATGCTGTTACTGTGTTGTATTTATACGGGCAGCTATCTACATGTAGATTGGAATCTGTGTTCCTTGCATTCATGCTGGAGTGGCAGGAAGAGACCCACCCTCTTCTATGGTGTCCCACACATGTATTTTAGACTTGAATGCAAGGAACCTGTATGATTTTTCTTGATGAAGAGGTCTGCTGTAATTCTGCATGCATAAATCAGTACTTTGCATACTGAATTAACTTCTGGTGAGTGAACCTAGGATGTAAAAAGAAAAAAAAAATGGTTTTGGAGGGGTTTTTTTTGGAAGGGGAGTTGCATTTTTGAAGTAAAATACGCGTTTTGACTTTTGGTAATTTGTTTTGTGTTCTCTTACAGTAAAGTGAAGTGTTGCATAGTAAAAACTTCTTTTAACCCTGAGTCCCACACAAATGCTGTGGAGAAAACAACAGACCAGAGGATAAAATAATGCCTTTTTTTTTTTTTAATTAGAAAAAATTCTCATTTAGTTTTAGATAGCATGCGGACAAAACATAGAGAAACTTTTATACGAGACCATGTAATAGCCACTGATTCACATGTCTGGCTTTGGTGTCAGGTCTTCAGACAAGAGTGGACATCATCACAAGTGATGTTACAGCAGATATTTTGCTCTGGCATATGAAACAGTAAGCAGCACTTACTACTGGAGATAAAATGACACTTTGTTTTTTTAAGTGAGTTTGCAATTTGCAAATTTTGCTTTGCAGAAGCACTTTTAGTTCAGTTTGTTTGCAGTTATTCAGAGGAATTAGTTGTTGGTAAAACAAAAGAACAGCTAAAGATTGGGTGACATCTCACAAATCCATAGGGATAGTTGAATGTTTTTCTTTATTTGCTGGATTTTCATGTTGGCTGCTGAATTTATATGGTGCTTTCATGCTGGCATAACCCCCCCCCTTCCTCATGTTTCCAGGGAGGAGTCCTCTGTCCTTGCTCACAGCTGTGGTGGCCTTGGCTGGGGCCAGCCATCCTCCTGCAGCTCTGCTTCCCAGGGATGGCTGTGCCAGGCCAGCTGTTGCCAAAACCACGATGTGTGCTGATGTACCCCTGTGGGCACCCTGGGGCAGGGTGGGTGCCCGGGCCCCCTCTGCCAGAGGGCAGGGGAGGCTGTGGAGGTGGGAGAGCAGCCGTAGGTGAAAGCAGCGTAAAGACAGCTAAAGGTCAGGCAGGGTTTGCTCTTAAGTAAAACTGAATGAAAATTATTTCCCTGCTGCTTTTGCTGCCCTGCTCGCTTTTCCAGCAAGCGTGTTTGTGGAGGAAAATATAACCTGAATATGCCAGGAACGGGATGGCAACCCACCTGCAGGGACCTGACCTCTCCTCCATGCTTGCTCCCTCTCGCACTCGGTGCTGCCACAGAGACTGATCTCATCTCCTGCCGTGGCTGGCACAGCTGCCAGCTGTCCACAGATGCAGACAAAATATATTTCTTTAAGTCGCTTCCCTGTTTTCTGAATCTTGCACACTTTGTTCTCCAACTTCTTCCAGTGCCTAGAGAGGTCTGTCAGACTTTTGGACCTTAAATGTAAAAGGAAATCTAAAGGTCACAGATTACATCCCCAAACAAAGCTAAACTTCAGAATTTTGGCAAAAGTGATACCAGTGGGATCGAGCTCCAAACATCTCAGCCCTAGTTCTGATGCTCAGGTCTCACATGGCACTTGATCAGTGTCTTAATATACAAATAGGTGCCCAACTTGGGCATTCTAATGTGCAAGCTAATGCTGAAACCTGAAGAAAATTACAGATGTATCCAGAATGCAGAACTCAAGCTGCTATAATGGTTTTTCAGCATTTCATTAAAATAAGTTAAATTCGAAAGATTTATTTTTATACGTATTAGGGTTTGAATTCAATGAAGTACTTAGTGAATGAGATGCGAAACTGGAGGGAGTGTGGGGTTTTTTTCCCTGCAGAAAAGGTGACAATATTTGGCCCAAACACTAGAGGATTCTGTAAAAACAATTACACATACTATAAAGGAAATCATTCAAATAAATAGCTGTGTGTAGTGGCTGTTCCTAATTGGGCTTGATGTTTTATCACAATTAGTTTTCCATTTAGGAGGGAGGATAGGAACTATTAAACGTGATGCAAATTAGCAGAGCGAAATGTCTGTCTTTTCAACTGCTCTTTGAGTCTTTGCATGTTTTTTAAGAATATATTTACAAAATATTGCAGCAGTACATCAAGGAAGAAAACTGTGTTGTTTTGGATATCAGAAGTGTATGTCCTAATAAATTGTTTCTGATAGAACTAGAAAATAGAGAAGATTATACTAATGGAAGTTTCTTGTTAAAAGTTTGGGTTGCATTTTAACCTCATGGAGAACAGCTGTCATTCTTAAAGCAAAAACTAGACAAAACCCTCCTAATTTTAAGAAACTTTGATACTGGAAATGTGTTCGGGTTTTTTTCGCTACAAGGAATATGTGATTTTACATTGTGAGAAGTTCTGCATCTGTAAATTTGCCAGTAACTTGTTCTCATAATTCTAAAAAGGGGGCAACAGTGATAGGATTTTATTCTGCCACATTGTATGTAGTATCTGAGTACCTGCCACCTATGGCTGAGAAGAACTGGGATTTAACTTCTCAGGATAACAGTGTGGGGGAGGGATAAGAAGGGACAGCATGCTGCTTGTTGGTAGGATTTTTGGCTTGGGTATTTTGTGCATTATTTAGGTATGATGTTTGTACCTGAAGTTTTTCTGACGCTTGAGATGTGTGGGTGTGTGCAGTAGGTAACAGGGCAGTGGCTTTCTGTGATGCAAATGTGCTGTTAATGTACTGCATAGCTCAGAAAGCACTGGTGTATACATGTGCATATAGGAAAATATTTGATACAGCTTCTAAGAAGTGCTGAGATCCAGGAATCATAAAAAAAGGTGATTCTGATATTTCTGAATACACAGACTGGTGATGTTTTCCAGAATGTTTTATGAATTAATGTATCCGTTTAGTATTATATTAATTGTGTGGTATTGCAGTGTTACATAAGCATTGGATTGGGAGATTGCATCCATTTTGAGGTGAATAGTGACTTTGTTTAGATTTAGTAATTAAAATTGTATTTCTTCATGGAATTGGAATAAAATGTGGAGCTTCAGTGCAGATGCTACTGTATTAGTATTGCTGCAGTACTCTCTATGTATATGTGAGCACAGTTCTGGTGTTAATTTTACAGGAGGCAAGGTTACAATAGTAGACTGAAATTGCAGATTTGATTGGAGAATTGTTTGGATGTCTTCACTGATAGTCACTTCCAGGTTAAGTTTTGGAGTGTTTTAAGCATACTCTCAACATACTTGTTTGTTTCATCAATGTCTTTGTTTGCTGCTGTATTTCCTTGCTATATAGCAGGAGAAAGCCTTCAGCCAGGCAAGATTAATCGATGTTACTTTTCCCCTTTCTATCTTCTTTGACCAGATCTTCTCCATCTTGGTCACTTACTTAGTAATTTTAATGCTCATAAAGTACCACAGCAACAAGCCAGGAGAAGTCATCCTGTCTCGTCAGCTCAGGACAAGATGGATAAACTGATGGAGTGAGTACATGTGTGATCAAACTACCTCTGGCTTGGCTAGTTTTTATAGAGACAGTTTGGTGCCTAATCTCCACCTGCTGTTAATGTAGGGAATGAGAGGTGAGAAATTGTCACATAGAAATTTATTTTGACAGCTGTAGTTTAAGCAATACAAAACTTCAAGTTAGTTTTAAAACAGTAATTAGATCGACTGAAAGTGCCTGGACTTCTAAGTATGTATGAATGAGTTTAAAGCACAAGAATGCTTTACCCGTGCTTGTAGGTGCTTCATGCTTCCTTCCTTATGCCTTCTTCTGAGGTAGTTTTTTATCTAGTAGCTAAAGGATGATCCCTTTTGACCGTGTTCAAGCTTTGAAAAAATTTGTATCTCCCTGTGAGAAAAAAGCTGACACAATTTAAAGTAGTGGGTTTTCAACTTTTTTAAAATTACTTTAAAAACATTAAAACATTGTCCTGTAGAGGATACAGATGCCTGAAAAATGAATGTAAGCCTACCAATGGACTAATCTTCGTAGTTCCTTCTGCAGACCTGTAGGCAGTAATGACTGCAGTGTTAAAAACTGCTCATGTTATGCTGTATCTATACTGCATTTGGAGACCTCTGGACAGGATAATAACACTAGTCAGCAAAGATAATGACAGAAGTCTGTTTGGTAGTGTTAAGCACAAACTGTTTTGCTTTGAGAAGAACGGTGGCATAACATGACTTTAACATTCCTGACTCTGAAACCCTACTGAAATGGTAAACTTTGATTTTAAAATGTACTTGTTCTTTTCTTGACCTCAGTCAAGGAGACTTAGGAGAGACAAAGGAGCAGAGAGTAATTATTTGAAGTACAAGCAGATGCTACTCTAGTTTCTCAAGGAAGTTCCTTGCGTAGAAAGGCAGAGTTAAAGAAATGGAGCTTTTTGTACTGAAAGCAATGCAATACTTTAGCCTGTCTGTCCAGCTTCTTCTTTGTATGACCTGTCATCTCAAGGATGAAGTGCCTTTAATAATAAAAGATTGAAGTGGGCTGGTAGAGGAGGGTCTTTCAGAATACTTTAAAGTCATTTGTAAAATAAACAATAGAAGTTACTTAAACAGATGCGAGGAAGTGTTTTATTTTGTTACCAAGTCAAGATAGACTGAAGCCTTTGTTGTTAAAGATGTACCTTAAGTGATTTGTTAGTTAACATCATAACAATGGTCAATGATATTTATTTACTTTTAAAAGTACTTTCTTTAGGGGAAAAAAAAAAAGATGCTTCTCTTGCTTTCAAGGTTGCTGGAATAAATTGTCCTTGTCTGTCATGTAAAAAGTGCCAGAGATTGCTCTTCTGTACCTAGTGAAATACTCTCTCAGGTGTACCTGTGTACTTGAAGTGAAGAAGTAGTGGGGAGGAAGGAGGCTGTACTGTGCACTGTGCACCGTATACACACATACCTGTCCAGTATTGGTCAGGACTAAGTGCCCTCTCAAAACTGAGTATCAAATTGAGAAGCAGGGGGAAAACAACACTCTGTAGAATCTCTTCTATACAGCAGGTAGGAAACAGCTTCTCTGAAATACACAGAATAGCCCTGAGATTGGTGGTGGGCTTGTGAGCTTATTTATCTCAGGTGTTGTGGACTCCCAAAGCTGTGAGTAATGCTGTACAAGTGTTGGTTTTGATTGGAAGAGAAGCTCAGGCATTTACGTAACAATAATAATATCAGAAAAGCTTTGGGAGTATCTTTGCTGTTTCTCTTAAGTTGTTTACTTGTAAGAGCTCTTACCTGTATTTTCACCTTGTCTGCTGTTGGTCCACACACCACCGCAGCACAATATTCCATGCAGGTTCTGTGGTTTCTTGGTTTTAATGCTCATTAAATCTGTTCAGCTGAGTGTATAAATCACATTTGCAGTTTTGATACAGTTCTGGCTTTAAGCTGTATGTTTCCTTAGTAAGGAAGCAGCTGTATATCTCTCCAGTGCCAATAGCTTCCCCCAAAAAGAATGATTAAGTACTCATGGGAGTGAAACTAGTGTCTCCGTTTATGATTGAAAGGGGTTAAAGCTACCAAACTACAGGGACACTAGTGCAGAAGTGCCATTGATATTAAGGTGGATAGGATGTGGTATAGTGCTGCTCATATGCTGGCTGGCCTAGCCTGCAGCTGAGATTTAGGCTGCCTTTAGTCTCCTTGTGGCTATTGTGATGTTGCTGCAGCACCTGAAGATCCTGCTGCAATGAAGCTTTGCATCCGCTTGGTCGGAGCTGACTGCTCCATCGGAGGAGCTGTAGATAGGGATGTATGTCTGCATCAGTGACCTTCAGCTTACAGCCTGAGGATTCAGTGTAACTGCATTCACCACAGGTAGGCTATGAACTGGGAAGCCTTGAGACAAAGGCATGGAGTCCTGTCTGTCCACTCCTGGAAATAAAGGCCACAGGCTTTGGAGAGAGGCCAGGAGAGAGGTGTGATTATGTCTCTAGCTCAGTCTGGATTTGTCTGCAGACTAAGTGTAGGACATACTTCGAAACAGTGTCAAAAAGTGAACAAGCCACAGTGAATTTAAAAGGAGTCATTAAATGCTTTCTTAGAAGTTGCTGGGTTTCATAATCTGGAATGAAATCTTCCAAATGTGAGTTACACATGCTGCAGGTCCCTATACTGAGCAGACAAGAGAAAATACATGGAAGAAGTGGTAAAAATAAAATTGGTTGGCCACCTTGCCTTTTTTTTCTCTTCTCCTGTCAGTATAACATAGATCACATCAGATGGGACTTTTGAAAGTGTAAGAACTTTGCTTAAACTGATCTACTGTTTTATTTTGGCCCTGTATCTGCTCTGTACCCACCAGTACAAAACACTCTGCATCTAGCCATACAGAGCTAATGGGGCAAAATATTCAGACCTGAAAGAGGGCAAGACAAGTGTAAAAACCATGCAGTGTTCCACCTCTATGGCTTCATCTAGAAAAGCCTGAAATGCTTGGGGATTGTCTGCTTTTGCCTGAGAGGTAAAAATCAGATCCTGGCTGTGCGAGTGTTAGGAAGATCCACTGCCATGCTGTTTCCTGTTACGGATTTTAATTACTACTTTGAAACACTGGCTGATGGCTCTCATGGTAGTCAGTCCACCCTCCCTTGTATTTTTTTGGCTTTGTTTTCCAAGCTCACGTTCATGTAGAGTGTTACATATCACTGTTCTCTGTGGGGTTTTGTAACGCTGTCCTCATGATACAAACCAGCCTTGCTGGTGAGGAATGTGGGGGACAGGCACACAGCAGCCCGACCCTTGCAGCGGCCAGGACGGCAGCGTGTCCCTCACTGCAGGAGCAGGACCAGCCTTCCTGGGGGAGCCAGCTCCTGCACGGGGCGAGCTTCCGTGGCCTGCCTTCTCGTGGGAAGGGCAGCCCTGTGGAGGTAGAGAAGTTCTTACAGCGTGGGAAATGCTGTTGTCGAGGTTAAGCCCTGCTTGGAGTCAGTTTGAATTTTAGCATGAAAAACCTCTCAGTTCTTGAAGCTGTTTTTCTAAAGAATCCCCCCTTTTTCTTTTAAACTTCATCAGAAGTGAATTACGCACTAGACACGGCAGTTCGGTCTTTCAGAAGATGCCATCATCTGTTGCTTTTAGCACGCCAGAGGAGTCCCCGCAGTTGCAGAGCAGGAGCGTTGAGTCCGTCCTGCAGGACGTGCCCTTTCAAACCGGCTCACGCGTGACAGCGGGCTCGGCGCCCCGGCAGCCCTCACACCGGGCCGGGGCGAGCAGGGAGGCATCCGGGACGAGCAGGGAGGCACCCAGGGCCGCTGTGGGGCCGGGGCTTGGCGGCAGCAGGGCGGGCGGCGTGTGGGGGCCGCCTGCGCAGGGCCGGTACCTGTGCGGCGAGTGCCGCTGCGCGGGGCTGCCGCGGGCCTGTGCCCCCGGGCCAGGCGGTGCTGGCGTCCGTGTCAGCCCCGGCGCTGGTATTTCAGTAATGCGGTGCTGGTTGGTCGTACTGCCAAAGCCAGGCTTTAAGCAGCGAGTCTTGCTCCACTTTTCCTCGCTCCGTGCCTCTGCTCCGCCCCGTCCGTGCACCCCGCGCTGCTGAGATCAGCTTCCTGCTTTTCGTTTCCCTCGGAACAGCGCTGTTACTCCTCCCCCGAAAGAGTTCTTTTCATCGGTCCGGAGTTAATTTCTGTGTGTGGCTGCGGGCTCTGTTTGTGACAGGCGAACGCCGGGCTGGATCAGCGGTATCACAGTGGTCGTGTTGCGTTGCGGCGCGCCAGGGCTGTAGGCACGATGGCAGAGTGCTGCACCGAAAACACTTCTGTGCCAGCTCTGTGACCGGGAAGGCAGAGGAGGTGAGTGCCGCTTTCACCTCGCGTGGGTCCAGGCAGTTGTTGGAGGAGGAACCAAGAGTCACAACCTACCCAGGCTCAATAACAAGAAACGAGCAATTATGTTGTTATGATCTCTGATTAGATGGTTTTGCTCCTGCTAATACTGTAATGGAGTATATTCAGGAAATGATGTATTTTGCTGTAGCAAAGATACGTAGTCAATGAAAGTTTATAGTTTGTAAATTTTGGGGTTTTTTAATTGAAAAGTATAAATAGATATGACACAAATACAGCCATAAAGGACGGATGATAAAGTTTACTCTAAACAACTTTAAAAATCCACCCGTGTTGTTTCAGAACTTCTAGATGGATTGAGTAATGCAAGAGAAGAGACTTTACAGTGGTTTAGTAATAACTGTGGGTCTAGAAGAGTGTGATGTATTTGAGGGAGGGACATGATATTATAACATGGGAATAAAATTATAGACATTAAAAGAAAAAAGGAAAAAATACTCTTTTTACAGTTGCCAAGCATCCCTCAGAAAGGAAGCCAGGTTGATTGAGAGAAAGCAGTGTTTGCAATAATCTCAGTTGCAACAAACTGGCAACTTCTATGGAAAGGTACCTTATTACATTGTTGCATTGGGTTTTATTAATTGTTTTTCTTTATGGAGTGAAGAATGTAAATATCACAGGTTCATTAATCAATTTTCAGCTTTTTAAACAGATGAGCACCATTCTCTGTATTCCCTTTAATGGAGTTCTGAAATTGCTAATCCGTAACTCGGGGTAGGTTCACAAATACTTTGTGTTGTCATATTCTGCTTTTGCTGTCTTTTTAGTACTGCCTGTTAACAGTTATATTAATGGGACAACCTTGTTTGCTCTGCCCGTGATGCCCTGAGTGATTTTGCAGAGGTCTCTTCGTGAGAAGCCGCGCAAACATGCAGCTGTGGTGGGCCAGCCTGGCGCTGGAAGCTGCCACGGCAGCTACAGGGCACCGCCGCAGGTCTGAGCTGCTCCCCAGGTGACAGGGGACAGTAGTAACAAATCAAAGGTCTTCATCAGGGTCATCTGAGGCCTAACCAGAATTGCCTGTGCTCTTGATCCACACAAGAGTGCGTGATTTGAGTAGCTGTTTTCTGTGCTGACAAGTTTAATTTATTGATAGTTCTATGAAATGAAAGACACAGAGCCTTTTGGTAATTCATACAGTGAAGTTCTCTAGTAGCTTTGCTGAAAGCAGATCTGGAGAAACACTTATTTTAAAGTTTGATGCGTTTTGGTGAAAAAGGAGAGACGTACAGTATATCAGAAATTGGGGGTTGGTTTCTGGATATATTTTTTGTTATGACTGACTTCCCATTTTTCCTTGGTGGAAGTTAGCTCTGCTTCTTTCCAGCAGTGTTCTTGTACTTTAAGGGGGCTTTCAAGAAGGCTGGAGAGGGACTTTTCACAAGGGCATGTAGTGATAGAACAAGGGAGCATGGCTTTAAGGTGAAGGAGGGTAGGTTTAGATTAGATATTAGGAAGAAATTCTTCGCTGTGAGGGTGGTTGCCCTGAGATGTTGTAGACCCCCCATCCCTGGAGGTGTTCAAGAGCAGGTGGGATGGGGCTCTAAAGAGCATGGTCTAGTTGAAGGTGTCCCTGCCTGTGGCAGGGGGGTTGGAGCCAGATGATCTTCAAGGTCCCTTCCAACCCCAACCGTTCTGTGATTTTACGCTTTTGTGATTCTTTTAAGTTTCAGGGCAAACAGAAGTCATAAGGGTGTTGTTTGATTGGCTCACACTTACTGCTTGCCATTGATCAGCTTTGTAGGTAAAGGTGTAAGGCCAAAATAAAAACTACAAACCACTTTTATAGCCCAGTCTGCGGCCTCCACTTGACTATAGGTGGAGGAGCATTGTATGTAATAATAAAACTTCCAATCCTGTGTGGCCTTGCATCTTTTGTATTTGTTTTCGTGTGCTGAGTATACTACACTGCATGGTTTTGCCTCTATGCAATCTCTAAATTCATTGCTGCAAAATCTACTTCTTGGTATAGACTTGTGCTAAAGAAATTAACCCTGTATTATGTTATTACTCTGAGGGATAGACCAGTAGCTAAAGACATTTTGTGTGCTGTGCACATTTTATCAGTGTGTTAAAAAGACAACACAAGCCCATTTGCTTCTGTGTGTCGAATCTAAAGATAATTCTACGTACTAATGTCTTCACAAGAAATACGTGGAGGATGTGCTTATGGTGTAGATGCAAATGTATTTCCTCTGTGGGCCCAAGTATCAACCCTTATTTGCCAAAGTTACTGCCTTTTCACTTGCGTTCTGCCAGTAAAGAAACTCTGTAGCACTGAGTACCTGGGCATCATGTGAAGCATCAAGCCCAACAGCTCTTGGACTTCTGTGCTGTTTTATTCCATTTGTACCTATTTTCAACATTTCAACATATAATTGATAGGAGGCTGCTGTAAAAAATCCAACCAGTATCAATAAAGGGTTCCTACCAGTGGCTCTACATTTGGTTCTTATAACTGATTTTCCTGCTTCACTGACAGCTAGAGTCAAAGCATTTGCTGCTTCTCTGTCATATTTTGGCAACCTAGCTTTCTCTTAACTTGTAGAAATTTGTAATGTATTTTGGAGTCCACCAAAGGGGTATGAGAAGTTGTCTGAAAGCTGGATACTTCCTCATTGGAGGGATCACAAGGGTACTAGTAAGTGCTCTGTATTTGTAGGCATGAAGAGAAGAATGAAGGGTATGGCTCCCAGAGTATTTTTTTTTCACCTTCAACATGTAATGTTGACCCCATCTTCATCATAGATGGAAGATACAGACATTATTTGAATTGCAGCTCCCTGACAAAGAAGTGGAATAAGACTTACTTGACAGAAGTAATAGTGAATCACCATGTTTAAATGGCAACACTATTACTGGAAGAAACAGTCCAAGCTTCAGACACTTGCATCTTACCTCATGGGGCCACACTAGTGTTTTTGTTGTATAATGAACTGGACTGGAAGAATGTTCATAGCTAAAATGATTGGTTTTTATTAACTTAACTAGTTCTGCTTAAAGATAGAACTGACCACTCCTGGGTGGATCATCTAATGTGTTGTGAATCAGACTTAAAAACTGAACAGCATGGTAGAAGCAGGACAGGGGACAACACCAACTCCTTTGGTTTCAGACCTGGCCTGTGCTTACTGCTTGTCAAGCTAGAGCCTTAAGGGCAGGCTAAGTAAAGTGCAAGAGGAGGAGGATGTACCTCCAGAAATAGAGCACTACTGTCTATTTCTTCTGCTAGGGACTTATATGTATCTTTTATACATGGTTTTGCAGTCTGGATAGTTTCCAGAGCAGATAGCATCAGTTAGTTACTGATGGTGAAGATAACATGTCTTAATTGTAATGCTGCTTTTATCTTTCTCCTGTGATCCTTTCTGAAGTAGATTCCCTTTCCTTGCATTGCCTGTTCAATTTTAAAGTCTGGAGTTGGTGCTGTAAAGTGTTAATTCCATCACTCACTCTTTGAGATTTTCACTAGTGGTGGACTACCTGAAAAAGAGAAGATGGCTTCTCCTCCCGTGGCCTGTAAGAAGAGTATGTTTCTCTGGCCAATATTCTAATACTTTTTTGTTTGTTTTTTAACTAGCAGGGCGATTTTAGTTGGTTGTGTGTGATTTGTGGAGTTCAGGAAGTTTTTGTTAGCAGTTTTCAAGCTTTCGTCATGTGTCAGGTGCTGGCAAAACCAACAACAGGTATTCAGCATGCTTTTGCTGCTGGTGCTGCGTTTTGGATAGGGAAGTCAAATGTTACAACCCAAGGTAAAGTTCCTGTTCTGCGATTTGCTAGTGTAGACCTGTGCATTTTGTCTGGGGACTTGTTACCTTCTGCGAGACTTCATGCAAGTACAGAAATCCATGCTAGTGGATTTTGACAAGGGATAAAAGGATCAGTGTTTACTTTGCTTGGAAATTGCTCAGAGGGTAGAGTTTAGAGTTGAAAATGTCATCTCTGCTCCTTCCCGTGCCCTGTGAAAGTAAACTGAAAACCATAGAAAAATGTGGTATATTCAGTCTTCAGATTTTTGAGTAATAGTTTAGAGTACCTTAAGCTACAAAATTATACTGTTTAATGAAAACTTTATATAAAACAAAAATTGTATTTGTGGGAGAGTAACAAGAGGAATGATAGTTTCAGGATGAGAAAGGAGACTTATCTGAATGTCCCTATCAAGCTTGCACAGCTTTTATAAAGCCAAAAGGACTGAAACAACTACCTAGAAACACAAACACGACAAAAAATTATAAAATTTGGCAATTGGGCTTGATTGTATCTTTCTTTCAGAGGGAAAAATAAAATTCTCTCTTTTGCTGTAAATGGAGAAGGTACTTATTGAGAGCAAACAGCAAAAATAATGCTTTCTTTGGTAGCCAAGTTATGGCACAATACAAGGGACCTGATAATCCCTCGAGAATTGATGCAGCTGGGCCATGGCTCTGTAAGTACACAGCTTCTGCTGGTGAGGACACAGCGGGTGCTGCCCCTGCTGCAGCACCTTCTAACAGCGCTGTGTCCACCCTCCTCATGGATGAGGTGTAACAGCAGCAGCTTGAACCATTCTCCTTGGACTTCTGCGTGGGATGATGGTGGGAGAGCCTTGCTGGGAAGCACGGTCACAGCAGTGGAGGGACTTTGCAGGGAGCTGGAATCATGTGCTGCTTTGGGACAGTCTTCATTGATGGCCAGCTAGCCTGAGCTGAAACCCTGGCAGCATCTGAGATTCTTCAGATGTGAAACTTGAGTATGGAAGGGCTTGGCTTTTGTAATACTGTACAGGGTACTTCTTTTTTCAAAAGCAGCCACAGAAGGTGCTGCCAGAGAAACCTGTGCGTTTCAGCTGAAGATGAGCAGGATCTGCTGCAGGGGAAAGCTACTCAAAATGTATTCCTCCCTTTCTATCTGTTAGTTCACTACTGTATGGTAAAGTGCTTTTTTCAGGAGGTTAAAATACTTTCAAATTAAAGGGATATCTTTATGCACATGTTCAAACCAAATACTTTTTCCCCCAACTAATTAAAAAGTTAAACTGTCTGTAGAAATTAAAATAATTTGAGTTTTCCTGTTCTCAGCTAACTACAAAAATGTATGGGGTTGTTTTTAAATTTAAAATTATAGTAATGTAGCTGTAAGTGTTCTATACTTGACTAAATTACTTTCTTTTTGTAACTGATGCTGCCCCTCAAAGCTTGTTAATGTATGGAGTGACTTGGAAGTAGCAATCAGGTGTGTAAACACCTGGAAGTTTTTTGGGTGAAGAGGCAGGCAAGTTCCACATGGGCCTATTGTGCATTGACAAAATCTCAGTAAGCAGAATTCTGGTGGAACTCACTCAAGAAGCGGGTTCTTGCTAGTCACAAGCAGTAAAGAGTTACTAGATTTCAGGTATTTCCTTCTCCTTTCAAGGCTCCAAAAAGGCAGGCAGCTAGCCAGGCCCCATTTGAAAAAACCTGTGGTATATTCTAACAACACGACTGGGGCCTTCCCATCTGTAGTGGTGTTCATGGTTTATTCAAAATGATCACAGGAATAAGACTCTGGTAGAGGTTTTCTGAATTAGATGCTGGGCTTTCACTGAATGTCTGACTTGAGTCCCTGCTCTGTGAATTCTGAATCTGCACCTGGAAATGTTTGCTGCAGGTACTGACATCTGCTTTCTTGTGGACCTCTAGTGAGACTAGCGATCCAAATTGATGTGTTGAAGTGGTGGTTAGGCAGAGGAAAAATAGGTACTTTCCAGGTGAGCTTTCATAAGAAGTGAATATATTCTAAATATTATCATCAATTTACACTGTTGCTTGTGACTAAATTTTCTTCAGTATGAGTTGACAAATGCACATAAAAGCAAATAAATCCTTTGCTCTTGGCAGTTCTAAGAGGTATTTCAGGTTGTCCTGCAGGTCCTTAGAGAAAGGCATCTTCAGTTGACTGATAACTGTTTAGCACATTTCTGCTGAGTAATTAAGGTGCAAATAGAGGCTGTGGGGATGCTTAGGCTTCAGTCAGTAATGTGTTTGTTTTAAGATGGTCAGCCTCCTTGATTTATACCTAGAAATAATTAATTCTTGAACATTGTGCCATCTCTTGAAGATGGTTAAGGAGTATAGTATGTTCCCTTTGTCAAACCTGGTGGGGGGAGCAAGGGGGCAGACAGTTACTCAGCTAACCAAAGTTCCCAGGTAGTCTGTGGTAAGACCTCTAGAAAAGGCATATTATGGCTGTCTTTTGGGGTGATAGAAGCCTGGTCAATATCATAAACCATTTATTAAAAGGAAGTATGCCAGCCCAGGTGTTTGCAGCCCTAACAAAGTACATGCTTTGTACAAAGTACAAATCATGCTTCAGCTGATTGTGTATTAAGAAGTAGTAGAAGGTTCAGAAGGAGCTTCCCATTTTAATTTTAATGCACAGAGGGAGGGGTTTAGAGTGGCTGTGGTATCTTGCAATTCCTTGTGTTTTTAAGTCTTCTACTAATTTTTTTTTCCTGCACGACACCTTTGCAAAACAGGCCTGCTGTGTGGTGTTCACTTTGATCTTGCATGTACCTGCAGAAAACTCTGTATAGATATCTGTACGTGTATGTATGAATATGTATGGAATAGAAAAACTATGTGCATCTTTGCTGTAGTAACAGGACAAAATGAGCTTTGGTGGCTATTCCTGATCCCCATTCACTCTTTCAGTTCACTGAAAACACAGTGAGACAGGGCAATGTAACTTAGCCTGAAATAGTAGACATGAGTAGACCTCTGCTACTGTTTGCTACTCATTTGATCAGTGACATTTTTTGGCATGCTATTTTAGACCACTAGTGAACCCACTCTTTCATTGCTGTTACCAAAGAGTATCTTATTTTTAAAATACATAGATAAAGAAATAAAATTAGAGTGAGTTAAATTTGTGTCTAAATAAAGATTTAAATAAAGTCAATGTTAAATAAGTCTTAAGAGTGGCCTTATCTTTCATATGATTCTGGCCAGTTAAGGCTGCAAAATATTATTTTTATTGACAGTACAAATTAAGCCTCTTTAAGAACTAGAGGAATAGATCTGGGGAGTGCCTGTACAAACCTCTGAGTTCTACAGAACTATTTTCTCACTTGCAGACACTCACTGTGACTGGACCGCTGAGCAGTGAGTAGCAAGAAACAGCTCTTGGTGATTTACTGACCTAAAAGGATGAGGTGTCCCCTATCTTGGAGAAATAAATGTGATTTAGAGTCAGTTTTTCTGCAGGTCCTCCACACAGGGTGAATCTGACCAACACTTACTTTGTTAGACATGTGAAGCAAGGTGGAGGTGTTGTCTGCTGAGATCAGAGGGCGGCTGAGCTGAATAGTAGCTTTAGACATCACTTAGCTGGTGCTCATGCCCTCACCATTTTGAAGGAGTCTTCTCTGTTTAATTCTGACATTAAGGCTTGCAAGGGGCATTTTTCTTTCACATCTTGGTATAGTTGCGGTACCACTGTTTTCCACCTTCAACTGCAGCTTGAAATAGGTCGGTCCTCCTTAACCATACTGGAGTGATAATTTGCACTTCTATAGCATTTTTCACTTGCTTTACCCAAATGATGTATAGGATTGATGGAAAAAGCTAGATGACACCTTTGTGACTGAGGTGATGGAGGCAGGTAGAATCTTTGAATCACAGGGAGGTTAAGTATGAATTTAAGAAAGTGTTTTGGCTTCCTTGAAAGGTTTGGAGAACCTATAGTTCCTTATTTTGGGGGTGGGGAGGGGAAGCTGCTGCTGCTGAGATTAGGTTATAGGATGTTAAACCGCATGGTGGGGGGTGTAAGGGGGCATATTATAAAATGGTGTGGAAGTTTTGTGTGTGTGATGATTAACACCTGACATTCACTGTATGAGATTCACCTCTGATCAACAGTGCAAACATTTAAAAAGAAAATCCGCAAATAGTAGTCTCTACTCTGGGAAGGAAGAATAGCAACACAGTCCAGAGTCTGGCATTAGTGTGGCAGCAAAGTGATTTCCAGGAACAGGAAAAAAAAGCTTTGGACAATCTTGCCTAAGGTGTGTTCAGGTGCCTGCAGTTCAGTCACTCAACAGGTAACACAAATTAACACAGAGTTTAAAAAAATGGATCTGAGTTTGTTTTAAAACTAAGGTGTTGGTATGAAAAATCAGTACTGATTTTTCACTTTCTTATACAGTTGAAATGGCCATTTATTTGAAGAATGAATATTTGATGCCTTCATATAAAATTATATTGCTTAAATTTCTGGAGCTTACCTGGCTGGAGGGGTTGTACAGAAAACTGATAGCACATTACAGATGAAGCTTAGTAAGATTTTTATAGATGTTAATACTGTTTATCAAAGTGTTATTTTAACTCATGCTTCAGATACATGTTTAATATATTACGGTTCTTTCTTCTGCATGTTACTAGATAGATGGTTCTTCCATGACTGAGAGACCTTGCCTAAGTACCTGTGTGCTTTGTCCAAGCCTACACAGCACATTTATGGTAGAGGAGGGGTGTGGGCCAAGGAAGATCCCTTGGCTTGCCCTGCTGCTGCTTAGCAGTTTAATCCATGTCACCGGAACTGCTGCTTTCCAGGGGTGGTGACATTGCTCAGAAAAGGTTTGCCCACTCCTGAAGAGGAACAGGCAGCTGCATAAGGGTTAGGAACAGCACAGCCGTGTCTACTCCCAAGCATGTTTAAGGAGAGAACTTGATTTTGGCCTTGACATGGGCTGGAAGTGGGAAACTAACATCTAGGGCACGCTAAGGAACATGGACAGGGAACATTATGAACAAGGTTGAAAGGACCATGTCATGGTTCAGATACTGGACCTGCAGTGGACTCTTGGCAGTGCTGAGTGTGCTTTAAGGGCTAAAAAACCTTGTCTTACCCTGGCAGCCGAACTACAGAAGCTGGTGAGACTGCAGGAATTGTTTGTGGCCACTAGATGACTCCTTCAGCCTGCTGGTGGATAAACTCAGAGCTGAAAAAAAGTCTGAAGAGCTGGTGCAGGAAGGAGGGGCTGTTCTGGGTCTGTTCTGAGAAAGGTTCACTTAAATAAACAGGTTATGTATCTCCCAACTGATGGAAGTATTAACGAGGTTTTTAGTTTAATTTGAAGTAGTTCAGGGTAATAAACTTTATGGATCACTAATTTGGGATGTTTGTTGATAAGTTTACGTTTTCAAGACAAAGGTCCTAACCTCCGTAAGGCCCGGCTGGATTCACTGAGGCAGTGAACGTGTGAAGAAGCTAATTTTACAGGTTGTACTGCTTGTTGACCAGACTGCAAGTGACACTTGGGTTTGTGAGAGGCTCTGGCTGTTACTTTGCAAGCTTTCATGAAAAGAAAACTCAATGAAAACTCCACCGAAACCAGCAGCAACATAATGCTATCTTTGCCTCTTCTTTGCATCTTGTAGATGGGCAAGACAAATCCTGTTAGGCTGGGAAAAATGTAAACAGACTCTACTGAAGTTAAGGCCTAGACAGAATTCCCACAAACTTGCTACAAATTTCATTGTGTATGTAGAGGGTCCACTCACCTTATGATGCTCAGGATTAAACAATCTTCCTGTCATTTAGAGAGTGCAGACAATGCTTTAGTTTCATAAACATGTGTCTGCCAAGGTCTGTACTAAGTGTGTAGTCCCTTTATCAAGGTAATTAGGTGATGAGGTGGTTTTGGTGTTGCTCCATGTGTTTCCTCACATCCGCTTTTTATTTCTGAGATGATAATGAATCATTAGTTGCCATTAAATGTGACCAGTTCCTGGTGCAGAGTATGTGCTGGATAAAACAACAGCGCCCGTGGCTGATTTTTGTTTTTTTAAATTCAAAATTGCTTTGTAAGCCAAGAATCCTATAGCAATGAGACTTGGCTCTGAACTATGGCTTGATCTGTAAAGGATTTTTATTATTCTTTAAAGCTGTGAAGTCTGAGTGCTTCAGTGTTTGTGGTAAGCATAGTAGTAGTCTTGTTTTTAAACTTAACTTCCAAATATGACACTCTTACTGTGCATTTTCTTCAGCTAAAGTTTTCCCTTTACTCTCTTAAATACATAAGACCTGTTGGTAAGTCCAAAACCTCTTCTGAATTAGCTTCCAAAAATGCAATTCTGGATTGAGTCATTGTAAACCAGGACTAGGATTTTCTTGACCCAAACTCTATCTATTTGAGGGTTATGTTTAGCCAGTGGCATATTGGGGTTTAGTTCTTTGGATGTGTCACAAAGACATGATATAAAAGCAGCTGTTGTAGGAGATTTTCAGTTACTTTCTATTTATGTGTGTAGGACGTGTATGTAATACAGTTCTTTGTATGAATATATGCAAACATCCCTTGTCTCTTGCATTCCAAATATGCATACCTTGACACATATGCACAGGCATCCTTCCCTTCCTCCCTACCTTGTTTTCTGCTGCAAAACCCTTTTTGAGATTGTTTAAAAGCCATGACACAGCAATCTTGTACTGGTCTAAAAGGAAACCGCATAATCTGTAACTTAGACTAATTGTTTGTAAATAAACTGTGACAGAATTGATGAGGAGAAATATTTAAAAAAAGAAAGTGGTTTTTGTCATTTGCTTAAATAATTTTCATCTGTCTTGTTGCTGTGTCATTATTTTGTTACACTTAAGTGTTCTTTTTTACTTGCTTTCTGAGATTTCCATGTTTTATTCTGTTTACTTAAAAGCTGTGGTTCTAAGGAGATGCCTTGCTTGGTTTAATTGAAAGGTCAAGAAGGAAGATTCAGGGTCAAGGCCACGAGCAAAGCTAATGGCTGTCTATTTAAACTTACTCGGTTTGGGTGTGTTCAGTGTGTTGATGTCTTGTGCGCTGCAAGAGAAATAAAATTGTGCTCCACCATGTTAGTATCAGGCTAATAAAATGTAAAGAAAAAATTAAAGAAAAAAATACCTAATCCTGTAGTTCCCGTTGGATTCTCACTCTGAAAAGTGTTTTATTGTTGGATTTATGCTTTTTCTGCTGCTGTCAGTGATGGTTGTAGATATGAATAGAAGGCAGCATGTGTAGCATGGATCAAAGTGAGGTGAATGAGCTGAATTGGAAATTCACCATGCTTGAGCTAAGCTGGCAGTGGAAATGACATGAGCGGCTTAATTTTATTTAGAGCTGTGTAAAGGGAGAGGCATTCATGTGTGTGCAAGTGTGTGGGTCCTATCTCCCCCAGCCTCTGCCTGGTCCCTCTTGTTCTCCTGGGCCCCAAGTGACATGCTGGGAGGTACAGGTTATCAGTTCCGAGCACATCTGGCATTTCAGGAATTAGCTGGGCTGCTGCAGCAGTTGGGAGCACAAGGGATGGTGGCATATTCTGTGTTCAGCTTCCTCTCTGAAGTGGCTGAGCTGAGTCAAGCAGCAGGGAAACGGCTGAGCAAGGCACCGTTGTCTCCCTGCATACTGCTCAGTGTGCTTGCCTGCCTGCCTGCCCTGTTCACTGACTGATCTGGTGATGGAATAGCCAGTCCCTCTGATATTTCTTTGTCCCAGCCCTTGGCACAGTCAGTGTTCAGAATGGTTAATAGGTATACTTCAGAATGTTATGTCTGTTGTAGAAAGACCCGAGGAAGGGAGTACTGAGAATGGTCAGGCAGAGACAGATAATGAGCATTGCACTATGTTTGTTTAGGGAAGGAAGAAAAAGAAAACCGAAGCTCAAAACAAACTCCCTCAGAGTCTGAGAAACTTGTGAATGAAGAGAATTTTGTTTGAGACAAAGTTGTATGGCAATTTTACTTGAGCAAGTTACTGCATTAAGAATTAAGAAGGAAAGCTTCAGATATTTCTTACACATTCCTAACAATTTTGATGTCAAATACAAGCATTTGATTATGAAGCAAGATTTAATTGGGGACTTGAAATCCTGTTGAAGACTGCAGAAAGTTTGTCTTTTTCATTTATGCATTGAATTACATAACTGTAAACTGAATGTGTCTTAAAACAAGAGCTCCTAAAAGTTTTAATTTGTCCTGCAAAACCCCAGGATATTTTCATACCCTAACATTGTATTTTGCAAAGGTTTATACCTGTATTACCATCATCTGAAGCACAGGGAGCATTGCACTAGTGCTGTCATGAAGTTCCTGTCACCTGGAGTCTTTCCCAGCATCAGTTTTAGAAGTCAGGTTTCATTTCCTAGTGCCAATATTGACACAGTTGTGATTCGGGTGTATTTAGTGTTCACTCTGAAGAGGGTATATTCTTTGATGTGCATCCAGAAAATTGTTTTGGTATGGGTGGGATTTCTATTGTACATGGGCACCGGGGTTCCCTCTAGGATTAGATTTCCTCATCCTCCCAAAGCTGCTCTGAGAAGAATGCTTTTTGTACTTCTGGGAATTGGATTTGGCGTAAAAGCCTGTTCCAGGGCATTGTGTACCAACTGCATAGGCCACCCAGCGGTGTACAGGGATCCCCTCGGCCATGGTGACCGAACTCCTGCCATCTTCTTTACCCTTCCTGCCTCTCAGAACGGGAAATCTATGGGAGAAGACTGCTGAAATGCAGTTGTTAGTACTAATACCTCATTTTAGGATGATACCAGTGCTAATTTCACTGATTTATTGGGAATCCTCTGAAGTCAGTTATAATCTCAGTCTATCTCCTTTCCAGCGTTGTATTTCCAGGTAATTTGCAACTGAACAATCTATTTATGGGTTGTGCCAATGCATCATGCTGGATAAGATGACGCATCATTTTTTGCATGTGAATTAAGTAGGGGATAAAGAATCATTGTTTATTTAATAAGGCTTGGTTCCCTAACTGGGTTGTGGCAGAAACTCTACTTGAGGTGGTACTAGAGACCTAAAAGTAACACCTCACACTGGCCAAGCCCTTCTAGAGCAGCTGAAAGTTGTAGATCAAGTCTCCAAAGAGATGGTCTATCTGTGGCAGAGCTTTTACAGCCTGAGATGGGCAGATCCTGTGTGAAAGTGGGATGCTGATGGTAACTAGTTGAAACTTATCCTGGATTTCTGAAGGATTACTGTTTTTCCCTCTCAGTTGTAAAGAAGCAGCAAACCAGACTTCTAATACAGTGCTACATATTTATTTGTTTATAATAGCCATTACATCCAGGTGATTTTTGGGTTATCTCTGTTTATCTTTTGGTATATTTCTGCATCAAGCACTTGCTTTAATTTGGTAGAGATCTATAGCACCTCAGTTTGTGATAGACTACAGAGCAAGATCCATAGATGTGATTGCATAAACCTGTTAGGTGCTACTAATTAAAAATTTTTTACCCCCCCCAACAGCCAACAATTGAATATGCATAATTTTGTGTATACAACGGTTTTCCAGTCATCCTTGATGTTCTGCCATTGACTATCTGTACTGCTAGAATGGGTAAAAAGTACTGAATAGTGTTCTTTACATTGTATTGCTGTTGTATTATTATTTTTTCACAACACCTGAATATTACTGCAAATGCTTTAAAAATATGGTAGCAATACATTCGTTATTAGGTAAGAACCAACTAAATTACATTTATACTAAGTCAGAGACTCAAAGTATGCTCTTATTTTGTCTAACAGACTTGTACATACACAGATCAGGCATAATAAGGAGATCCAGATAGAAACTTGAAGAGTTGTCTTGATGCCACTTTTTCCTGTGCTGGTGTAGGCACAAGGACTGAAACTGGGATTTGGAGTAAATGAGCAGTCCCACGTTCAATTATTTCATTTCCTGATAAAACTTTATAAAAAATTGTCATTATTTTTGAAAGTTCAAATAATAACAAGGTATTTGTGGGTTTTCTTCCCACCCCTACAAAAACTGTTTTAGTTGAGCATTCTGATAAGGTCTGTAACTCCATGATTACATAGCACTGGGGAATGAAGGAAAATATCATGCTGTTCAGCAAATACAGTCTACAAATACAGGTTAATGGTTAACTACATTTAAGTCTGGAAATGATTGTATATTAATTACAGTTAATTATGAGATGATACAAGCACATTGCTGTGCAATGTGCTTGAAACACATTGTAACTTCAAAGTGTATATTAAGAAAAGGATTTGGGTATTACCACATCATTTAAGACAGAAATACCGTTCTTCACTACAAAAATCACCAAAGAACCTTCATGGCCTTGCCGGGTGTTAACGTGCCGACTCATGTTCTTCAGTGAGCATTTCATATATGTACTTCTAAAGAAAAATTAATCCATTTCTATTTGAACCGCAGTGATAACAACTTGCCCAGCTCTGTGGTTTGCTGCCTGTGGTTGGTCCCATGGAGCAAAGGTAGTTTTCCTGATGGATTTTTGGAACCACTTTGAAACTTGTCTCTGTTAGAGCTACCTTTAGGCAACTCCTAGCATGCTGTGTTTTGGCTTCTGCAGATCTTCTGGCTGCACACCAAGATGTGATATTTAAGAGTGTGCTGTGCTCCTCTGGAGCAGCTTCTGTGAAATCAGGATTTTTATAGCCAGTTTTCCCTTAGTTTCTGCCCTTAATCAGAGGCTGCGACAGAAAAAAAGGTTTCCAGATTATTTTTTTTCAAGACAAAATTAATCTGTTCTTCATCCCATGGTCTTTATGCTTTTTATACTACTAGTACTACTGATACTTATTCTTTTTGGCTTGCACCGTTTGCTGAAAGTTAGATTCTAAGAAAAAAATGTCAGCTTGTATGACAAGGGACTTCTGTATGCAACGCATCTCGCCAAAGTTTCACAAGGTCTGCAGGAGTGCTGCAGTAAGTGGGAGCTCAAAGGCCACAGCTCTTAAGCCTTGATTTTGAGAATATTTACATGTAGGCATAACTTCTCCACCAAAGCTCCTTTCTGTTGACCTCAGGGATGACTTTTGTATTTGAAATGGAGCCCCAAATATTAACGCTTGCGAGTTGGTGACAACAGGAAGCGAGGAGGCAGGGTGTAAATGCACTGCTGTGAAGGGTGGCATTCACTTCCCTTCCCCCAGGCTATCAACTGCCTGTCCCAGTGGTCTGCCTACTGTCCAGGTACTGCTCCAGAGGGATGGGCATCTTCTGGAGCTCCACTGGCATGTTTGCCAGCCCTTGAAGACATGCCAGGTACTCCAGTCCGTTTTACATGCTCACAGGTACTGAAGGACAGCTTTTAGGAAACAGCATCCCATCCTAAGTAGCTTGACTCTATTTCAGAGTAAAAGCAACTTTTCTGAAGATCTTAATAAAAAAGCAATAATTACTGAAATCATTGTCAGGGTCATGACCTGCTGCTGCATCAATCTCCCAGTGCAGTCATGATTATCCTGTTTTCTTTAATATGCTGGGGATGCTCATGGTGTTGGAAGTCATGCTGAGGAATAGGTGCA
Source organism: Pachycephala philippinensis (assembly GCA_013397055.1). NCBI lineage: Eukaryota > Metazoa > Chordata > Aves > Passeriformes > Pachycephala > Pachycephala philippinensis. The sequence continues at coordinate 140,570 of VWZT01002551.1, read as the reverse complement.
GGGATGATGGATGATAGTGGTTGAGTTGGTCTGTGTGTGATATTGATGGAAGGGAAAACAAAGCTGTGCTTCAGCTGTTTCAGGTGGCTTCGGTTTTCTGTCAGTGTTCCAGTTAATAATGTTGTTTAAAAAACAGCTGTGTGGTATTTGTAAATGCCTTTTATGAGGTGGGGAGAAAGTACTTACATAGATGCTTTCAGTTACCACATATTAATATAAATACTTGTACCTCTGAGTGATTGCACAAAGCAAGTAGGCACCTAAGACATCAATACTTCCTAAAAAAAATGTGGATTTTTTTCATCCTTTGGAAGTTTGATTTGTTTTCAAGTGGTTTGTAACTGGCCACTCGCTGTTACGGAGTAACTAATTTTGAGTACTTAAGCAATGAATTTTTTACATCATAAACAGCTACTCATGCAGTGAATTTAAAGCTGGTTTCTGCTGTATAGTAGAGAAACAAATATATTACTTGGCACTGGGGAATAATAATCCCTGGCTGACACCTAGTTCTCCTTATTACTGCATTACTATGACTCTTCACAGGGTAGTTAATAGGTGTTGTTCCCTGTTTTTCAGAAAGCTGGAATAGGATGTATGTCCTGGGTTGCCAGCTAGATAGACAATGGAGTAGAGCCCTTCCAACACCTCCAGTGCTGTATTCAGTCTTTCATTGGCCTGTCAGTTTTTGCAGGAAGAGTCAATATGATGTGCAGCACTAAACATAACAAACTTCCCTAATTGAGATCCAGAATTTGGGAATGACTGTGACATGGTGCCTGTTGATAGGCATACTTAAGGATTCCTTAATCCTTAAGAAGGATAGGAAGATTTTCCTCATACAGCTGTCTTTGCAAGAGTTCTGATTGTCACTAACCAGCATCCAGACAGATCTGTTTTCATAAACCTAAATGGGAAAAGCTTTTTGGAAAGCTATGAGGCCCTACGTAGGCATATGGGTTACCTGTCTTCTTGCCAGCAAACTGCTACCTGATCCACAGTCAGATGATGCTCCCATCCCAGCACGCTTCCTTATTATTACACCCAAATTTATGTGAGGGCTGCCTTGAAAGTTGAACTTTTACTGCTTCTGCATAATTTCCATGAACCTGAAGAGGAGGGATAGGAATGAAAATGTACTGAAGGCACACTCTGATCAAAATTATCAAAGATCACAAAGTATCACAAATCTACACATTTACAGCAAGTTTATGTAATCTGTTTGCAAAATGGTACCATAGTATAGTTTTAATGCTGTATTCCTGAGATGAAACGACAATACCAACTAGGATTATTTTTACCTTAAACCTTCCCTCTCCCCAGCTTTGTTTTAAAATTCTTCTAAGTCTAGTTTTAAATACATCTTTGTGGACTTGCAGTCATAGCTAGTATATCTTAAATTTCCTGAATTTTAGTGTAGTACCTCCCATTTTGAAACAAAATCAGACTGGAGAAGGAGTTGTGAAGAAGGCAGCCTCACTGTGAGAGTCCTTGCGTTCCTTCCAAATAGTTTGAAAGAGAAATCTCACTCAGGTGGTGTTTTTCAGTAAGACCATTGACTCTGTCAGAGCTGATAAAGTGAAAATGTATATGGGTACAAACACATCAGATACGTTTGGAAAAGGATTGTTTTCTTTTCCTGTTATTTACCTTGATTGTAACCTTTCTGTATATGGGTTAATCCCGCTGCTCTCAGTGGGGACAGCTTTAGTGGAAAGCCTGATAGAGGGTATGCATACAGTCTTCTAAAGTGCACACAATGTGGGTAAATGTAGGCCTCCTGAAAAACAAGGCTTGTCTGCACTAACTAGAAAAATACTTTTTCTGCCATTTATTTGTACATATTTCTGTGCTTTCCCAGATTCTCAGACTGCCTAGGGTGTAAGTTTTTCACATTTTTTTTCTACTTTAGGACTTCTTTTGGGAGTCAGTCCAATAAAAGTTGAAGAAAACTGTTAGAAAAACAGTTCCGAGATTTTATTTATTTTTGTACACCAGTAAAGAAGAGACTGCAAAGCTGTTGACTGATACTGGAACAGCATATTTGGGGGTGAACTAATTTCTTAATGCTAAATTGAAAGTGTGTGTACATAGGTAATTTTAATATCTGGTGCCCATTATTTAGATTACCTTTTATAATCTGGTTAATCACAAGGTGTGAAAATAGATGTAGTAGCCACTCTAGTTGATTTTAGAAACTGACAGGTGCAATTTAGGAAAAACTGTTTTAGTGTTGAGTATTTTGCTGCACTGTGGTTTTTGGGGTAGAGGTTTTCTGATTTGGTGTTTTGGATGTTGTTTGCTTTTTGCTTCAATATTTTATTGAGAGAGATTTTAGCTTTGTTTGTTTGTTTGTTTGTTTCCTTCTTCTCCTCATGCATCACCGTTCAGTATGTAATAGTGTTCTGTAGGATTAAGAAGAATTAATAGCCATCATTTTTCTCTTCACTGTACTGTTTTCCAGTCTCTTGTAAAAGAGCTCTAATTTTTTAATACTAAAATCTGTCAGATGATTTAAAAACAAAGCAATGGAGAAGATGTTATCACTTTATTTCTTTCTTTCTGTTATGAGAGCGTATTCATTTCCAATTTATTTTTGGCATTATAGGAAAATCGGATCAAGATAAAGATCCCATTGAGCTGAACACAGCAGACCTCGAAAGATATATTGTACTCCCAAGCACTAACTACCTGGAATCCCAGTTACTTTAGGCTGTTAAATGCTGTGGTTATAGTTCCAGACATAGGAATGCTGCAGTGGTTTTGGACACCTGTCTGTCCATTCCACCAAAATGCCTCTGCAAAACTAGAAATGTGGCTTGAAAGTGGCTGGCGTGTGGAGTAACTACAGAAGCCCATTGGTGGGAGGTGGAAGAGAATGTTCAGGAATTCCTGGTAAAAATGAGGGTTAAAAAAAAAAAAACAAGACAGGTTTGGCTGCAGACTGGTTATAGGGTTTCTGTGACAAATCTGCTGAATGCAAAAGCTGGAAGAATGATAGGAATGCACATTGTTTGTCCTGCACAATTGAGCTCGGGGGAGCAGAGTTAATTGGGTTCTTCCTACGGTTTTACCGTGCTTGATAAAGTTAATTTTAGGCCTGATTCTGCCTTGTCTGGCAGCTCTGCCATCCTGTTGGGCTGAGTGTGGGAGAAAGGGAAATGGGTCGCATGCACAGAAACTGGTCTTGCAGACAAAACCTGGCGGGCAGCTTTGGTGACGCAGAGCTGAGGCTGCGATCTGTTTATCCGCTTGTTGTTCTGCTGGCTCGGCCCCGGGAGTAGGACTGGGAACTAACAGGACTCTTTCTGTCCTTAAAGAGAGCGCTGACAGGGAGCCTGTCTGCTGAGTCAGGAAATGTCAGGTTTGCATCACTACTTCTAGGAGTGCCTGTTGAGGGAAAGGATATTTACTCCTAATACAATTTGGTTGTACATACACCTTCTCCATTTTTCAGTAGTAAATAGCAGGTTGGCAGTGCAGAATTTTTAATTTGGAACAATCCACTTAATGTATGTAGTTAAATAAATCCAGGTGAGATTTTGAAATGGTTTAGAATAATAAAAGGGTATATGTGCATCCATGCTGGAGTTGAAATGCTTCTCATTACTACTGTTTGCACAATTTGAGACATCAGTGTATTGATTTATTTATATATATATTTTTAAATAACATGTAGGTTGCTGTTGTGAATAAGAAGACTGGAAAATTTAACAAGAAAATGTGTCTTGTGAAGTATAAACTAGCAGTATAAAAGATATCACAGAAAGCTTGCATTTCCTTCTTTTGTGGTCTCTTGTTTGTTCAGGTTATATGTTTGTGTCTATATATAAAAGATAACATATATATGAAGTTATTTACTATATACGTTTTCCATCTTGCATATTAAATAGGAGGCTTGAGAATTTCCCCTCCAGGTGCTGAGCTTATAGAAGTAAAATCTGAGCTCTTTCCAATGTTTTTTTCTTTGTATCTTCATGGTTCTGTCAAACTTTGGCCAGGGAGTTTTTTGTGCCTGACACTTCACTTTAGCAGGTGGCCAGGAGTTTCCATGTTGGTCTTTGATAGGTGCTGGTCCTTCCTCAGCAGGCAAGGAAGGCAGTTACAGCTGCTTATATAATTTTATTACAAATGGGTCCGGGTGCAATAATGTATATGACTTGTAAGCTGTATAACAGCTTCATCCTAAACTCTGGATGTCACAGTGATACAGTGGGCAGCTGAACCTCATTCTAGCACAGGGTCAATTCCACCCTTTTTGAAAAAAAGCCTAGCAGCCCAACACAAAAAAACAGATATTCAGTGTTGCTTACTGATGAGCCTTTTTAAGAAATGTGGGCAAGGATGTTTTTTTAACTTTGTTGGTTTAATTTCCGTGCATGAGACTTAGTTTTAGAACATTCCTCCTCAGCTGTGAACTTCGTCATCTTTTCCTGAGAACGAAAGCAGAAACCAGTGGATTTCAAGAATTTGCCACACACTAATGGAGTAATGGTACCATCTAACTCTCTGCATCTGTATACCTGACTGGAACATAGAATATGATTTGGAGGTATGAAAGTCTACTTCCCCACAGAGCAATCTATAAAGATGTTGGACCACAGATTATGCTGATGGTCTATAGCTACTTCAGATGGATATCTTTTTGGAAACACTTTGAGAATAAAGGGAATTAAAATTTGCCTTATTCTCCTCGACAGATATTTCCAGAAGCTTGTCATCCAGAAGTAATACATTGTATATGTGGTACTAAATAAATACCAGGTGCTGTACCAAGACTGGGGAGGGCACTACAATGACCATATTAGGTATGGTAGAATTAGACTGACCGACCTTCAGGATCTGTCCTCCCATTCATCAGGTATCTGTGTACAGGCATCTTTCTGGTCTCAGTAACTTCTTTGCTACTGGTTTTATGGTTAATGTGTTTCTGTGTGGGTAACTGGGAGCTCTTGCTGTTGTCTGTCAGACCTTGTGGCACAGCAATAGCAGTATGTATAGGAATTGCAGAATTGGAGTGTTCTGAGCTGAAAGGGACCCACAAGGATCATTAAATCCAACACCTAAGGGAATGGCTCGATTCTACAGACAGACTTGTGCAGTGTCAACCACAAGAGTCCTGCATCTCTGGGAGCAGCTCCTTATGCTGGGTTGGGGAAGTTTGGCAGGGCAAAGAGGCTGGGCCCTGGAGTTCAGAATAGTCTGAAAGAGCTCAGGAATACACATAGGGAAATATGAGTTGTTTTTCAACTTCCTTTTCACAGCTGTGTTTGTAAACTTGTCCAAGCTGTATCAACCTTCAAGTGAAAGTAACTTCTGCTTATATGGATAATAATAGGAATTATTATGCCTTCTGACAAGCTTTGTCTTAAAGAGAAATACTGTTGCATGAGAGAATTAACTTAGGAAACTCATGTTTTTCCTTTTGAAATTCATTATCAATTAGGTATCTGAGCAGCGCTAGTACTACTGAATGTGTTCTCCCCAAAGGGAGAAGCTGTGGAGAAAAAAGAAGGAAGATTTCTTTTGAAACTCAGTATAAACCCACTTTCTTCTCAGTCCTTTCTCACTCTCTTTCTTGATGTAGTGTAAAGCAGGTATCAACAACCTGTCCTAATTCTGGTAGATCCATGAGCAAGTCAGTGGATGTTCAGATGTGTTGCTATGCTTTTGTTACTTCCCTTTTCTTGTTTTGGTTTTTTTTTTCCCCCTCATCTTCTTAGATTTAAAGTATCTTAGGAGTTACCAGGCAAGACTTGGGATCCACTGGGGCAGAGGAAGGTGATGGTGAAGAGCATTTCACTTTCCACACATGTATACTCTGTTCGATTTTCAGATAGTCTGTGTGGATATGCCCCTAAGAGTTTGGGGGAACTGCATTTTCTGGTTTGTGTAATTCTGAGCACAGTATCATAAAATGTGCTGTGCTGAGTCAGGATAGTTCTCAGATCTCTGGCTTATTTGAGAACCTTTTCCAACAGGAGGTTGGTTTCTGTGTCAAGATACTCTTTTTAAGCTGTGAGACGCTTAGGCCAAGGATTTTATTGCATGAGTATTTGGAGAAGACTATATGTAAAACATAGAAAGTTTTGGTGTTGTACAACTCTCTCCTGAAAAAAGCTTTTTACTGGGGGATTATGCTTGATGCACCAGTGGCTCTTAGTGAGCCAGTAAATGAACCTGAGCCTCTGCTATGACGCTGGCTGTTGTGAGCTATAGGGATACACCTGCAGGTCCACTTGCAGTTCCCTCATGCTTGCTGGCACTTCTCAAACTTCATCTACTTCGAAGCACTAACAGGGTTGGTTGTAGCTTCCATGCTAAGCAAACAGGTGAGGAGCATCCTGGTGAGCCTTGGGGGTAGCCATTCAGTTCATAGTTACTTGTGTCTCCGTGGCGCTTCTGTTCCCCGTGGAGAAGGTGTCTGATTGGGTCCTGGGTGGCTCCTGAGCCCTTGTCTCCAGCCTTGAGCAGGCATCTCTGGCTTGCAGCACTTGCATACTCTAATGTCTTCACCAAGAATAATCTCTTTGCTAGAGATCGATGGATACCTCAAAATTTTGAAATATTTCTTCTCTCTAATTAGCATTGGGTTTAGCAGCAGTTGCCATTCATCGAAGATTCCTAATGGTGGAAGAAGGTAGGTAAATTTTACTCCTGTCAAGCCAGAGGTAATGGTTTTAGAGCTCAGGGGGTACAAGGAATTCATCAATAACGTGGGTCAGATCCTCTAGGTATGGTGAATCAGTGTAGTCAGCTGGAGAAAGTGGCCTTGCTGGGGTTGTGAGCTGTGCCTTAAAACAGGTAACGAGATTCAAGAGTGTAGTGCTTAGTTATGGCATCTAATACTGTCTCACTGTTCAGGAAGATGCCTGCTCCCCATTTTCGTCCAACTCAAGCTTGTAACATATATTAATATTGTCTTAAATTAAGCCTCAGCCTGTCCAGTATTGTGCCATTCTCCTCTAAACATAAATTGAAGTGTGCAGGGCACGCACAGAACTCCAGATAATCCTTGTTTGCTTTTGACTGGGCAATAACTTTGTTGAGTTAGGATGAATTGGATCACCAGTATTTGGCCACCATCTGATGATGTGTCTGAGCCTTTTAACAGTGTGTTCAGTCATGAACAAATGGGTTGTGTAATGTGTCGCTGCTCTGCAACCCTGTATCTTGGACTCCAGCTGTAGTAGGAGAGCTTTCTGTTTGTATGGCAGTGGGCAGCCTACTGCAGTCACTTAGCAGGTGCTGCTGTGTCCCCCTTTGTGTCATAGTGAGAGATGCATTGAGAGCTGGCTATTGTGTTAGGTACGTGGCCAGATGTGGTGGGACACCATGCAGAGTTTTCACCCGTGGGGAATTCTTTATGGTCAGTTCTCTCTGGAATGTGGACACCTGGAGGGTATTGTGGTATGAACACCAGTCTGGTGCTCCCGTGGGATGGACCTTGCAGCAGGCCAGTGGATAAGGATGTTTTGTTTATTGGGTATCTGCAGCTTCTGCTGGGAGTACTCTTGTTCCAGTGGTGAGGTAAAGGGAGTAGACTCCATAAGTCCCCTTTCTTTGAATTTTCTCCATTCAAATCTCCTATCATTTGACTTTCATAAGGCAAAAACGTGCTTGACCTGGCTTTTGCTGTAGGCCAAAGTGCGCATGTATAGTCAGCTACACAGCTCAGCTGCTCAAATTACAGTAACTTAGTCCTTTTTCTAAGCTCCTAAATCCGTTTAACCTAAATCAAAGTAGTGAACTCTCTAAATGATTTGTCTTATGAGGCTTCAGCTTTGTGGCTTCTTTCATCAGAAATCAGCCTGGTTTTTGTGACACACTGACAGTCACATGTCCTGGATGTGAATTCCAACATTTGGTACAGCTTTATTCCCCTGGCATCCTCTGAGCTTTGTGGTGTTAAAGAACAAGCCTAAGCTATCTGAGAGTAAACAAGTCCGCCTGAAATAAGAACTGAAAGCATCTGAATTAATTTTAATTTACTGTTGTGAGTTCCTGTGTAAATAAGTGCTTGTTGTATATGTAAAGTAATTTCCATAGCCTAAAAAGTAGGAAATCTTAAATTCTGTTTGCTGAGGTGAATTTTTGTAATGGCCTGTGAAAAGTTATGTGACACAGGTAGTCTGGAGAAAGCAAAATGTCAAATACCAAACACTCACTGAATGATGTAACTGCTTTCTAATCTGATACACAGCTTGCATATAGTGCATCTTAACACTGAGCTCTAGCAGGCTGCAGCATAAATGGTCTTCTGAGATGCATCTTGTTAGGATTTAATGTCATAAAGCAATTCATAATTTAGAAGAGTCTCTCTGTCTTTCTCCAAGGGCAAAACTCCCCTTTCCTGGTTCTTGTAAATATGTGTATACAGTAAAATAAACCAGTTTGATAGGGGTACAAAATACAAAAGTTGTACGTGTTAAACTGTATCCCAACTGTTTCAATTTAGTAATTTCACTGTATGTGTAATACAATAGAGTAAAAAGTATGATTTCTGGCAAATTACTTATTTTCTACTTTCTCCAGTGAGACCATTTTAAAATACTCAGCATTTCAGTATGCTTTTACTGTGCAAAGCAAAAAGAACTGCATAGAACTTTTTCAGATGGGAGTGAGAAAACCAGCAAAGTCAGTTTTTCTTCACCAAACACCCATTCAAAGTGATAACAAGGCATACAGCATGCTCAATTATATTTTAGAGTCTACAGAATATGAAATTACAAACCTGAATGTATTTCTTTTATTTATCCTAACTTACATATTATATTTATCTTTGGCTTTGCTGGGGACTCTTTGTGGTGAAAAGCTGCTCCAGAATAAAGTCATAGAGTAGTTCAGTAGAGGTGTTCAAGCATTATATAAGCTGTTTTCACTCTTTCTGGATCTTTCTCTTTCATTAAGATTTCATTTCCGTAAGCTGGTATAGGTATTGTAGGTCATTATCCACACTGTGATGGGTGCTTTTCCATGAAGCAGGGAAGGCACAATCTCAAATTGTCTAAGGTTGGATAAGAAAACCCTTTGAATACAAGGGTGTCAGTAGTTCAGTAATGGTCTGTATTCCTACCTCTCATGCACGCTCATTTAAATTAGCTTTGAGTTGAAGCTTGGTGTAACCTTATATATTTGTATATGGTTTCTCTGGTATCATAATAGAGACTTTAGGGCTTCCTTAGCAAAACAAGGCAGGGAGGGGGAAAAAAAGTAACCTGGGATTTTTGTTTGGTTTGATTCCTTCTCTTCTCCAGAGAGATGGCTTTGTGGGGCTGGGTTTTTTTATGTAATGGTTACCGCACTCAGCTTGTTTATAATCTGGTCTGTGAGGATACTGTTGTCTTTTAATGAATGTCTAGGAAGAAAACCTAATTACTTAAAAGCACAGCCCTTTTAATAAGGAGATGTTTTCCCATGCATCACACTGCTTTCTAAAGATGTCTCTGAAGTTGAACACAATAAATTCAAGTCTACAATGCTCTGTAACACAAAGACCTAACAAGATCTTGGTACTTCAGGAGACGTCCTCTGGAGTTATGCCTAGAGTCGTCCTAAGTACTTGCAGATATGAGTATACTTGGTGTGCTGTTACTTGCATAGCAATAACTGATGGCAGCTTTTGTTACAAAAAAGGGGATCTCCAGAGTGTGCTGTCTTGTATATCTGCTGTCACATTCCTTCTCTCCACAGACACCCATTTATCAATCTCAGAGCAAACATCTAAATAATAACTGGAAGGAGTTAGTCTTTAGGGCCTTGTTTTGTTTGGGGTTTTTCTGGGGCTTTTTTGCTTACCGATTATGCAGCTGCTTCTCTCTCTGATGACTTTAGGCTGATTTGGAGTCAGTTCACCCCTGTTGTACGTGTGACTCTAGCAGATGGGAAGGTGTGCAGAAGCCCTAGCTTGAAGCCCTTGGAGAGAAGACTGGCAGTGCACTCAGAGTGGGCTTTGTGGGGCAAACGGGGCCGTGTATGGCCTCAAGCTTGGCATTGCTCTCGAGGCAGCTGAGGCTGTTTCAAGTGAAATCTCTGCTGACTTTGGTGACATAGGAAGAGCACTGAGTTATGTAGTGAGGAAAGGAATCTGCAGCATAAAACCCCCCAGTGCCTCGAGGTCAATGCTGTAGCTGGAAGCATTTGTCAGCCCTGCTGCACAGACATCACTCTTGGACATCAGAGCTTCACCCACACTTGCCTTCCTGCAGTCCCTCGTGCAGGGAAGGGAAGGGCCCAAGATGCTGTTCAGCTCTCCTGGTGTCTCTAGCAGTGTGTTTTGCCCAGTGGTAGCTGCAGGCAGGGATGTGGGTGACAAAGCCACTTAGCTGCCATGAAGGTAGTGTGATTGAAGGAATGCTGCAGTGGCAGCTACTGCAGTGACCAGGGTGTTTCCAAAGAAAGCTGCATTCATAAGGACACAGCAGGAATAAGGAGACTTGGCAGTTGTTGTTTGGGTGCCTTGTGGGGTGTTCCTTATTCTTTATTCATTGTCACTGGGTGGTCAGTGTCGTCTGCTCCTGGCTTCTGCCCCTCTCTGTTCCAGGTGATGGGTGAATGTTCTGGGCAAGGCAAACTTTGAGGGAGGGTTGACGGGCAAATAGTTTTCCTTCTGCAACAAGTGAGTTCACTGCAGGAAAGTGAAAAGGTGGAAGGTGGCTGTTACTGTTCTGCTGTGTAATTTAAATCTCTCTGCTTTGGTACCTAATGCAAACAGAAAAGGGAGTCTGATCAGCTTTCAAGAAAAATTAAAAGCAGATTAGCCACATTTGAGGAAACCAAAATTACAGAAAATAGGAAGTATCCTGTGATCTGTAACTTCATTGTATCATTTACAATTACTTGGACATGATAAATTCTTTAATTGAAAACTGACTGTGCAGCAAATCGTTATTAAAAGGATAAACCTCAGTGACATTGCTGTGCTGCTCAACAGAAAAAAAATGGAAAGTACTCCTCTACTCAAAGAGATTCATTCCTTGAATGTAGAGGAGGGGATTTTATCAGCAATTATTCTCTTTACATGAATAGTTTTGTATTGATAGTTTCATTTCAGTAAACTATATTTTGACTTGTCTGCGGGCACAGCTGCCACTTCTCCTGTAGCAGAGCAGCTGGATGTAAAACCTTGAGTTTATGACCTGACGTGTATACATAGTTAGATGTAGATATATCTTGTCTAAACCTGTATCTATATTTCCATCTAGGAATATCTACATAAGCATAATAATACAGTTTGTAAAGCTCATTAAAAGTTTGGAGGCATTCACAAGTACTCAATTCTACGTGTGTTAAACAATCAGCAAAGATTCCCAGTAGTGATCAAAGGAACTGAGAAAAACAGTATTTCCATCTTTGTTTCTCTGTGGTTATAAAGATAGGAAGATAAAACCCATAAAGCCTACCTGTAATCTTAACTATCCAGTCTTGTTTGAGGTGTGGCTTACTTGTGAAGTGGCTTTTTTATGTTGGCTGGAGGTTTATTGTTTTGGTTTTTCTCTACTGGAGAACTACAGGAGCAGTTTTCACCACCCGGCTGGAGCCAGAGTGTTGGAGTTTTTTTCATTAAGCCACTTCTTCTTTGACTGTTGGTTAAGAAATGTGAGTTTTAAATAGGTGATAATACAAACAGAATGAGAACCCAAAGTTTAAATAATCTGTTTTAGTAAGGGAACTTCTTCTTTCAGTTTTTATGGGCCTCTCGTACTTTCTTGGTGGTTCTCCAGAAAATCTTACCAAAAGGAGATCTAATGAAACAGTACAGGCCTATATTCTCTACTTGTGGCAACATTGTTTTTGACTGCAGCTCTTCCAGTTTACAATTTTACTCCATATTTTTGAAGTGTATAAGGCATTATTGAAAAAGAATAGCCAACAGCAACAAAACCTCAAATTAAAAGGCAGATGTTTTCCACACTTTTCGTATTCATAATGCACCCAAAGAGCTGAATCACAGACCATGGGACTTGGCAGCAGAGGGAACCTGTGTTTTATGTGTTAGTGCTCTCTTTCCAGACCTCAGTGTTTCTTGGGAATGCCTACGTCAAATGTTTTCCTACAGTTCTTCTTTTTCTTTTGCTTTTTTTCCTTAAATCAGCCTTCTGGCTGGTTGTGTTGTTCTGGAAGTTACTGTTGCTGCCATGGGTGGTCCTGAGGCATCCTTCTTTTCAAGAAAATATTCAGTATGTAAATATTTTATATTGAATACTTGGCCTTTACATTTTGGGAATCCGTCTGTGCTGTCTTACGTCTCTGGATTTCTTCTGCAGGGATAGGCCTCCACTCTGGAAGTGTGAGCTAAAGATAATTGACTGTGGAAGTGGTGTACTTTTTCCTGTGCGCTGACTTTGCCCTTGTACTGAGAATGTTTACAATAATGAGAACTCATTTGCGCTTCCTAAGCTTTATCCAAATGTTTGACTTGTCATAATTTAACTGTGATATAAAGCAAACTGAGGTACTTAGTGCCAACATCAGAAAGAGTTACCAAGAGCCAGTTTTCACAAATCCAGTTTTAGTCATGGACTGGGCTGAGTCATTTAATCTGATGCAATGAAAACAGAAAAGATGTTGAAGTACAGGCGTGTAAGTTCATCTTCCACTTTGCATGTTCCAGACGGAAAAAAAAATCCAATCTGGAGGAAATTTTTAAGCTGTCTGTGGTGTAACTTGTAACTTCATGAACATCCCAAACAGCAAGAATTCAGGACAGTGTTAATACTGATCATGGAAAAATAGATCCTTAGAGTCCACTGAACTAAAGGAGTCTCCCTTCTGAGTTCATACAGTAATATGAAGAAGGTAGAGTTGATCAAATAACCTGGTACATCCACGGTTAAGTCTGCTTCTTTCCTTCACTACAGCATTTCAGTTTACGTCAGCAGAGGAACTCAGGTCACAGGTAATGACCATAGGTGGTAGGATGTACTCATTCCAGGAGCACAAGGAATAGTAAACTGCATAACAAGTATTTGCTTGTCCACAGAAGCCTGTCACCATTGATACCCGGCGTATTCATGAGAAATCCGTCTGTTTCCCCAGTCTTTTGAATATGTTGCATACACATGGAGAAAATTTTTTGAGAGTGATGAGAGCCTAAATGAGTTGTGGTTTGTTGGCTCATATTTTAAAAGCTTTTTATTAATGAAGTTTGTTTTTTTAAAAAAATTGTTTATTAAATGACAAAGAGAGTCCAGCATTGTGAGTAGTACTGCACTGTGAATGGGCATCAGAAGATAAAGACAAAGGACCACTCAGTGTTTCTGAGTTGCTGCTTAATGACGGGTATGTGTTCACATTCACATACGCATGAAATCCACCCGTTCTGAGAGGGCTTCGTTAAGGGCCCAGCATTTAATAAGCAAGGATCCACAGCCGTGTTTGAGAGCCTTTTGTGTTCCAAAGTGCCCCTCCAGTTAAAATCTTTTTTAAAAGAAAAGAAAAATCTTTTCCTGCTTCCTGCAGAGGTTTCAGTGCAAACCTGGACTACTCATAGAAGGAACTGTCTCAGATGATTTCAAGTGCTGGATTCTTGAGTGGGCTGATGAGTCTCTTGCAATGAGATTCTTTGTGTCACCATATGGCTTGTGAAAGACCCGTGTGCCCCAGAGATTGCTGCCAAATTAATGTATCCTATAGCAATTCTAGAGTATTGCAAAGGCCTGCCACCGGTTTTCTCCCAAACTGCAAACGGTTGCAAACAGAGCAAGTTATTTTGAAAATTAGTTTGGAAAGTCCTGTCCAAGCTTATTGATGTCCTTTGGAATCTTCACTCATTCTGGTAAGTTTTTGTGAGCAAATTATGTGGGGTTGTTTGTCCAGTTGCTTACCAGCTCATCAGGGACCTAGGTTTTCAGGGAAGACTTGTTTGTGTTTAGACCCTTGAGCCTAGAACAACAGATTTGTGAATAACATGTCCACTGCAGACCTCCCAGGATGGCAAACATCTGGATTTTAGGTTTTGTTCGTTAGATGCCACACATGATTTGATGAGGAAGCTCATTTGCTTCCTCTTGCTCTCTCACTTGCTGGGGTTTTTTTAGAGCTTGCCTCAGAATCACAGTAACTTCTTGTTCTTTCCCCTACTGAAAAACAAGCTTTTTAAAAAATTAGAATGTAAAGGAAAGCTTGGGCTAAATTGAACTCAATGTTTTCAAACACAACTAAAATACCTTGCCATGTTTAAATTTCATGGATTTTTAAATTTTTCTTTTAAGTGGGGCAGAAGTGTTTACAAACTTTGGTTTGTAGTATTGGGTAGCTTCCTGAAAGAAACAGGAAGGGTTGAGGCAAACTAGCTGTGCTGCTTGTACTCCAGATACCAGTATTTCCAGCTCTTCTGCATTTGGAATCACTGACAAACAGGTAGCACGCTTGTAATCTCAGGTTACCACAAGTCAAATGAAACAGGGTCATCATTTTTGTGGATCATGCAGACAGAAGAAATCAGACCCTGAGGTGTTTTCATTGTGCCCTACAGCACTAAGAAACATCTGGGAAACAGCAGGCTGACTGACCTCAGCTTGGTCACTGAGAGGACTGCAGCAGTGGTCGTTTCTAGGCACATGAAGAACAAGAAGGGGACAGGGAACAGCCGAACATGAATTTACCGAGGGCAAATTGTTCCTGACTATGAAGAAATGATGGAGAGAAAAAGCTGTTGGCAAAGGGAGAGCAGAGGACCTTGTTTACTCTGATGGTACCAAGTTATTTGACACTTTCATTAGCGTCCCTGGAGCCAAACTGAATTCCCACTGCATGGATTGTTGGATAGACTGCAGTGTGTGAAAAATTGCCTGAGCCAGCACTGAACTGGCAAGAGAGTTTTTGGCGGTGTTCCTTGGGGGCCGATAGCGGTGCCAGTGTTTAATATTTTCATTGGTGATAGAAATGGTGGGTTGGAGTGCACCCTCAACAAATCAAAGGTGACACTGAATTGGTGGAATTAGAGGATTACAGGAGCTGCCATTCTGAGGAACTTGAGAAAGTTGGAGTGGGCTAGCAGGAGCCCAAGAAGTTTAACAAAAAAAAGGGCAGAAAACAGCTTTGCAGAGAAGACGCGATGATCCTAATGTGCAGTAAGTTGACTAGAATTCAGCAGCAAGACCCTGTAGCCACAAAAGCAAACTGTAGGCAGGGTTGTGTGAGCAGGAGCGTAGACAGCAGTGTGAGAGAAGGGTTTTCCTGCTCTTAGCTTCTGAGACTGAATACCCGTACAGAGAGACTGCAGGGAGCACAGTTGAGGACCACTGAGGTGGTTGGGTCAGAGCACATGACATACCAGAAAAGGCTGTGAGAGCTCCTTGTGTTTCACCTGAGAAGGCTGAGGGGCTGCTCCAGGTGACTCCAGCTATCTCTAGGATAATTATGAAGAAGAAGGACCTAGACTCCTTTTAGAGTTGCATAGTGAAAGGACAGGCACGAGGTGATTGTCACAATTTGCAGGTAGGGAAGTTTGGGTTGAGCATAAGGAAAAATATCCTCCATTGTGAGAGTGGTGAAACAGGTGCCTAAAGAAGTGGAGGATTCTCTATCCCTGGGTGGGGTCCTGAGCAGCGTGGTTCAGCTTTGAAGTTAGGTCTGCCTTGAGCAGAACTAGAGACCCCCAGCTGCTGAATTTAGTATTTCATATTGCCCTTTTCTTGAAATAATGGTTTGTTAGTGCATGAAAATTAGTAACTATATTATGGCATTTTAAGAGGAACAGTGCAAAAGTATTTTTTTCCTAAACCTTTCACATGCAGCTCATGTCACATTTCTAGCTCCAGATCTTTTGAAGTGGACATTGCTGAATCCTGTGATTGTCTTTCTATGAATTAAAAATAAGCCAAGTCTCTTTCTCCTTAAAAGAGACTGTTATGTTCAGCGGAACTCGAGGTGGTGATGCATTTTTGCATATGAGCATGCATATGGCTTGAGAATGGGAGCATTGTCTACAGCCCTGCTTACTTTTGATGGTTTAGTTCAAAGCTTATTTGAGAGAGATTGTTAGGGAAAAACTCTGAAATGTTTTATAGCATCAGGTTACCTCCCTAGCAAAGAACACATTTTCTTGGTAGCTTGTTTCCTTTCAGGTATTTGAAATCATTCATACTCAACATCCATGGAGCTTCAGGAGAATGTGGTATAATGCTACAGTGAATTGCCATCTATGAAATATGGGCCTGCTCAGTTACACACTTACACATTGTTTGCCATTATACAGGGCTTTCTAGCTCATACTGGTACATATGGAGCTGTCAATTAAAGCAGGTTTTTTAATTGTGGTATGAAAAGAAAATTACTCTTTTTTAATTCTGTAAGCTGTGTAGGTTTGATCTTTAGACCTTTTTCATCACGTGAAGGTCTTTAAATCTGCATGCAGAATTTAGCTTACATTTCACCTGCAAAAAGAGCAATACACTTAGGCCTGGTGTTGTGTGGCATCCTGGGGGAACTGCTTTGCTAACCTGGCTCAGATCATTTTAACGCATGGGCTCTTAGAGGGGACACTCCTGAGGGAATACACAAAATGCTCTTATCCTAGAAAGAACTTGAAGCAGTGTAGGCCAAAATTTCCATGCCTTTTTAATGGATTAACTGAATAGCTGAGTACAACAATTTAGGCAATGGGATAATGGAACTATGAAACTTCAAATTATTTTGATAGGTGTTTAAAGGGGAGTTTAATGTGCTGAATAGCTGAGGCTGCCTTATTGAGGTTATACATGGAATAAGATGGCATTTTACCTTCTGAGGGCTTTTTAAGTAACGTTGTTTATTCCTTTTCTTTTATCTGCGTGTTATGTAATTTTTTTTTACTCTTTCAGGCATTGTGTATGTATGCCCTGTTCTTGTATTCAGGGGCAGCTTTGTGATTTCCTGCATCTCCAGATCTTTGCATTGCTTTTTATCCAGTTGCCCAGAGGTGGCTGCAGTATCCTGTAAGTTTTCCAGGGCCTGTAGGTGGATTATTACACTGAGGGTGTCGGATAAGCCCCAGATCAGGCAGGCTCAGTGGTGTGTGTCAGGGCTCGTGTGCATGAGGAGTGGGAGACAGGGCTCAGGTCTCCAGTGAGGTGCTCCCAGGGCTGTCCATTGGAGTGTTGGGTCGCAGGAGCCCATGGGGCTGCCCAGCGAGCTCCTTGCTGCTGGTGCCATGCTGGGATGATGCCGCTGGCTCGGTGAGGCTGTGCTGCTCCCCGAGGGCTGAGCAGGGGCTGTGGGGTGCTGGGGCAGCAGCACGGCCCTGCCAGGGGCCGCTTGTCGCTCCCAATGCATCCTCTGAGCTCCGCAGCTCTGGGGACGCCCGCCTGGTGCTGCATCTAAAGTGTGCCTTGCTGGGCATGTGTAATGTCTCTCTGATTACCCATGGAACAAGCATAGAAAAAGATTGCTGAATGAGAAAGTTTTCAGTTTCTTCATTTTCTGGAAGGGAGAGATGGCAGAAGGGAGCAGGGGCTGGGATCAGAGTTAAAAGCTCTCTTCCCAGTTTGACCATGGATTTGTTTCTGACCTTTTGTCTAAGATTTTTCATCTGTTACACTCTTTCCAAACTGTGAAAGTTAGGAAGATAGCAATGTTCTCACCTTTTATTAAAGTGCTTTGAAGTCAAGACAGAATGAATAAGATCTAAGCATTTTTATTAATTTTTTTTTCCCCAGGGAATTTGTTTCTACCACAGCTATCAAGTCTTTCAGTAGAATAATAACAAAGATGATGTTTGGTAATGGTACATTTTTAACTTTAGCTCCATCCCAGACTTCAAGTTCTAATACTTTTTCTGTAGGCATAGATGGGCACAAAATTATTTGTATGTTACTGTAGCTCTGTGAAAGTATATTACAGAAATAGAACCATCTTACTTTTAGGATGTCAGAGGTTCGTTGTGAAGAAGCCCAGATATTTTCCTTGATTGGTTGGCTACCTGACACAGTCTTCCATAAATTTCCAGGTGGAATGGAAGCGCATACGTGTCTTTCCGTACATACTAAATTCAGGATTTGATATGCTCTGTGTGGTTGTCTGCATGGGATGCACTGCAGGGTTGATGCTGTCTTGGGCACACTACTGCATGCGCACATTTAGCCATTTTTTGGGATACCTGGTGAGCCCAATTCCTTACACTTGGAGAATAAGAGGATATTTGAGATGGGACACAGAAGACATGAAGTAATTGTTCCCATTATGACACCAATATGTTAAGTCACCAAACTTAGCTGAGTGTTTTAAGTTTTGGGCCTGTGTAATACCACAGGTTGGGTTGAGTGTAAAACAGAAACCTTTTGATATGGCACTGTGGATTTTTTGCTTTATCCAGTGTGAGGAATGCTTAGAACATGTTATTTTCTCCAGGATTTTCTTGTGTGTTTAGTTATTTGCAGATTTCTAACAAGTAAGAATTTCCTCATCGTAAGAAGTCATTAAGTTGATTGAAAAAGTTCTATATAATGAACTGACATTTGTGCCTTGTTTCCATGGATAGGATAGATAAGGCTGGGGGGTTTCTTCCCCTTTTTCTTTCAGTTCTTTAGTTCTGAAATCAGCTGTTTTCTGGCCCAAAGTCAGTTAATCAGAATGCTCAAACTTAGGCTAAATTCAGGCATCTATTTACCATTGCACGGTCAAGAGTCACATAATAAAATAACAGGAAGTGATAGAAATAAGAAACTTTTTAAAAATTTTAAAGATAAGGAAAGGGGAAAGATTTTAAATTCCAAATTGAAATAGAAAAGAAAATAACCACTAGATGGCACTTGAAAATTGTGTATTAAGATAATACGTCTGCTTTCAAAATCACTACTAATGTTCATAGACCCGAAGAGTTTTTCTGTGCGTATGTGTAGTTCTGAGAGACAGTGATGCTTCCAAAACCAGAATTAGAGTTCCTTTAGCTGTATCTCTTTCTGTGATCAAACTAAACCCCTGCACTAAGGAATCTAGTCTGAATTGAAAGCTCATTCCTGAGTCTTAAAATGCTGCCTTTAGCGAGATGATAAGTACAAATATAACTGATAAATGTGTGCAAATTAGATGGGTTTCCACTAATTTTTCATGGAATCATAGAATTGTGTAGGTTGAAAAAAACCTTGAAGATCACTGAAGTCCACCACTAAGCCATGTCCCTAAGTGCCACATCTCTATGTCTTTTAAAAGACCTCCAGGGATGGTGACTCAACCAGATCCCTCAGCAGCCTGGTCCAAAGCTTGACAACCCTTTTGGTAGGGAGATTTTCCTTGTATCCAGTCTAAACCTGAGGCCATTTCTTCTTGTTTGGGAGAAGAGATTTATAACCATCTGTTTTAGCAAAATTCTGCTCTGCCTTGGCGTTCTGTTCACCTTCTTGGGTCATGCCTAAGTTGAGATACAATGTATTTTGGCAAAGTGTTGCTGCTTTAATATGGTCAATAGCTTGGAAATTAAGAGTTTGGTAGGGAGGGGTTCATACAGGGAACAGACTCACAAGGGTTTGCTTTTCATTTTTGGCTTTATGCACTTGCCCCTCTTGGTAGGGGGAGAGGACGGGAGGTAATTGTGACAGTAGCTAGGAACTTATTATCAAGTCAGTCTTGTGGTATTTCTGGTAGTGAACATGGCACAAGCCCCTTTTATTTGAAATTCTTGTGTAGTCTCTTTATTTTTGTTTCTGAGATGCCTAAGTTACATTACCATGATTTATGGGCTTTGTGCTGAAGATGCACAAAGAGGAGTAAATACTTTCTGTAGCCATTAATCTGATTCTTCTTCCATGGGACTAGTGGGTAGTAGCTGTTCAAGGGAATGTTTAGACAACTGCCTTAGCCTATTGCACTTGAATTGAAGAGAGCAGAAGTAGACAAAGTATAATATTGGGTTGTGCAGGGATATTTTATGGCCTATTAAATATGTATTAAGGGAGTAATTCTTTCATTTGCTCATACAGCTGTATATGGCTCCCCTGACACTGGTGGTAATTATGAGTGAATTTTATTACAAAAGCTCTGTTACGCACATGGTAAACCTTAGAATGGGTTACAGTAGCAGTGGACACAGCTCCACTGTCCTGATTTTGCACAAGACACTGGGACACAATCAACAAGAGGTGAAAAGGAGAGTTGAACAATTTTGCCATTCAGCTGTGCTCTCCCTGCGATGTCTGCTGCAGGAACGTCTCCTCTTTGTGCTGCTCTGTGCTGCACAAAAGCACTTGGCTGTGTTTCTGCCGTGACTGCAC
This sequence comes from Pachycephala philippinensis, assembly GCA_013397055.1. Classification (NCBI taxonomy): domain Eukaryota; kingdom Metazoa; phylum Chordata; class Aves; order Passeriformes; genus Pachycephala; species Pachycephala philippinensis. Next base: position 120,381 of record VWZT01002551.1, on the reverse strand, counting down.
CCTACAGCAATTTGTATGCCTGCTAATCAAAGATAAAAACGGAGCTTTGGGAGTGGCAAGTCAAGAACATGGACTTTTTTCTTTCTTTTTTTTTTTTTCATTCATCCTCTCATCCTCTGAAGGCTGTGAGCAGAACTCCAGGCCACCCTTCTTATTCACATAAAATTCCAATTTGACTTGGATTTCTTAACCTGATACGCCCTTCAGTGAGGAAGCTGTTGCTGAACTGCAGATGCCCTCCTGGGAATGATCTGATGGGAATGTCCATGCACTGAAATTCCTTAAGTATTTCCTGTGGCCATCTAACCTGTGAGCTCACTGGCTCTAAAAAGCTCTTTATGCTGAGATTAAGCATTTTTAGTGACTTTCCAAAAGCTAGAGAGAACTCCTGGTGATCCAGTTGACAAATCACAAAGATCTTCATTTTGCAACATTGAAATAATGGGAAATGCAGGAATGATAGCTGTCTTTTGAGAAAAGCTGCTCCCCATGCAGGCTTAGGTAGTCCTGCTCACACAGGAACACAAAGCAAATTTTTCATGGTGTGCTCTCTCAGCTCTAACTTGCTGAAAGTCAGTGCCTTTTTGGATTGTGCTGTTGCTATGGTCTGTGATGCTCTGCAGACAAGCACTCATCTCCTGTCTGAGAGGTGGTTGCATTTAACAGTGTACTCTGTGTTCCTGGAGGAAAAGTGCTCTGTTGATAAATTACTCGCTCTGGTGTCAGTAGAGGGCTTTGCAGTGGGTGTTGTCATTATCTCCCCTCTGTGGGAGGAAGGATTGCAAAGTAGGTTGGGCTCCGCCACCTCTGTGTTTTGAATTTCAGGCATTTATTCTGCTCACCTTCCCAGGTTTCTTGGTGCTCTTTCCTGTTGTGGCAGCAAACGTATAAACAAAAAGAAACGCTGCTTTGGAGCAAAAGGATGCCAAAATTTCCAGGCTCTGTGGGTTATATCTCTTTCACCTAGGAGCAGAGCCACGTTTGGTAGTGCAGGTGTCCCAGTGTGTCCATCCCCTGGGTGAGTGACCTCAGCTACATGTGCAGGAGGTCTTGCTCTGCTCCCCAGTTAGTGGTTCCCTTGTGTTAGCACTGCACAGAGCATGCAGCGGAAGAACCCCCTGCCTGCTCTCCAGGAGTTCCAGGCAAAGGAAGTTGCTAGGCTAATAATCCAGGTGCATTTTTCCAGCAGATGCGCAGGGCTGTAGGCAGACCTGCTGGTGATCTTTTGGCATGTGGGGTGGTTAGCTCCTGGTGTCCAGAAAGGTAGATGTAACCCTAACACGTGCTTGTCTTCTGCATTTTATGACCCATGAATTGGGCTAGCAGAGTGTGTCACTGGAGTCTTTCTTGGTGAAGTATAGCTGCAGCCTGTGACTTACTGGGTTTCTGGTTTAGGTGTTTCTGCCTCTGCAGCTGCTGAAGTGTGAAATGAGTCCTGCAATAGCAAATGTCCTACTGTAACTTAAATTCAAGAAAATAAAAAGTCTTGCTATGGTTAAGACCTGAGTCTTCAGACGACTGCTTTTTCCTAAGTGACTCCAGGCTCCTGTTCATATGCTTCTGGTTGAGTAAAGATGTTAGTGGTTTACAGCCCCAGACCTGTTTCTGCAAGGCAAACTCTTCCATCAGTTCTTTCCCTCCATCTGCACCAGTGAGCCACTTCACAATTGTTCAACATAAAGTGTTTTTCATACTAGACAAACCTTGGATGATTTCTTTGCATTAAAAAATGCTGAAGAAAGTATTTCTTATTTTGCATGTCTGAATGAAAAGAGCAGAGTTGAAGTTTAAGCTCTATTGACTTGTGTTATATGTTGCTTTTCTTCCTCTTCAGTATGTATGAAAGGGGTACTTAAAAAAAAAACAACCCAAATTTAAAAAAAGTGCTTTTGACATTTTTCAATGATCTTGGGGCTTTAATTTTATGTATTAGAGAACAAAGAAAGCAAGCAACTGAGATCTGAGTTGGAGAATAAGGAACAGTTTAAAATCATTTCTGAAGATGGAAGCGTGTGTCATTAAAAATTAACTAACACTTGTAGCTGTGTTGCTAAGTGTTTCGTGTGGTGACAGTCTCTCCCAAACCTCCGCTGGCAAACAGGACCCCATTGAGTCTCAGCATGTCCCCCATTAAACCAACACATCTCTGAAAATTAGAAAGCTCATTAATGGCTTTCTGCTGTGAAGCAATAAAGAGTATATTCACTGACTGGTCAGCAATTAGTGCCAACTAGTTTTTGTCATACATTATAGAAATATTCTGGTTCAGTTATTCCAGAGCTAAAAGAAACTTACTTTTTTAAAAAACACTTTTTGTATTTGTGTAGGTGTATTTTACAGCCAGCAATCTCCTTTTGCTTTCATTTGAAAATTCAAATACCTCTTCAGCCCACTAGACTGCTGAGAACATGAACTCATTTCCCAGTCTCCTGCTTCTTTATTGAAACAGCTCAGGCCAGTGACTCAGTAGTCCCCAAAACAACAAGCTACTAGTGTCATAGTTCAGTCCTCTCTTTTCTCATTAGCATTTGTTTTTATCATGTAGCAGAGAACTTAGGTAGTGTAAAACAGAGCAGAAAGTGTGGAAAATCCACTTGAAACTCTGCCCTTGCTCCTTTGTACCAGTAATCTTCATTGAGTCAACCAGGGGCCCAGCTGGGCTCCAGGAATTGTGGGGGGTTTTTTTAAGGTAACAGGAAATCAGAAATTCATTTGCACTGTCGTCATGGAAATGAGAGTTGCTGAAGCTCCGATGTTGTTCCATGGAGAATCTTCCAACAGGGACTACGCCATAGTCACAATCCATGTCTATGGGGTTCTACTTTTGCAGGTCTTGCATTTCTTTCTAACCTGTATTACAAAATGTGCCTTAGAGCATTTGGCTGCTTTTGAAGACCTTTATAAGGATTTTGGTGTTTGGGGATGTAGTTTGTAGCTTATTTAGCACAAGCAGTATTGTCAGTGACAGATCAACACTGGGATGAGATAGTCCCAAAATTAGGACTGCTGAAGTTGGTCACCTGTGTATATAAGGTTTTATAAACAACAGAGGAAGAAGATAGGAGAAAAACAAAAGTTAACGTTACCAAGTGTAACCCAACGCTTGTCGTTAATGAACACTTAAAAAACGAAGACTTGTAAACAGTTATGTAATTGAAATAGAAACATAGGCAGTAAAAAGCTAAACTGTGTCTTTTCCCCTGCTTTCCTTCCGCCATCCACCTTTTAAGGAATTTTTTTTTCTATGAAGTTCTATTAGCTACACATATTTATAAGACATCCAAGAAGACTGTGATTCTTAGATGAATGTTGCTAGGACCAGAAGGACAGCCAGCACACACACACGCACAAGAAAATTCTTACATTTTTTGTACTGATGTAATATTTCTGTAATGTTTGATCTGTATATGCACTAAAAGTAGGTGTAGAATGTCACCCTGAAGGTATCTTGCTGTCAATGGATCATGAATGTCAGCCTTGACAGGTATCCTCTAGTGATGTTATAAAGCGTATGTGGCTTATTTTAAGCAGAGCTGTCCATATCTTTGTCTTGTCTTGTTGAAATATTCCTACTTTCTCCCTAGTGGCTGTCACTTCATTTTTGTCATCCTTACCTGAGAAGTAACTTGTAAAATCTTGTTGCCTGGTTTTAATGATTTTTACTCTTGCGAACTTCTAAAAGCCATTATATCTGCCTTAAAAGATACATGATATTTTTACTGATACTTGTAGAAAAAAATTACTCTTTTTTTGTGATGTGGTTTGCAAATTCCAGTTCTTGCAAACTTTGCGCTTCAGGTGTTGCATATCTTTTCTGCTTTTAAGCCCAAATCTCTCAAAGATTGCCCATGACTTGTTCTGTGACTTTATATGGAACTTTTCAGTTGTCAAGCTTAAATGTGTGCTTCAGTTCTTGTAGGGTCCAAGTCCAGCTCTTTCTTTAAAAGCATGCTGGTAGGGATGCTTGCCAGTGTTTGGGGCTCCCTGAGAGAAGCAGCTGGTATTTCTGCTTGCTTCTGTCTGCCAGCTTCCAGTCTCTCATGTAAAACAAGCAGCTAACGTGCTATTGACTATGTGTCAAGGGCGGGAAAAAAATGAGATAAATAAATAGAATCTTAAGAGTCAGGTAACTGGATTCCATTGATGTTTTGCCATTCAAGAGGTAAATAATGCCAGTAAAACTTTCACTGTTGTTTAATCATAATCATACATGTATTCTGCTGCATCTTGCCAAAAGTAAGGGAAATGTCCATGTTAGCTGTATTTTGCATTTGCCTGGATCTTTTTATGGTTTCTCTCGTACTTATATGAGTATGTGAATATATCAACAATCATGACACAAATGCCCATAAAGGGGGAGGGTAGTAAAACAGAAGATGAAGCAATCCAGAGGAAAACAAGTTTATCACACTGTGCTGGCATCTGTTTTTAAGAGGAAAAGTCCCATGTGATATAATAGACTTAGAACATTTTTCATAATGCCAGTCTTGTATTTGACTGAGAGGGGCATCAGCAAAAAGTGCACACCAAAAAAAGTCTCTGAAATGTAGGTCAAAACGTATGGGGACGTGAATAAGTAAAAATGGGGAAAAAGGATTTGGAAACACGAAAGTATTTAAAAATAGAATGTGACCCACCCTGAAGGGGAAGGAAATAATTTTATGTGTTCATGTTACGAATGACCCCCTATTTTATAGGAAAGAAGAGAAGGCATAGAGGATAGAGTATATAGCTTGGCATACTTGGAAGTGAGCGGCTTCCAGGCCATGCTGTAAACGTAAAGTTTGAAGTATGTCTGTGGGCTCAGTCCTTCCATCAGTGGGGTCAAAAGCAGGAGGGTTTTTGTTGTTGACCATTGCAGAGATTCACTTCGAAGCAGAAGCAAAGAATGACTTTGTGTTTTTCTGTAGTAAATGGTGCTTGTATGACTTACTCTGTGTAGTAAAATGGTTCACAATTTAAAAAAACAACCTAATAAACATCCCTTGAATTCCTGAATCTGAGCATACATTTTTATTTTAGCACTAATGTGTGATGAGCTTTGATTAATTTATTTTAGTGGTAAATGAGTGTTTAATACCTAGCCTTCATGCATGGAAAACAAAAATTATTTGTGAGCTCAGCTGTGATGAAGAGGTGTAAGGTACCGAGAGCCCCTTTGGGATTTGCCGGGTGAGTGGTGCCTGGCTCTGTGCTGCCTTGCTAAACTCAGCATAGAGCATAGGCAGGGCCTCAGGGGTGATGGAGAACACATGTAAAATACAGCGTGGGGTCACCTAAGTCCTGTGAAGTCTGCCCTTGCTCGTCCTTTTAAGGGCAGCAGGCAGAGATGTGCCAGCTAAAGCCAGTGCTGTTGTTGAAATAGCCCTGAGACTATTCCAAGAGGGCTATTACTGAGCTTTGTAAAGGAGGATCATGGAGCAGTTCTCAAACATTAATTTAGTTTCACACTAACAAGGTAGAAGGCTACTAGTAGTACTTATCATACTTAGGACTGATTGCAGACAGAAGCCGTATGATTAGCTCATGTACACGAGTGAGTGGTAAGGGCTGGAGTAGCTCTCCCCATTGTACTTGTAGCATATTTATCCTGCTCAGAAATAGGCCACATGCTTTATTGACTACAGTAATAGGCAGATCTGTATCACTGAGCAATCTCTGAACGAATCTCTGCTACCCACAGGAGCTGAAGTTCGTGCTTGAACATTAACTCAGCTTTGTTGATTTGTGTCTGAAAATACCCCAAACAAAAGCAAATAGTGGTTCAGCACTTTAGGAAGAGAGACAGATGGAGAGCACAGTGCAGTGTGGTAAATGGCAGAGGTCACAGTGGGATAAAAACAATTTCAAACACACATTTTGTGATACTGGATTGTAGCTTAATTTTCCACACTTTAATGTTTTTCTAAGCCGAAGTGGTTCATTTATTTGGATCTGCTTTGGAAGTCACGGACGAAGATTTAGGTAAAATGGTGCATGGTTATGTGCTGTATAAAACTCCCTGTAATGTACAGGAGTTGGTTACAGAAAATGAACAGAAGAGCAGGTGATATGAAATCAAAGTTTAAATGTCTTCCAGGTAGAAGTGGCATTATGTGGATAGCAAAGTATGTAATGGGACAAAGTTACTATAGAGTTACAGGGCTTCCTTAATTAGTAGGGGAGCAGGTGCTGCTGACAAGTGGGGAGGAGCTGACAAACTTCCACATACATCCAGGAAAATGCCATTTTAAAATGTAGGTCAGAATTTCTGAACCTCCTTCCTTCAGGCTTCAGTTGTTCCTCCAGCAGGCAGTGTCTGAAGGTCCTTCAGCTTTCTGCGTTGTTGGAGTCTGCAGGGGAAGCAGCTGCTTATTCACGTTTCTGGTGCTAACAAGGACACATTGCCAAAATGCCAGTGAGTTAACCAACAAGAAACACCTGGAAGAGATCATCCAAAACCAGAATTGGTGCTCCCTAAATGTAGGAGTGTGGCTGGAGCTTTGCAGGCTGTGTGAGATGGTTCTTGTGGGGCATTTGCCCCAGAGGTGGCACAATGACTCAGGCAGCTGGTCTAAGTGCAAGTGTGGCAGCCTTCTCTTCTGCCACTGTAGGCTGAAACATTAGTGTTGTACCAGGCATCTTACAGAAAGCAGCATCCTAAAATGCACTGTGGCCTTGCAGTTACAAGGTTTGACTCTTTCCATGCCATTTTCCTGAGAGTCAGCAACACAGCTTTTTCTGGCTTTGCCTATGGGGCCTTAGTGCAGCTGCTTTTTCTGGCTGGTGAGAAACCCCTGTGAGACTTCATCAGATTTATTGGCTTTATAAAGATGTAGCTGGCTAACCACTCTTGAGGTTCAGTTTGTTTTGATGTTTGTGTTGTTTTCCTGGAAAGCTAGCCATGCTCCTGTCAGGATTTCCCCTGATGTTACACAATACTAACAGAAGGCTACAAGGGACCAGACTGTGCCAGCAGCACTTGCTTGCTGTGCGCTTCAGTATTTAGATGTGATGTGCTGGCTTTATTTATTTATATATTTATTTGTCCCTTAGTTGGGTAGCACATCTCTTAAGTCAACCCTTAAATTGGTACTTGGGATGTGTTAAGCATGTATTTTTACTAAGAGGTTGTTCTGAGGTATTTTTTAGATAAGGACACATACACACAAGTAAATGTGATTTGTCTTCTGCATGCACTTGGCTCAGCACATGGATTTTGTTTCCTGTGCAGTACTTTGGAAATGTCAGCATAACTACCTCTGGTTGTTTACTTCAAATTTGTGTATTAAAATTTGCTTAGGGTCTCAGATTTCCCTGTTGCACCTTTTAATGGCACTGGACAAATCCTAGCTCGCAGTATCATGGGGCTCTGTATCAACATTGGTGCATATAAGTGCATGATTAACACATGAGTGGCTGGTGATATTTTCCACTGTGAGAAAGAGGGATATCCTGACATTGACATTTTCAGTGGCAAAATATGAAAAGCTGCAGTGGATATAGGTGTGGGAGAGCTGTGGAGTCTCTCACTCACTTGGCTAGTGAAGGGCTTCTCTGCCATCCTTCAGACAGGAGAACATTCAAGAGCTGGACTAGCTGCAATCTTTACTTCATACTCTAAAATTGTGTCTTGCTAGTTACTCTAGGCATTACGTGGAAGTGTTAAGATTGCATAAAGTACATCCATGCTTATGTTGATAATTGGAATAAATCTCTACCTAATACCTTGCCGGAAACTTCTGAGATTCTTGCATTAGTTCCTCATATATTTGTCACTGGTTTGATGGTCATTTATGCCTAAGGGTTTGTTGTGAATTTATCAATATTTTTGCATGACAGGTCACAGTAATGAAAGGCAGTAGTAGGAATAAGGATCACTCAACAGAAGGTGAAGGAACTGGGAAGCGACCAAAAAGGAAGTGTCTTCAGTGGCATCCCCTGCTTGCCAAGAAACTCCTTGACTTCTCGGAAGAGGAGGAAGAGGAAGAAGAAGAGGAAGATATTGATAAGGTAGATTTAATTGGATGCTTTGACCATAGATGGTTAATGGTGGATCGGATTCTCCCTAGCTGTGTTTTTGATTTTGTGTTGTCTTGTTCTCTTTTGTGAAGAAACACGGCAAATAAAAAGTGATGTGGTGCCGGTAAGGCTGTAAAGGCAGGTAGTGACACAAGAAAGTGAATTGTCAATCATTCCTTTAAAATAGTGGACAGATTTTTTAGACTGCGATAGTTTTATCTGCTTTGTTTTAATAATATGTTGCACATCCTAATCTTGATTGCTCAAAGTGGGTTTTTGCTGTGCTTTTTTTTTAATTGCTTATTTTAGACATAAGGTTGGCTTGTGCTTGGTATCTGCTTCTAGTGGCTCTGAAGGGCATACCAAACTAAAAGTTTTCATTCTTCTTTTCTAAAGATTAAAAAACTACAAAGATTAAAAGGGAAAAAGAAGGAAAAAACTGTCAACAATTTTTACTATCTTTGCATGTGAAATTCACGTTATCCTCTGGATTACTGAGTGCACAGCTGAAGTAATCTGTTTCTGTTTTGACACTTGGTATTTTGGTATTGTTCAATGCCTCTGACCTTATCCTTTTTTCATGAGGACCCTGCCATGTGGCACCTCACACTTTTACAGTTAGACTCATTCTCTGTAACAAGAAGTGGGAATTGTTTATGCAGATGTGATGATTTCATCATGTGGATAGCATTCGTATCTGTGTCTCCTTGGTGCCTTCCTAAGGCAGGAATGGAAAGGTCAGTGCTGAGGAGACTGCCTTGAGTCACACGTTGATAAGAGAGCGTGACCTTGACAAGGATAAGGAAGACCCTGATTCTCTGATGGTGCTTTCTGTTGACCTTACAGGTCCTTTCACAGCATGGTATAAAATAGCAGCGTCGCAGTTAGGTAGGAGGTGGTTTTCTGTCTCATGCAATAAGCTCTGTAGCTTGTCCCTTGTAGGAATGATACACTGGCCTGTAAGTGGAGAGAGCACATTTTGCAGTGTATTCTGTTGAGATTTGCTCTCTGCCTCTGCTGGGCAGCTGCGTGGTGGCTGCAGTGCTATGCTGCTGACGGGCTAAGTGGTGACCAGCAGATGGGGAAACAACTGACAAACTAACAAAGTGTTACCTGTTCCTCCTTGTGTGCTCTGTAGTTGCAAACATGAGTAATCAAGGTCCAAGGTAGCTCTGCTTGCCTCATCCCACTAAGGTGATTTCTAGGTTGTCAGAAGCGGGTAGGAAGGATCTCCTCCCTCCAGCCCCTTTAGGACTGTTACTAGAGAATGGTCCTCAGCTTAGAAATGGTTCCACTTGGAAGTCGGTGTCAAGTCTTGCAGAGAGCATGCCTGTCAGGTGAGGAGGTTTGATGTAGAGCTCTGCACTGTCTGGATGGAACAGATGGCCTTTGGAGACAGCTGTGTGCACCCATGTGCCTCCCTCACTCCCATGCAGCGCACACGGTCTCAGTCTTTGTGCAAAGTGGGATAACTGAGCTTACACCCCTTCCCTTTCGGTTCTGCCAGGTGCCGCTCCTTGGCCCTGATGGTTTAGAGCAGGATGCTGATGAGACTGAAGATGACGAGTCCTCAGAGCAACGAGCTCGCCGACCAATGAATGCATTTCTCTTGTTCTGCAAACGCCACCGCTCTCTTGTGCGGAAAGAACACCCTCGCCTCGATAATCGTGGCGCGACCAAGATCTTGGCAGATTGGTGGTCTGTTCTAGATCCAAAAGAAAAACAGAAATACACTGACATGGCCAAGGAGGTATGTTCTCTCTGAATGGTGGATGTAAAGGGAGTTCATTACCTATTTGTCTTCTTTTTCTCTGTGTATTAAATGTTTTCTGTGGGATCTTTCTCTTCCCTCCCTTCCTCAGCTTCACCAGTGGGATTATGGTGCCCAGAGCAGCTGCTGTTGTTCTTTAATTCACTTGATCCTTTGGACCAGAATGAAAAGCAGTTGGTCTGTGTACACAAACTAACCTGGCTCCAGCAGTCATTGCTATAAATATGTGCACTTTGTGATTGTATCGCCTGATAATTTCTGCAGTACAAGATTAGCGTGAGGATAGTGGCCGTTGTAAACAATAACATACAGTTCAGTGTCTGCTGACTAGTGATGCTTAGCTGTGCATTCTATACCAGTGATGCCAGCTACTGTAACACAGGTGGACTAAACCAAAGGCACAATCAAGAAATGTAGTCCCTTTTTACCTTTGATGCTAAAGAATTAAAAAATTACCAGTGTTTCTTGAAGTACATTCCCCATTAACCAGTTTCTGATACAGCAAGATTTGATGCGTCCAATACCAGATCAGAGAGCAGTGCTTAATCACAGTCTGTTAACTGGGAGCAAGGAAAGGAGATTTATCCCTGTATTTCACAAAGTATCTTTATTACAACTTAAAATTTAAATGAGCCTTTTTAAGAAATAGCTTTTTTGATAAGTTGTTGCCAAGAAGGCTGTGGTCATTGATAGTAGAGTGAGAAAGACACAGCGAATTACTTAGGCTGATAACCCGACCCCAAAACAGATCCCTGTGATTACCTGTACGATACAGATTGCGGGTAACCTTTGAATTCAATCTTAATAAAAATAATGGAACACTGGTGAGAAGGAAAAACGTCTCTCTCTTTTGTTGGATATGCTAGCACACTGTGGGAAGTGCAGATAGTTGTGAAACGATTGGGAAAACAATTATCTGTGCATGCCCTGCAACCTGAAGGTGTCTGCTACTATTAACACGATCTAAGGTCTGTCTATTCAGTAGATCGTGTGAGCATGGAAAGGCCCACAGGATAAACAAAGGTGGCAGGTCCTTTTTGAAGCAGGGTCTGTGGTACCTCTGTAGTTCCTCATCTGTGGCACAGTATTCAAACATTTGAGTCTCAGCTTTGTCCAACCATTCCAGTTTTGTTCTGTATTCCCGCTTACGAATTAGTGATATTTCTCTAAACGTGTGGGGAAAGGGCAATTAGAAGATTCAGTACAGATGCAGAGAAAGGAAAGATGAGAACAAAGAAATAATTTTTGGAAGAAACAAACCCAATGTGACTGTTTTTCTTAGCCTTTTGTCTTGCTGAAGGAAACATGTTCATTAAGAAGGAAAATAATTGCAGAACTTCTGTACGAAGTGACAGATCTGAAACTATTAATCATATTGTTATAGAAATCATTGTTCCTGTAGTGATTTTTTTTTTTTTTTGGCATGAAGAACAAATTGCATCTTGAACGTCAAAGCAGAACAATAAATCGAAGTCGTTTTGCATCATTATAAGTAGTTCTAAGAATGTGTAGACGAGAGATAGCGTATAATTTTTATTCTTTAAACAGTGTATGTTACAGCAATAATTAGCAGCTATAATGTGCTATTGAATATATTTGGGCCTTCTTCACCAACAAGCCTATTCTGTGTATGTGGATCGGTCGTTTTATTGTAACACTTGCTTTTCACAGAACCACAGAATGGTTGGGGTTGGAAAGGGCCTCTGGAGATTATCTAATCCAACCCAGTGCTCAAGCAGGTTCACCTGGAGCAGATTGCACAGGTTCACTGTAGGTAGGCTTACTGCTGAGACTGTCAAAAAGAGGTTAATGTCAGCTGTAGTGAGAACCACTTGTTTGGTATTTTTCCTAAAGAGAATTTATTTAAAAATCAAGTAGGTGAATGCCTTTGGAAGATAAAAATACTGCTGTACCAATGATCTTCTGTTTGAGTACCTATGTAAACTCACTGAGGTTTAAGATACATCGAGTAATCTTCTGTTACATAAATGTAGCTTTTCCGTGTCCTTTGACTCCATATTTCACTGCGCAGCCTCTAGCCGCTGTCCTGGCACGAAACACATCTCCCAGAGGACCCTGTATCATATTTGCTATCCCTACAATGTGTCTTGTATACTCTGGGCATCCGGAACACTCTTTCAGAGATACAGGTGGGCCTTACAGAAGTGGTCCCTCCTGCAGTGGCTACAGTCCCTGTTCTTCTACAGTCTCTAGAACACTTTTTTACTACTCATTGCTGTAGCTTCCAAAATCATTTGGGTTAGATCATGTGCCATGCAAGAAGCTTTCAGTTTCTTACCTGCTTACTACTAGCAGTGATATTATCTCAGCAGTATGCAAGTCAATGCACTTGTATATTTATTTACATATGTCTAGCTGTATGCAAGATCTAGCATTTTGGAAGATAGTGAGGTGCCCAAACTTCTTGCCACCTGGAATTATGAGAAGTTCCCTAGTAGACTGGACATCTGTCCCTGACTCCCACTGACAGGCTCATCAGGTCTCTAGTTCATTCAGGCACTTTGGAAAATCCCGTTTTTTACCTGTCTGTACCTTGGGGTGCCTTAATTGTCTGGAAAAACTGGCCCCGCACTCCCTCTGTTTTCGGTCTTGTGATTTATGGTCTCTTGCAGCAACAGCTGCCCTGGAGACCTTGGTGCTGCACCTGCAGAGCTTGATGTCTGCTTTTGCTGGTGTCACCTTTATGGGTAGGCTTTCTATTTCTATCCTGCAGACTTCCTAGATCAGCTTAAACTTAAAAGTTTCACTGCCTAGGATAAAAGCCCTGTAGCTGATAAATACTCAAAAAGGAACCAGAAGTGTTGCTGTACTTCTTAGCATTTTCCTTCACTGAGGGAAATTAATCTGGCCACTCATAAATATGCGCCAGCATTTTTAGTTACTTCAGTAATAAGGGTAGTGTTCTTCTGTTAACTCTTACAGGATTTACTGGGAGTGTTCAGCTGCCTTAGAAAGTATCTGGTGAGGTTGTTACTGTTCAAGCCCTTTTCGCTTGCTAGAAGACACTTCATTTTTAAATACATCTTTGCATCAGCAAGATCCAGACAGTCAGGATTGTTTCCTGTAGGGAGCAGCTTGATAAATGTGATTAGACATTGGAGTGGACTGCCCCTTGAGGTGGTGAAGTCACCACCCCTGGAGGTGTTTAAGGAAAGACTGGACATGGCACTGAGTGCCATGGTGTAGTTGGCAAGGTGTGTTGGTCCATAGGTTGGACTCAGTGATCTCAGAGGTCTTTTCCAGCCTCACTGATTGTGTGGTTCTGCTGCCATTCAGTGGCCCAGCCGAACACTTCTCCCTACTGGTCCTCGGCCAGTGGTGTCTCAGGTCCAGTCAGCCAGACTGGGAGCTTGCTGGCCTTGCTGTGCCACTGCTTTGGCAGCTGCCTCAGGGTAGGAGGGGTCAAATGTCCCGGCTTGCTGGCTGGAGTTTGGCAAGTCCACTGGCTGACTGTGGACTGTAACGTGTGTAATGCGAACCCTGCATCCTTCAGGAGTGAAAAATGGAGTGTTGTATTATCCGGGGAATTTGTTTTTAATGTTAGATCTCTGGGATTCATGTGACATTTAATAGCAGACATTTAAAGTTAAGCACGTGCTAACAGCTAGCCTGAGGTGTAGCTGGAATCCACTTGTGAGCTCCTGTTCCTACCACAACTAGAGAAAGCAAATCTTTTTTTATGTGGTGATGAAAGCAACTCTGGGAGTTTTAACCTCAGTTCTGAAGTGGCACTGGTCCCGCTGCATAACACAACGTTCTCCAGGCTCTCACAAAACAGAAATAAGGCATCAGACCAATCCCACAAATACATCTTGTTCTATTTCTTACCTGGAACCTTGGGACATGACCCTGCTGGGCATTCCCTGCCATTTGTTGTGGAAAGCAAGGTGGTCTTTGCATTCCAGGTTAGGTGCTTATGTTTGGATTGGGTTTTTTGTGGTTTTCTTTGGTTGGTTTGGTTTGCATGTGTTTTGCAGTTTTTTTTATCAATTTTAGACAGCTGCTTAGACTGGCTGTGTTAAGTTGCTTTATTGCACAGTTGGTCAAAGGGAGGAAAACAGTAAACTCCACTATTGTCTATGACCTTTTCTTGTTACTGTGTAGCTCATTTAAGTTAACTTCTCATGACCTGGTAAGCAAAATCTATCTGTCTGTTTTAGGCTTTGGTCTAGTAGTCACAACAATCAATAATGAAAGGCTTTTTGATATTTGGATCAGGCCCCTGTATACATTTATAAAAAGTACTTCTTGGCCATTATTTAACTTTTTAAATTTTCTTTTCCTTTATCTTATGTGTTGAAACTGAACAGTTCCAATGAGTTGTCCTCCCTCAGTTTGCTCCCTTCCGTTCAGAAACTGCAGTTAATGTTCACTTCTTGGCTTTGCAGAGAAAAAAAAGACGTTAATACACCAGCTCACTTGAATTGCTCTTGTTGAAAACTGATTAAAAGCTTATTGCAACCTTGTCTCACAAATGGCTTGCATTGTGGTTCTCATTTGATGGGCAGCCTGTCGGCTTGTCAAATTACTCAATAGAATAATTCAATTACTCAAAGCAGCATTGCTGATACGGAGAGCTTATTGCTAGCTCATTGCTAGTGTCTCTGTGCTTTTCACTCTGCAGGCTGGAAACATGATTTGTGAGGGGGCTGTGGCTTTAACAATGGAAGGCAAAGCTGCTTCGTCGTGTATTTCCTTTCCTCCTCTTCCCTTACCCTCCCCTTCCTATCCCTTCCCTCCACCAGGCTATTTTTGTGGTGTACTGAGCTCCCAAAGCAAACTGAGGGAAAGGGAAAAGGAGTGAGGTGAGCGGTGTCGCAGTCCTTACTTTGCAGATTTAATACATACACCCTATTCAGAAAATACAGCGTGTATGTGGGTCAGCGATCCCTGCAGATTTTTATTATTTATAGCCATTTCTATAAATACAGGACTTCACACAGCAGGGTTCACGCAGTGCTGTGTTTCTTGTAAACTGAAACGTTTTTATCTGTGCTACGGTCTGGAGGTAGCAAGTGCCAGCTCAAAGGGGAAGATGGAAATGAAAGAAAGCAATGCACATGCGGTGGTGACCCTGCCACAAGGCAGACTGTTTGTTGAGCTGGGAAAACGCTGTAGTGGCTCTAGCAGAGGACAAGGCTTTCAGTGCTCTTTCTGTATTTGATGCCCAAGGGATTTTTTTTCCCCTCTGTGCTTCTGTGCATGCATGTGCATGAAACATAGGTGCTTCTCTGTGCCATGGCTGGGGCTGATGACAGCTGTGTGGGTGGGAACGTGTAATCACAGAACAAACTTCCTGCCATGTACTTCCAAACACAAAGCTGCTCTTTTGGTCGTTTGCTGCCATT
This sequence comes from Pachycephala philippinensis, assembly GCA_013397055.1. Classification (NCBI taxonomy): domain Eukaryota; kingdom Metazoa; phylum Chordata; class Aves; order Passeriformes; genus Pachycephala; species Pachycephala philippinensis. The sequence continues at coordinate 105,240 of VWZT01002551.1, read as the reverse complement.
GAGAGCTACCCAGTCGTAAAGGGGTGTTGGGTTCCTTCTCCCTGCGGTGAGCACTGGTACTTGCTGGGTAGGCTCCCACAGCAGCAAGTGGCTGTACACCCCTATCAGTTGTTAGGCAAACATCTGCAGCTGGAATGTGTGGCATGTTCCTCTGATTTGCCAGTTCTCAACCTTGCATAGCAACACATGTAAAATGCTGAAACGTGGTCTTTCTGTTACTGTTAACATTCAGAAATCTTGGTGTAATGTGGGCAGTAAGATTCTTGGAAAACGTTGGTGTTTTGTTTTGTGAATAAAATAGATCCTGGTCCTTTCCCCCACTCTCCAAACTGTGGGATCCAGACCCTTTCCCCCACCCCTCCATGTGTAGTTTGGCTTCCTTTGTTTTGCTGCCTCATACCAAGAACATAGCAAACAACTGAGATGTGTGCTGGGTGCTCAAGGCCAAAGAATGTTTTAAATGGTCACAGTTTGTTTTATGCAGCCATACAGCATGGTATGTTTTGGAAGGAGCACTGGGATGGTGTACCACAAGATACTGAATATGACATTATACTGGTTGGGATTTGTTTTCGGTGCCTGGTTTGGGAAAGCATATACTCAAATATTCTAAAAAACAGAACTATTAGAGAAGAATGAGTGCAAGGTAAGGCATCATGCTGCATTTATTGCTAAATGTGTGTTTTTATTTAATTCAAACTAGAAAGTAAACCTGCAAAAGAATTCAAGTATGTTTCTCAGAGCATGAGCATACTAGCACTGAGGAGCAGTTTGCAGGATCAGAACTTCAGCCTGCTCTGGGTAATAGACCTTCAGGAGAGGAAAGAGAAAACCCACTTTTTTATATACAACTCTACTTATCTTAATATTTCTTCTTAGGAAATTGTGTTGGTGTTTGGACTCTAAGCATGTGATTAAACTGTTAAAAAATCAAGATACTTGAGGATTAGTTACTGTATTAAATCCTCTTACATGCAGTGTGCTCTGTTGCCCTGTGTAGAGTATAATGTCATGAATGATAATTTTTGTTTTCTTTTCTAGTACAAGGATGCATTTATGAAAGCAAACCCAGGGTACAAGTGGTGCCCCACAACCAACAAACCTGTGAAAACCCAGGCATCCAGTGTTACGAACAGGAAAAAGTTATGGGCCATCGCATCAGACTCTGCAAAAGACTTACCGAGCCCAAGGAAAGTAACCAAAAGTGAAGAAATGCCACAACTTAACTTTGGAATGGCAGGTGAGACTTCCATCCATGTTACTCAGCTGTAACATCCTCATTTTGTCTGGGGATATGGTATTGAAATTGAACTGGGATACCAGTTTTCTTTACTGCACATGGTACTGTAGTGTCCCAGATTAAGTTGCCAAAACTGTAGTTAAACCTCTGTGTAACAACTCCCTAAAATTTTCCGTAGTGCATGGTTTATTTTCAAGAGTCAAATCCAGATATGAGGCATCCTAACTCATACCCCATGTAGGGCCCAGATTTGATTGATTTTTGATTCCAGCTTATCTGCTGTTAGAGACTTTCATTCTCTGGTCAAAAAGGGAAGTGCTGATTGTGTGCATTCTGTTTCTCTGTCATAGAAAGCTGTACTCTGTTTAGTAATTTACTGTTTGCAAAAATAATTTATGGGTGTCTCTGAAGTTGTGTATGTTAATATTCTTGTAGATTAATGTACCAGTGGGGTTAGCTTTTTTTATTTAAATCAAGGGAAGCATAATTTAATTGCACTTAAATGTTCTCTTTTGCCCATTTTATCTCGGAGAAGCAAATTCTAAACTTCTAAACATTTGAAAAAAAACCAAGAAGTACGTGAAGAAGTGTAGGTGGAGTGCCTGAACTGGTGAAAAGCAGATAATCTCTCACTGATATCCATAAATAGCAGAACTGTTTTAATCATGACCTTGAAATCCAGGGACAATAATGTTAAATACTGGCAGCTTAGGAACCTAACAGTCAAGGTTTCCCTGCCATTCCTTTTTCTCTTTTTCCCTTTTTTTAAGTTGTTTAAAGTTTCAGATGCATTAGTATTTATAAAATTAGAAACTTTGTCATACCCTACCTAGTTTATGACAGGTGTGTAGCAGATAGGACTTTTCTGCTTAGAGAGACTGTGAGCTGGAGAGTAGAAGATGGTTTTATGGAACAAGTGTAAAAGGATGAAAAGGGATGAAGAGGCATGTATACCTTAGTATAGTGGTATGAAAATTCCTGTAAAGAAATTCCTTCTAGCTCTTAAGGAACTGTGAAATGTGATCAAAATAAAAGCTTTTCATGCTATATAGTTCCGATATATGGGAGACCAGTTCCAAAAATCACAAGCCCCTTCAGACCATTCTGGTTTTGCTTTTAGAGGAGTCATTTCTATGCTCCTTAAATATTTGTTGACTTAACACAAAGAATAAGTAACAAGCCTTAATCTACTTCTCATCCAACACCCAATGCTCCTGCTGGGCTATTCTAATGTTGAGTTTTTGAGTACAGAGGTCTTGAATCAACACCTGTCAGAGTAGAGGACAGAGAAACTAAGAATTAATTAGAAACTAATCCATTGTTTTTCATTTCTGAGGAAGGTCCTTTTGTGCTACCTCTGATAGTTTTTTTTTTTCTGCAGGCTGAGTCAATGAGCGTAGTAATTCATAAGGCTCTTGCTCCAGTCCTCATGCAAGTGGAGGCTGGCAATATCTTGGGTATAAGAATAGCTCATAAAATGATGACAGCTTCTGACAGAGATGTTAGCAGCATCCACATCATGACAAGTGTGCCATGCCGAATGGATTACTGCTTTGTCAACTATATACCAGTTCGTACTAACTAATGTTTATTGTGCTCCTCTCTGCTTGACTTCACATGATAGTTCAATTCAGCTCTTACTCTTCTACCCAGTACAATCTCTTTAAAATCCAGGCTGTATGCCAGCTGATGAACTGAAATGTAGCTGAACCACCGCAAAAACACTTCTACCTTTGTAATCCCACTGATTCTCTTGTATCTTCAAGGCAGATAACTGCCTCAGGACAGGGTTTATATGAGTCCAGAATCATGCCAGGAAATCTGTTTCATTTGTTGATTGTTGCTAATCACGTCTTGATTGCTTTTTGTATATTACATTTTATTTCGGAAAATCTGACATGTAGAGGGTAAGATCTTACTTTGTTTTTCTGAGTCTCACACAGGCTGTTTCTGTCCTTTATTTTTTGGCTTTACAAGAATAACCATCCCACATTTAAGTCTCTCGTGCTGACCTACCACTATGTCAAGAAGCTGAGGTGTGGCACCAACATGGGGCTTCTGACCTGCAGACCCACTAGTGGTATCCTTGATCATCCAGCCTGGAAGCTGTAATTGAGCATGTTTTTCTCATCACATGGGTCACCTATGTAGGGTGTAGGGCAAAGACAACTGCTGTTTGCAGCAGCTTTGCTACACAAATGTGTGAGATTCCCAGTGCTTGCATATTTTTGCTTCAGGAGAAAACCATGCATGCCAAAATGCTTTCTAGTGAGGCAAAGGGTGGAAGAAAGATACTTCTAGAGTAGGCTAAATTCCTATAGAAATGCAGTTTTTGTTTTTCAGAAAGAAGCTTAGTTACGCACCCAGGTAAAAGTTAGTTGAAGCTGGTTCCTGCTGGCCTTCTTCCTTCTTAGTACTTCCTCAGTTTGTTGTTTCCTCTGACTGAGAAATGGTGATGATGAACAGGCCAACCTGCTGAGTCTGTAACCAGCCCAGTACCAACAAAGTATGTCATTCCTAAACAGAGAAATGGTTTTAAGTTTCATCAATATTAAAAGCTGTTGAGAAAGTCACGAATCGCCTCCCATTCTGCAAGTCAAATGTGTGTGCTATTTTCCCAGTACCATTGATTTAAGAATAAATTCTGTAAAATACCCCTTAAAGTTCTTCTTCATACCAGTAAGCTCCTAGTGCAAAAAGAGAAACATTATTGTGCTGAGAAGGCACTATAAGCATATGGCAGTGTTTGCATATGTACATTTTGTTTTCCCTTAGGTGAAGTTATTTTGTAATTGGAAACCTTAGTGGAAGGATTTTTGTTTTTATCGTGAGCAGACATCTAAGCACCAACCCTCTGCTACAGTTGCAGCATAAGTGTTCAAGTTGTTTAAGCATGACATTAAACTTTTATTTTCCATTTATCTGTCTTTTTTTCCTTCCTCTTAATTTTTATATTTAAATAAACAGTTTAAGTATTTGCTTACTCGGGGAGAAAAACATTAAACCACACTTCTATCTTTGTCCCCTTATGATAAGCTACTTACTTGAAAGGCAGAAAGCCAAAACTACCAAGAAGATATTTAGAAAAGGGGCAAGTCATAAACTGGGTGTTCTTGAGATGGCCAAAACTGAGGAGGGGGAAAAGGACCAACAGGTAACTACAGTAAAGCACCAAAGAGCAGCTGGGAGTCATCAGGGTGATGTGGGCATAAGAAAGTGCTACACTGCGGTTTGTCAGGCAGTGTTTACAGGAACCCCCTCATCTGATGTGGTTGCCCTGCTGGTCATCCATATACAAGAAAGATGAACTCCACCTGGGATAACTGCAGAGGAGAGCTGTAGGAATTGCTGGAATGAGGGAGATGGATGTGCCTGATGACATTGGGAGATCTTGAATTGTTTAGACCAGGAAAACAAGTGGAAGAAGAGTAGGATGAGTCCTTAAATGCAGAAAAGGGAGGTACCATTTAGGGAAACTGATACTAATCATAAAGATGTGAGTACCAGAAAAAACATGTACTACCTGGCCCTGAGTATATTTAAGCTAAAAACTGGAAAAAAAGCCCTTAATGCTTAGAAGTTTGGATCCTGCAAACGTCTTCCAAAGGGAGTAAAGAAAATAGAAAGTAACCAGCCAAGGCTTCACTGTTTAATATATGGCTCAGTAGGTTTATGGTGGGCCTGGAAATCTCTTCCAGTCTCTCCTTCCTCCAAATTAACTGCTTGCTCAGGCATTATCTTTCAAGATAGATGTTCACTTTTCACTTCCTAGTTGCTCTGATGTCCTCTGGTTTGAAGGACTGAATGGTTTCTGATCAACTACGTGGATGGCAAAAAGTGCTGTTGCGGATAGGATCACTTCACTTATGAATTGTGCTTAGATACTTACTGGCCCTTCACGTTTTCTGTGTCTCTTCTTGTTACTAGATCCTACACTTTTGATAGTGCCTTGTCTCTTCATAGATGTGTGATTTTTTTTTTTTCCTTTTTTATTTAAAAAGACAGGCATCTTAAAAACAAAACCAAGGCCCCTACATGCCTTCTATGTATATTATGGTGAAGGAAAAAGTTAATTCCAGTTGGATATTGGGTTTGAAGCTAAGTGCTATTTAGGATGCCTGTTTAATAATAAGCCACTCTTCTATCCATGAGGTAGTGAATGAACTTATTTACATTGTTTTCCTCTGCTTCTATTTAATGCCCTTCTAAAAGACTGTTGAAAAAACTTACCTTGTAAATGTCAGTGAAAGATGCTGTGTGCGGGAAAACTTTGGGCAGCATCTGTGGTATTGCATTAAACAGCATCAATGAGTATTCCCATGAACTGGACCATGATCATCTGTAGCCCTTAACTGTTTGGAGGTTTACAGGTACAGGTTTGGCCCATGTCAGCTGCAAAGATCAAAAAATTCTACTCACATTGTGGCTGTTGTATGAGACATTTGGCCACTGTTGACTCCTCTCTACATGACACTGTTAAATCAGGCTCCTGCATTGCTTCCAAGGCATTCCCCCAAAATCAGACAATTAGTCTTCATAGTGATGAAGAGCAACCACTGTTCTGGGTGGAAAAGCCACTCCATGAGTAATGCAGTGTCAGAGTTTATTGCTTTCACTTCTTGTCGTTTTCTGAGCTCCTGAGGTGCAGGAAGGCCGGAGGGGAAAAGCTGTCAGTATCAAATACTTGGAGAAAGAACATTTGTATCTCAATTTTACATTCCTCAATTATATATTGTATTGGCAGGGCAACAAGTAGGCAGGCAGCTTGCCTGGCCAGTGCTTGTGCTGTTCTGGCTTCATGCTTCAGAGCTGTCAGGCTGGCACTTTTCACCACTAAATACAGCTCTAAATTAAAGACAAATGAAAATAGAAATTTTCCTTCAGAGCTTGATCATGTTGTTTTGTTCCATCCTTTTATTTGTTCAGTCGCCAAGGAAGAACCCACTCCCTTGGTAGGAGCATTCACCGACTTACAAACCTGTGCATTAGTAGAGCATCTTTGTGTATATTTCTATATGAGATCATTACAGTTGCTGTTTTAAAGATAGTCATCTCTGTAGTGCATAAAACCTTTGGCAGTAAAATTGTAAATCCATGCAATGGGGTGTTAAGCACACAAATCCAATTAAATCCTTCAAACAGCTTTGAAAGCCTTCCCAGAGGGTACAGAAATGGTTATTTGTGATTCTCTTGAACTGCCTTTTATGGCAGCTTGCTGAGAGTGTCTGTAACAAGTAGTCTTCTGGGGCTTTAGTGGTGCAAGTGGTAGGTTTTTTAAACAAGCAAATGAATCAACTTAAGACTTGGTTTTACTCTTTTAACAGATCCTACACAAATGGGAGGCCTGAGTATGCTGCTTCTAGCAGGGGAACATGCACTTACTGCACAAGAGGTAAGGAACTCTCTTCTGTCCCTTAACACGAGCTGTCAGTTTAAAGGGCTTATAAGAGGAATATTTGACCAGTGGGGAAGGAAAGTTAGAACACATCTCAGGTAACCTCAGCTGGGAATGAAGTGTGAGTCTTGTATCCCAGCTGTGAATGTAGAGGTTGGGCACAGTTCAGTTTTAACTTTGCTGATACTTGATCACACCAGTCAAGCCTGCCCCATGAAGAGACATTGTAGGAGGGTTGAAATACAGTGACTGTGTTAACAAACAGGTGGTTTGCAGGCTTTTTTGGGCAAGGACTTTATATGCTTGTGCAATGCCTCACATAACTGTGGCCTTGGCACTAACAGATAAATAAATAATTTCCTACAAAGTCAGCATCGCTGTATATGCATTCTGAAACCATGCAAGTGCTAACAGGTAATTGAAGTATTACAGTCTACTCCTATTCACTAAACCCTTATGTCTAAAAAGAAGTTTGTAGTTCAGTTGCCATCACAAACATGTTTTATGTTTTTACAAAGGAGTCTAATAAGTGTTTGTGCATATCTCCAGTAGTGCAGAGATCTCTGGTCTTTCTGTAGACTAATTATTAATGTCATCTGTTTTTAAGCAAACTTCGGAAATTGTTCAAAAGGTGGCTTCTTTGTCGGATATAATAAGTAGTCACTGCCATAAATTTCTAGCTCTAGGAAGAAGTTTTCTTTTATTGTTGTTGTTATTGGGAGGAAAAGCAATAATTAACTTAATCTATATGTATAGTGCATTTAAGATGTATTGCTCCTATACTGCCAAGACTCTTCAATGCTTTGCACACCAGTTTTAGCCATGGAAGTTTTTGTGCTATGTGGGTACTAGCCTTCTGTGCTGCAGCATGAAAATAAGAAACACTCATGCAAAGTGGACAGAGAAGTGAAAAGAAATACGTTATTTTGTGCTAAAATGTTACTGTCCCGTACTTCTCAAACTTGTAATCTCTCAGCTTGGAGCATAGAAGCTGCTTTTACTATGCTGTTACATTTAAATGTGAGGGAAGGTATATTGTAGTCACTGATACTACATTTCTTTAAAAAAAGTCTTTGCTATGACCTTGAGAGCTGAGGTCTCTTGATTTTACAAGTACCTCAAGTAGTATGATTTCAGATGGTAGTGTAGGAATGAAATCTACATTAGATTTAGAGTCACATCAAAAAGCATGTTGTGTCATTGTTTTAGTACATGAAAGTTCTTCGAATCAGAACTGTCTTATTTTGAGCAAAAGGCATGCTTCCCATGTGCCTACATAAACCCCATTTTTTCTGGTAGAAGTACGCAATGTGACATGTGATAAAATACTCACTTTATGTATAAACTACACTCTACTCTTCTGGGCCTGTTGTCTTTTGAAACCTGGCACTCCACATCAAAGAAGCAAGCTATGTAATCTGCTTTCCCCAAAAATGTAGGGCAAAATAATTGTCATAAATACAGCCCAGACAAAACTAGTTGGGGGGTTTTTTGGCTGTTTTTAGAATCATGGTGGGCCATAACTTAGCCCGTACTTACTAGTGAGTTACTGTATTTTAATTGTCCTACCCTAGCTGACAAGTGGTTAAGGGACAGAGCACTTTCTCAGGAAACTGCACATCTGATTATTTTTGAGGGTCCCCTTTGTAAAATACCTCCTCCAGTTCCATCAGGGTGATTGGTATTCTTAAAGGGACATAAATGAACAAAGTTCAGTCCTCCTCATTGCATGTTAGCAGGAGTTAAGTCTCCAGCTGTGTGTCCAGGTACTGGGAGACTTCTCACTTTCTTTTGTGTGGCAGCCCTAGTGTGTCTTCCATCTTTTCTTTTTTTTTTAATGTTTCAGTGGTGAATAGATACAGAACAAATATTTCTTAGGCATGTGTTTAACAAATGCAGTAATGATCCTAAACCTATTTAGAATTGAATAACTGAACAGCTCTTCCGTCTTCCCACCCTCGGGCACAGGAGATGTAAAATGGTCATCTTTGTAGGCTTTTAGGAGAATCTGTGGTTGGATTTCCATGCTTATGGTCTCACACTTAAACCAACATCTGGGAGGTTAGCAGAACGTGCTAGGAGGTAGTATGACAAGCTCAGAAAGCAGCTCAAGAATTCATTGTAGAGTTAGGAAGTTGCTTTCCTCTTCAGCGGAGAGGAGTCAGTTGTGTTGCATTAGAGTTGGTATCCACATGGGAGAGAGTTATGGTGTACTAAGGTGACTGCTGAGGTATGGTTAGTGAAGAGGTTCAGCAGTTGATTCATTTTGGAGAATGTACGTATTGTTTTTATATGCACGTAAGTATATAAATACATGTTGTACATCTGAAGCCCTGGCATTTCTACTTAGAAAAAAAAGGACAGACACGGTGTCATTTTTTAAAGAATGCTCTAAATTATATCATGTAGTCTACATTATCATTAAAGTGTGTGTATACACTTAAAATACATGTCCACATATGGGGTTCTTAAACTGGGGGTCTGCCAGACACAGGATTACCTGTCAACATGCAGATTGACTGCTGTGCATATGTATGATTATGCAGGCTTGGTGGCCTTACACAGTCTTAAATCTTAAAGTTGTTAATGGAGGGGAGGGCAGCACTGGTATAGTTTTGCTCAGCACTTGAGAGAGGATGAAGGACTTTGTATTTAGAGGTCTGCTAATCCCAATAAAACGTATTCAACACCTGCTGATGTTCTGCCAAGTGTATGCTAAAGGAATGGATAGGGGTTTTTCAAGTGAGGTGTTTAATATTCCAAGTTGTCAGAAGCCCAGATGTCAGGTAGCCAAGTGACCTGCCAGCAGGAGGATGGGAAGAGGCAGAACAGTGGTATTTACAAAACTGTTTAGAGGCTTCAGTTGCCATCTCTGTATGTTGCCAGTATGTTTCTATTTTTGCAAATTTTTGCAATAGACTAGAGAGTTTCTTTTCTGATAACAGAATTTAGTGGTGGGAGGTGAGGGATTTCTAGGCAGCAGCTGGAGTTACTAAGCAGATAGGCAAGAGAAGCTACAGAACTTACTTGTCGTCGACAAAGGACTTGGATATGCAGTGAGTTTCCCCCTGCATTTTGGATGCTTTCATCAGTTATTCGAGACATGAACATATTTTATTGAACACCCGAGCAGAGATGCCGGACGGGTCTGCTGCAGCTGCTGTGGTTGTGGCCAGGCAAAGCCCGCTCCTTGCCACAGGTTGTTGGCAGCAAGGCTGCAGCTGGGTGAGCAGCGCTCCTTGCTTGCCCGTTTGCCTCCCTGCACATCTCCCTTACTTGTCCGTCGGGCCCTTTCCTTGCCTTACAGCAGCACCTAGTGGACTCTCTGTAGGTTACTGCCCCGAAATCCCGAAATCCGTAGCGTCATCCAAAGCCTGCCTGTCTGGCAGCGCTAAGGCCTCGCACCAGTCAGAGTGGGGCTGTCCCGGGGGTTTTCCTCCACCCTTCTTCGGGGTGATCGTTTTAGAGCAGGTTGTGGTAACCTGCAGGGAAAGGAAGACCAGAGAGGTATTATCCTTGTGGTTTTCTTCCTTTTGAGAACAAAAGGTTATCTTGCATGTGATGCAGTGTCTGTGCAAAGTGTGAATCAGAAGTGAAAAATCTCTCAGTGCAGCCTGAGTGAAGACTGGGAGGAGGAAAAAGGAGGAAAAAATGGGATGTTGAGGACATTTTATTAGAGCAGGAAATGAGACATACAAAATGGCACTATCTGTGCATCTGTTCCCCCTGGTAATTATTTTAATACTTCGATCAGGTTCAACTTAGCCAAGGTTAGAAGTCCTGGAGATAAGAAGTTTCCCACAGGTCAAGAATGTTTGGGGAGCAGCAGAGTAAAAGAAACAAGCTCAAATTAATGCTCTGTCAAGTAAAGGCAACAGCATTAACTTTTTAAAGAGTAGCAGGAATTGATAGGAAAAGCATAGTGGTTCCAACCACAAAATCTCCTGAGTTACTGAGCACCAGCAATCTGTCCTCTGCATACAAAACTGTACAAAACTGGGCTTCACACCTCCCCCAGCAAGTGGTTCTTGTACCGCCAGGTGTACAAGCTGTGCCCAGCCCTCAGCACGTGGCCTCTGAGGCAGCGAGAAGGCTCATCCTGAGTGTCTGACAGCACTTGTGTTGTGGGGGCTGAGCCGGGATAGCCCCTCTAGGAAGGGCACTGCCACTCCAGCGTGGTGCTCCAGGGGTCCCATGGCTCAATGGCTCTGAACTCAGAGCTGCTTTGTGCCATGCCAGCTCAGGCTGGTGTCGACACAACCGTGTGGGTGTGCCCCTGGAGAGGCAAGGGAGCTGGGAAGCGGCGGTCTCGTTCTGGCAGGTGGGCAGAGTTCTGGTATGCACAGCCCTGATTTGGGGCAGCAAGCTTTCACATGGCTTCTCTGAGCAAAGTAGTGCCCTTTTCTGTGCTGCACTGGAAACACTCCACTTACAAACTTCTTCAATAGACACTGCAAACTAAGCTGTATAAGGCAGCTGGTTGAACTGCAGAAGATCTGAGTTAGATGGGAAACCAAGTCCAAAATTTGGTTATTCCTTTTTAGAATCCCAGAAGTGCAGTGGCCTAAAATAACCAAATTAGTGCTCAGACATGCAAGCAGCAACCTTACATATTCTACACCTCTTCAGATTCTCAAATCTTCAGAGATGCGTCACTCAAGATGCTTTTTTGGTACAGTCCAGACTACTGCTGAGGCACAGACATCTTAGATTGTATAGAAACATGATAAAAGTCAGTAATAAGCATTACATCAGTGAAAACCATAGCACAACTTTTTGAAAAGGCAAAAGATAGACATTAAAAATACATTCTTTGTGGCCCTTTGCATTGCTGTACTTCCATAGTACACTGATAAAACATCCTGCTCAGTGTTTAATAAATACAGGGGAAATACAGATCACAGGAGTCACTGTTGCTGCTTGGTTTTATGGCAGGGAAGAAACAAGTTTGTTTGTATATGTAAGCAAATTGTCATGTTGGTATATTTCCCCTTGGCCTGTGGGTTGCTACACTTGGATTTAGTGTTTCCAAGGGAGCGTGGGTAGCAGATTCCTGAAAGCAAATGCTGCTGTTGTTACTGCAGTGCTTCAGGATCTCAGACAAACAGCAGCAGGAGCAGCAGGGCAAGCTGCACGTGCTGCAGGCCTGCATGTGTTGTGGGGCTTTATGCTTATTAACAACAGGTGCAGTCAGTAGCTAAATCTCAGGTGTGCTTTCACCAAAAAATGCTGTTGATATACTTGTTTAGGTAATTAATAAGCCCCACATTTATTTTTTTAATCTTTTAAATAAACTGAAATTTCAAGGGGAAAAATGTTGCTAGGGAAAAATTTCCATCCAGTTACTTTTTCTAAAATCTTACAAAGCCTCCTTCCTTTTTTCTGTTTCTTACTAGCCATGTTATGTACCTTATTTTGTACTAACAGTACCTCAGTCTCCCAGGAGTTACACATGTAAATCTTTTACACTCAAATGTGACACTTAATGAATGTATCATATTTTATAGAATTCCGTTACAGAATAATGCTTGATCAGCACATTTCTAGCTAATAAGAATACCATAGCTAAGATCTGTGTTAATTCAGATAAGGCTTTTGGTTTTGAACAGTCACTTCTTTGTATTTTGTTTTCAAGTATAATGACTTTCGTGCACTGCTTCTCAAAAGCACCCCTAAAATGTATGTTTCGGTACATGATTTGAAAAATTTTAGGCTTGTGCTACCCTTATCTACTTATTTTCATGCTATTATGATTAGAGATTATTTTTCTAGTAAGTATTCCTGTCAGCAGCTGTGTCTTCAAAATTTCTTTCAACCTTCTAAGTAATCTTACTCAGAATGATAGCACAAAATACAGATACAGCAGTATTGATAGCATCACTAATACTGGATAGTTATGTGCGTAGTCCAGTATAATCCGTTGAGTGTTCTGTTGCATAAAACGATTCTGACAAGTTCAGAATTATAAAAGGAGAAAAAAAAAACCTGGTGTTTTTGTGGTCTTCCTTCTAAGACAGTTTTCAAATGCATTAAAATGGGTGCTAAAATAGGTTTTCATCTATAAATATGATTTAATCTTTCCAGGACTGTGAAATATTATCTAGTCCTTCTCCTCTTTAATGGTTTGTTTTGCTCACTGTTGTTTTTAGCTTGAGAGAAGCACCTTTGAGGTCTTACTCTGCACACTCCTTGTTTCAGGTTTCTTCCAGTACTTGCCAGTCTGATGCAACTAATTCTACAGAAGCCTGTCAGAAATCATCATTGTTTCAGTTTGCAGAGGTGAGTTTCTTTAAAAAAGGTTTTCTTTCCAAGTGTTTCCTTTTAAGAAGCATCTGATGTCCAGCTGAAAGAAAAATCAAATGTCTTTAACTAAAATTGAAACTTTTATTCGTTCTGTCATTTTTGGGTTTATGCTGTTGAATCATTTATCAGGTTGGTCAGACTTGAAGTGCAGGAGAGTGTGTTTAGGACATGGTGGAAACCCAAGTGCAATAATGGAACTGTGGTTTAAGCTGTAATTTGGAGATAGTCATTCCTGCACTTAGTTTTAAACTAGAGCCATATCAACTAAGGTTTTAATGTGTATTTGGATGTTACATTATGTTTCTAATCTATTGCGGCTGCTTTAGTCATGAGCTCCATCAAAAATAAGTGTAGTTCTTAAATTTCCAAAATTTTCTTCTCTAACCACCAAACAGCTCTATGCAACTGTGCTTTAACTTTGCAATGTACAATGTTTTTGTCAACATACTCCAGTTATTGCTAGAAGTGCAGCTCTGGTGTGTACGTTGTTGTCCTTTTTCTTCGAAGTGTAGGGTTTCATCCAAGTCTTAATGGGTTTCATTGATATAAAATGACAAAAATGAGATTGCAAGGAACTCTGGCCCTCTGCAAGCATCACTTGTTTGTTGGTATTGTTCCAGCTTTTGAAATAGTCATAATAAGTGGCACAGAAATATTTAGTTGTATAGACATTGATTTTACAGGACACTGGGTAGTTTTTAAGTAAATGTATATGGGAAGAAATTTTGTCGTATTAGGGGCTTTTTATTACCTGTATTCACACCAGCTGTGAATCTAACTTGTGTCTCTTTAATACCCATTGCCTTGTGCACCTTCATATCCCTCCCTAAAACATCATCGCTTCTGGAGCAGATACATTGCAGTCCTAGCACATAGAAAATGGGACCTTTTTTTCAGTTGGTTTGTTTTAACATCAGGGCACAAGCCCTTGAGTTCCAACTTAAGATCCGAGTCCTTCAAATGTATTAGAAATAAATTGGAGCACTGATTCTTTATTTCTGATTAAAGGTAATGGCCAGATTGAAGTAGATAACCTGTAATTAGGCTCTAAAACAGCCTGCTGGCTTTTCTTGTTAGGAAGAGGAAATGCCTGGTGTGCCAGCAATGAAAAGCAATACTTAGAGGCTTCTTAGAATTGGTTAATTCCAGTATCACTTAAGACACTTGGGTGGTAATGATTCAACATCCATCTTCCCTTATTTCTGAGATGCTTCTGTGTGCTTACACTGTCAGTAGAGCAATGTCTTATATTGTATAGTTGCTCCTGATAATGGTCTGTTTCTTGAATTTCACTGCTGAATCTTTTAAAGAGTAAGACAGATAGCAGTTCACCTAATTGTTTCAGTTCATTTTACAGTGCTGAAGGAGGAAAGTGCCAGACCCATGTGGTAGTAGGCAGGAATTGTGTGCTGCCAGATATGCCCTTGCTAAGGGCTTCTGACCTCTGACTTTTCCTTACCCACTGAAGAAAAATTTCAGTGAGTGCCAGGAAACAAGCTCACCTGCACTGCTAAAACATGTGGTTTAAAAGTCGCTTACTGATGATCAGTAATTAGAAATGCAAATTAGCTAGTCTTATTTTTCAAGGATGTTAAACAGCCTGTAGTGAGGGTGCACCTAGCCAGTGCATGGTAGGTATGTGTGTCAGTGGCAAAATAATTGGTACTTGGAGTGAAGTTTAACATTAATCAGAGGTGTCATTTGCAACAAAACTAATTGACACAAGTTAAACAGTATGAAATGCAGTTACCTTAGTGTCTGGGATAGATCTGGTATCTCAAAATGCCTGCACACTTTGTGTTCCTGTCCACGCTTAACCTTCTGTGCTAAGTAGCAATTTGTGTTCTATCATCACCACTATTCTGCAGTCTCAGGTCTTCCACTGAACTGTGAAATACAATATAGTGTTAAGTATTTGTTGCTAACCCTTCTTTGACATATCAGCTGGCAAATAAAAGCCATTCAAAAAAAGCCTGTTTTGTTGATCCTAGCAAAGATTTTCCTTGTGAAAAATAATTCAAGATTACCATTTCACAGATCACCTGTTCATGTGTTTCCTGGAAAGCAGATACTGTTTGTTCTAAGGATGTGTTGGGACTCGTTTGCATACTCTGGGGTCCCAGAAGTCTGTTTATGACAGATTATAAATTTAGCATGTTGAAGTGTGATACCGAAACTGAAGAGTTAGGTAATACAAGCATAATTGTTTTCGTGACAGATCTCTTCAAACACATCGCAACCTGGAGTCCTGGGGGCAGTAAAACAAACGGAGGAGTCTGCATTGTTTCAGTTTGCTGAGGTATAATGGCTGAATGTGGTGGGGGAGGATGGGAGGAAGCAAGGAACTGGTAAGGGTTGTCACTGAATGGCTAAGCACCCTGTCTTACCAGGAATTCCCATCAGGAGATGTATATCTTCATGACAGCATTGTGTTAGGAAAACCATGGGGTGAACAACCAGTGATTGGATGAGATGTTGGCCAGTTCTACCAGCTGCAGCATATATGAGATACTGGGCTTGTGAACATTACCTAGTCTTCCATACCCAAAGGATCACTGCAGACTTATTATCTATATGGCCTTTTAATTTACATCTAGGAAAACAGCAATTAAAAGCCATTCTGAAATGACACTATGCACTGCCTGTGGAAGAGGCTGGAGCAGTGCAGAATGGTGACTGCCCTAGGGGCAGGAATCATTTGAAGAATCCTTGCAGGTCAAAGGAAGCTTATCACAACAGGTACAGAGATATTTAACAGCATTGTTAGGTGGTGACTTATCAAACCTATCTGCCTTCCTCCACACATTGAAGATACGGAGTTCATTAAATACTGCTTTTAAGAATTTCTTCTCCCAAATGTTGAATGTGCCTCTGTGAATTGACTTTCCACACATATACCCTTCTTGCCCATTTGGGGGAGTCTGATACTGCTTGCAGAATCTGTTTATGCCACAGGTGCATTTTGTGTGTGTCTGAAAAAGCTGGAATTGGAGCTGGTGCTATTGCAGAGAAGCATAATGGGATTAAAAGATGCCCTGTTTGTTATTCTGTGTGTTTACAGAGCTTTGGCTACATACCACACACTTTGTTCTGTTAAATGTTGAGCTAATTGTCTACTTACTGTGTGTTTTTTAGCTTGGCTAGAATGGGCCTTGGTGTTTTTCTTAGGAGGGCCAAGGAAGAAAAATCAATTTACTGATTCAGGTGCTAGAAAATACCTGACTACAAACACCCCTGTAAAAGATACAGTAGAGTTAATATGGCTAATCATGAAGGTGTTTTTATAGGTATCACATTTTTGAAAGTTAGAAGTTAATTTGCAAAGTTCTTTTGAGAAAATTAGTGCAATTGAGCAGGATAAAACTATCTGCTGAAGCAGACTTTTAAACCAAGTTAAAATATACAAACTGAAGAACATTTCTTGTTAATTTTATTGCAAAATAGTGGAATGATACTGCAAGTGAAGCTGCTAACTTCGTTTCAAAAATCTCAGTCATTTTGGGTATCTGTAGAGTTGAACAGAGTACGTATTGCATTTAGTACAACATTCTTCAATTGTCACATAAAATCCAGTTTAGCCATACTCGCAGAATTTCACAGAACCTAAAATCATTTCCTCTCCTAATTGAAAAAAACAACATTACAAACCTGAAAATTGTCATACGGATGTGACAGTGCATTGAGTTGCATTCCACTATGCTGAGTGAGCTCATTTGGCATATTGGAGTGCACATATGAATCATCAAATGTTAGGCAGAAGAGGTGCTTAGAAAGTTAATTAGGATTTGCTGAGGACAGTTTTAGAGTCAGGGTTAATCTCTTTTTCTTGTAAAAACATTTAAATGTGTGTGCAATCTGGAGGGGTTGGTTTTGTTCTGTTCTAGAAATAGGAGACAGAAATCTGGAAAAGAGGAAAAAAAAACCCCAAAATTAAAAAACCCCACCTTGTTGGCCATGGTTATTCTTCCTGTGAAACTTTAATGACAGTGATGAACGTGATTTTTTATCTATAGCAGTAGAGAAATGGCATTTTTGTAAGCTTGCAGCCTGATGATTTCATTTAGGTTGTTCCAGGGGAAAGTATTGAGCATGTTACAGAACCTCTTTAAGCTTTCTCTCCTGCTATTAAAGCTGCTTGTGCTCTTTCAGCTATAAGGGCTTTCATTTGCACAGGCTGTCTTTGTCAAATTTGGCAAAAGTCCTATTCCTTACTGTGCCACTTCTTACGGCGTCCTGTCTATATGAACGTGTTACTGCATTTAGAGAGCTAAATTATGGCAAGCAATTTGCAGTGGGCTGCTGTCAGCAATGTACAGTGCTACAAAAGAAAAAAGAGAGGGAGAGAAAGTAGTTATTTAACCAGTAGCCAAGTAGACCTGTGAAGAAATGCGAAGTGTGCTCTGGTCTGATGTGCCTGGAGACTTCTGGCAGCCATCCCAGCTCAG
Source organism: Pachycephala philippinensis (assembly GCA_013397055.1). Classification (NCBI taxonomy): domain Eukaryota; kingdom Metazoa; phylum Chordata; class Aves; order Passeriformes; genus Pachycephala; species Pachycephala philippinensis. Next base: position 87,857 of record VWZT01002551.1, on the reverse strand, counting down.
TTTTGGTTCTGACTGGGTGTTCCTCATATGTTGCCTTTCTCTTCACCGCCTTTGCAGCAGGGTGAGTAAGAGTGCCTCTTTGTGAAGACAGCGATCCCATTGAGTAGGTTTGTCATTTAAAACAGACACCTTTACCCCAGGAGTACAAGTGCCCTGTCAGTCAGAAACAGCTCGTTAGGTGTAGAGTAGCATGGGATTCTTTTTGTCATTACAGCCTCAGTTAGTCTTTCATCTGGTTGCCTATCCCAAGTGCTCTAGTTGTCAATTAAAGCTGTTCAGGATATGGCTAATGAGGCCTGCCCAGTGACTTGCTACAACGGGTGATGGAAATCCTGGGAGCAAGACTGCGTTTGGTCCTGTGGGTGCGCAGGCAAGTGCCTTGGAGGTCTTCAAAGATGATGTGACATCCTCATAAGAGCTTTTTGAAGTTTGGATTGTTGTCAAGTTACGCTTTTGGCTGCTCTGACCTTGCAAGTACTTGGCCCTACTTTTGTCTTTCTCATTGGAACCTTTATGGAAAGGCATTCTGTAGGCTGTGATTTCTGAGCAGTGGGCCGTGTTCCTTAGGGCAGTGGCTGTTTGCAGGCTGTCTGCTCACAGGGGCTGGTCGCTGTCCCCTTCCTTGCCATGAGAGGGAAGCAGAGCAGATGGGTGGGACCCCTTGCTCTCTTGGTCTTACTGCACGTGTGTTTGGCAAGTGTGAACAGATGGTGGTGATTGCTTCCTTGAAAGGAAAGAGTGCCTCTTGGATTTACTTACCTGTACTCTTATTCATTATTAAAGAAAAGGCTTCTGGGGTATGGAAGCAAAAGAATTGCTAGTTCAACCATCTTAAAAATAAAACTAATCCAAAACCACCAAACTCTTTGCTTTCAGCAACTTTTCTAATTTTTTTCTCTTGGTGATTCAATTAACCCCAAAAACAGTCACATGCAGCAGGCAACAAGGGGGAATTTGTTTTGCTAGTCCAGCACATTACTATCATTTAAGAAAAAAAGCATGCCTGAGGATGATTTTGTCCCTGCTGCATTCTCTCATATGCACTTTGAGGTTTGCTCTCTGTTTATTTCTGTGAAGAACAGAAAGTTTGAATCCAAAACTTTGGTCAAGGTGTTTTGGTCAATACGTTGAAATTGGGAGTGTTAGAACTAGTGAGTGTTTTCTGTTCCAGCTTTCCCATATGTAAAGCTGGAATCTTCCCAGGTAAAGACAAATGTATTAGCTGTTTGCACACATACTGAAATTATTAAATGTTTGTGTTGAAATTAAATGCCTATTCTAGGAGGAAGATGAAAAAGTAGTACCATGCTTCTTTTGCGAAGTGAAATGCAATATAGTAGCTAAAATCCCAGCTGTATTGTAATAAAAGATAATAACTTGATCCTAATGATCCTCCAGTTAAACCTCTACATAAGTAAGGGGCTGTTTGTGGTTGTAGTACTGGAGGTTCTGATTAAGGCTGGAAGATGTTCTTAAGACAGGGAATGGGATCTGTAATCTCACTGAGAGCTGATTGATCAGCCATTCTTTTCCTTCTGATGTTTGGCCAGCAACTTCATCAGAATGAGTTACACACTTGTGTCACTTGCTGTTTGTTTTCTTAACTCTTAAAAGATCTTTTTTTTTCTGATGTGAAATGTCAGCTTCCTCGCTTTCTACTAGTACTACAAAGATCTCACGTTTTATTAGGAACACCTATTGTCTTGTCAGAATTTCTTTACTCTTTCCTCACTGTGTATCAGGAGCAAGGTACGCCCGTACATTCTCAAGTTATAATTCAGTGTATGTGGGTGTTGCTCTATCCTTTTTCTACCATTCATAATGTGCTAAAAAAAAAAAAAAAAAAAAAAATTGGGATGAGCATTTGTTATGATAGAAACATTAAAAAGTTGAGACCATCTTCCTGCAAAGCGCAGTGTACAAGATCATTTAGTCAAGTGGGGTCCTGAGCAGGTTCACTGAACTGTCTCAAAGCAATACTAGGATGTTGAAATATTTTAGTTTAATATTAAACATTATTATTAGTGCACATTTGAGTATTTTAACTAGCTTTAAGTGAGATGGATGTCCTGGATTTTGGTGGAGGGGGATGTGGTGGGTAGTGTAATAAATTCTTTGACAGGTAATTGAAAGGTAAATTCTTTGAATAACGTAGTTCAAAAGAAAGCATTAAATACAAGAAGGGCAAACGTGATAATTTTTGCATCTGAAAGATCATAGAACTGTAGAACGGTTCGACTTGGAAGAGACCTTAAAGCTCATCTCATTCCAACCTCCCTGCCATGGGCAGGGACACCTCCCACTCGATGAGGTTTCTCAAAGCCCCATCCAGCCTGGCCCTAAACACTGCCAGGGTTGGGGCATCTCTGGGCCACCTGTTCCAGTGCCTCACCACCCTTTGAGTTAAGAGTTTTTCTTAATATCTGCTGTAAGCCTGCCCTCTTTCAGCATAAAACCATTGCCCTTGTCCTGTCACTGCCCAGTCACGGTCCTTAGTGTGATTTTTGTGGTGAGGGAGATACCACAGAAACACAGGTGATTTTGTCCCAAGGCTTTCCAAGGCTTCCAGGTCAAATACTACCATGTAATGACGTGCCAAAAAAAGGTCACATACCAGAAATAATAATCTTTGCATTTCTGAATTCATAATGCTGTACTGGGAAGCAGGTCTGAAAAAATTTGTCTGTAAAAGCAATTCCCTAAATTGGTAATGGTAGTTACTTACTCATCACAGGTGCTGGCACACCAACAGCTCTTTGGAAGGTTGGATTTGACCTCCAGACATAGGTCTTATTTCCGTTTTTATAACTAAAGAAAGTGAAACAAGAACTGCCTGTGAGGACAGATGGTCCTCTTCTGTATCGAATTAATGGGAAATATTGCCCAGGCTTTCTGGGAGAATTTTATTTAACCTTAACAACTAAGAGTGCGTATTTTTAAGCAATAGGTACGATTTTTTCACTTGGCCACATAAAACAGACATAAAACACGCAGCATGACAGAATATTAGCTGTGGACAGTACAAACATAGAGTATAATTTAAGGAAGGAATGCTATATTTGCTTGTATTCTCATGTTTTCTACATAACTGTTAAGTGTTTCTTGGGTGGGGTTGCCTATCTGAAGTAGGGCCTTTTGCCAGAAAGAACTAAAAGTAACTGATTTAACTAATCCCTTGTTTTCCATGCTTTTTCTCCCTTCCTTTCTGTCTTTCCTGTGTGCCACTGAAATATTTTCTCCTCTGTTCATTTGTAACCTAGATCTCATCAAATACTTCCCAGCTGCCAAGTCCCGAGCCAGTAAAGCACTGTGGGAAGTCGGCACTCTTCCAGTTGGCAGAGGTAAAGTTATACTCAGTAGTGTCACAAGGGGAAGATGGGTAAAAGATAACTTTTCCACCAAAAAAATATGAATTGTTTAAGGTTTGCTCTAGTATCAAATTTGGTATTCCCAGAAACACAGATCAGTAAATAATGTAATAGCAAGAGAAGTGGGCAGTGGCTATGGTCCCAGGTACCTCATCTTTTAAACACTTGTGAATGTGCATATTTTCTTAGAGACAGCACAGAAAGTTACACTTCTTTTTAGTAAAATTAGCTTTATAACTGTAATAAAAACAGTGCTTAGGCGAACAGCAAAGACAGGACATAACAGTGTTCTTCTTAATGAGGAGCTGGACACCAGGATTTAAAAAGTAAATCATTAGTTGTAATGATTGGAAGGAGCATTGCTTAATCAGGGACTGAGAATAGGAAAAGAAAAGTAGACTTTGAGGTCATCAGGAAGCTGTATGAAGAGTTGGAAGTTGATGCAGTGTATTAAATTCTGAAATTGGCAGCTGTCAGCAGTAATCAAGAATGCTAGGTCAGGTTTCCCCAAAGTCTTAGAAATTCTCTGTGAGTCTTAAATATAACTTTGTAGAGGTCTCCTCTTTGATACGGATGATTCAACCTTTGAGGTTTGATGTGCAAATACTATTCTTTGTGATGACAGAAAGATGAAGATACATGGCTGTATTCCAGATGAAAAAAGGGCCGTGCTAGCACATTACTTCTGCACTTTTTTTGCTTGGTTTTTGTTGTGGTGTTTTAGATTTTTATTTCAAATTCATGTCCTATTTCACTAAGGAAAATGGTTCTCTGGATCCTATCTATTTGCAGCCAGCCTTATATTCTTGCTGGTGAGGTCAGTCCCTCCCAGGAAAAAGGCAGAGATTGGATGCATTGAAATGAAAGTATTTCATGTCTTGTTCTATGGATAGTCTTACAAGACTTTGGCTTTATAGGAATTTGTATGAGTGGAAGAAAATCTGCCTTACTGTACAGGCAGTCTCTGGCAGTAGTAGAGTTTATGGCTCTGTGCTCTATTGCCAAGCAATGCCTGTGCGAGGGTGATTACACCTAACTGTGATCAGTGATCCATAAAGGTATTTGGCTCTTGCAGCTCTGGGACAGCAGAAGGGTTGTTAGTGTTTACTCAGGGACACCAGAAGTTTCTAACGTGGCCTCTAACAGGACAGCAGCAGGCTGAGTAGTGCTGTTCTGGAGTAAGGCTGCTGCTGAGTGCAGCCTGAGTTTTAGAAGTCAGCATTAGAAGTTGTGATGTGATTGTGAAGCTCGTGAAGCCCTAATTTAGTGGAAGGACAGATGCTTGTCCACAGGAGTGCACAGTTTGTACTGCAGGTGGCAGAAAAAGTGAAGCTAAGTCTGGCAGCATGACGTTGTATGTTGGACAGGTTTCTGTAATCTCTGTGATTGCTCAGATGGATTCTTGCAAGCCTAATTTAATACACAAAATGGACGTTAAAGGCTCTGATTCAAACAGGGAAAAACACAGCAGATGTGCTAAGCACATCCTCCATGTCTAGCTTTTGTAGGACATCAGTGCTATTGATTTTTTCTTCTTTTTTTTTCCCAGTTTTAGAGAATTCTAATTTTGGATTGTGGTTGGATAAATGATATGTGAGAGATTCAGCTTAAGTTTTCAGATAGCAGTTCAGGACCTGATTTGGAGCATGCCAAATACACAATGTTCATAATCATCTCGAGGGTGTCTTAGGTTAGCAAGTGGATTTGGCAGACAGCTGTGCTATGCTTCTGTAACTCCAAACTGCAGATGCTATGCACTGGAGGGGACTGGACTACTGTTTCCATGCTGCTGGCATGGCAAGCATCTGGAGCATGGGAGCCTGTCTTCTTCATCATACCACACTGCTCTGCTCCTCCTTCATCTCTTTGCTATATGGATTAACCAATTTTATCTTCCTTTTTTTTCCCCCCTCTTCCCTATCCCTTCCTTTTTGATATTTCACAGATGGTGATTAAAATAAAATGCAGAAGGGGGTTAAATTATTTTCTAAAAGTTCTGAGGCTTTCTAAGCTTCTACGAATGGTTGGAGCAGCCACTCTGCATTCTGAAGCCTGGGAGGCTGTTGCTGTTCAGCTCTGCTGAGTCTCTTGCTCTGTCTTTAGCCTTTAGTGCAGAGGCATGAGAGTGAAGGGAGGCAGTGCAGGGGTGCAGCATCACCTCACCGAGGCAAGGAGGCCACCTCACAGCATTAACAGCACTCGGCTGTGAGCAGCATGTGGAGGCTTCAGCTCTGATGGTCAGAGCTTGGGAGGTGCTGTGAAGAGCTGCACCTTCCAGGAGATGTAGAGACAGTGTTGCTTTTTGTTTATTTCCTTTATGGCAGTGATAGGCCAAATTCTGTAGTCAGCTTTGTAGGCCCGTGTTGGTTGAGAGCAATGAAAACTGAGTTTGTGGGGATAGAGAGAGCCAAAAGGGTGTAAATGCTTTACTTAGTTCCCCAGTCCCTTATAACATGACCTTCTTATGCAGCCAAAAGAAGGAGGTATAAGAAACTTACAAGCCTGGTCAGAGATGATGAGATATGTCCTTAAAAATAGAACATTTTCTCCATACTAGTGGCCAATCCTGATACTTGAAATTTGTTTAGAAAAATGCAAGGTTAATTTCTTTGCACCTAGCTCAAAACTGACACAAAACACTCTAAAGTACTGAAGAGGATCATGGCCTGATACAGGTAAAAGATTCTGGAGGATAATCAGCTACCTGCTTGCATGACAGCCTCCTTTTTCTCTGAGGAGTACTAAAGATTAACAAAGACTTGAGGGCTCCTACTTAACTTGGGGTTCATAGCATCTCTTTTATATGAGTCCTATAGGACACCAACAGGCAATGCCATAGCCTGAAAGGAATAGCCTCCTTAACCTATGATAATTAAATGAAATAATTAAATTTAGCAATCCCATGTCCTACTAAGCCTTCAAAAACACCACCAGCTGGGTTGCATGCCAGTGTAGATTGTTGCTTAGCTGCTGGAGTCTGTTCCTGTGGGAGAGAGCACATGCTTCAGTTCATCCTGCTCTTCTAAGGGAGTCCTGACAAGAAAAACCCCAAATCTGCAAGTATATTTTAGTGTACAGTGGTGTTATCCACCAGAGTAGTGTTGGAGCGGGCTTTTATTCATACCAGCATGCACAGGTCTGCACTTCTTTTTCAGTATATAATCTTATTAATTAATTTTGGGAAGGGGGGGAAACAATCCATTCAAAACAAATCCATTCATAAACATAAAAGAATTGCTACTGATTAAAGAATGCTTTATTTGTGTTGGTTTTTCTCTTCATAGATTTCTTCAAGTACATCCCGTTCAGGGCCTTCTGATTTAACGAAACCGTGTGGGACATCAGCATTATTTCAGCTGGCAGAGGTAACACTAAAAAACTGGTGACTAATTGCTCCAGGTGCAGTGGGGTGGAGAAGTTGCTCCTGTTGATTGCCAAAATCTGAAAGGGAGAACAGTGCTACAGTTATAATTACACCGCTGCTTATAGAACCATCAGTTATCGTGGTTCAGGTGCCACAAGTCAAGATTTCCCCAGACTAGCCATCGACTTACAGGTTTCCAAGTGTCTGGTGCAGCTCAGAAGTACCACCAGTTCCTGGTGGCAAAGGGACTTCGCAATTGAACTTGATTGAATTTCTTGGTTTAGGCTTTGAGATTTTAGGGTTTTGCTGAGGGACACGAATATTTGAGAGAGAGGACTGTATTGCTGTGTTGCTCAAATTTGGGCATTGCTATTACAAATTCATGTTAATGGTCAGGAGCTACTAACAGGTCAGTAACTTCTATAGAAATTCTGCTGTGATACTCTCAGCAGATCTTCCTTCTGGGAACAGTTAAAACCAATGGCATTTTATTGAAATTTTGCATTTATTTTGTTTCTAAACACCTTTTTTTTAAGCTTTCCCAGTCTAAAATATTGTTTAATTACAAGTTTATGTAATGCTCACAAGACAGAATTCACTTTTTTGTAGCCACATCTATAGCTCTGTACTATTGGCTATTGCGGAAGAAGTGTATAAGAGGAAAAAAATAATCCATTGGCTAGAGGGATGTATGTTCAATTGACAAAGTAGTAGTCCAGTGAACTACATTTTAAGGATTGATCTTTAGCTTTTGAAAATCAGTCTGTGCTTAACATTGCAGTGTAGTAAAAAAGTCACAGAAGTACCTTTGTACCAAGAACCCACATCAGCATAGTTGTAGAGTTCTCCTTTGCCTAATCTAACCTGCTCCCTAATAGATACTGTGTGTTACCCGAGCTCTGGTGCTTTGCAGTGCTCAGTCCAGCTTGTCCTGAACCAGATCAGTAGTTGCTACCCTGTGCAGCAAGAATTTTGGAAACCTGCTACAAAAATATTCTAATCATTGGTGTTATGCTCTTATATAAATTGGTATGAGAGACTTTTTTAGTTTGCAAGGAAAGAAAAGCCTTGCCAGTTTGAGAAACCTAAAATGAACCTAAAGAGAACCCAGTGGTCTGGGGGAGGTACATCCATACTGACCACATGGCTTGTGGGCTGAGCTGCGGGAACCTTCTGATGTCTGGTTCAAAGCAAGCCTCTTCCATCTGGTTTTGCTCCAGGTGACTGGTTGACATCTGTTCTAAAAACAAAACAGCACTGGGAATTCAGCTTGGGGGCTTTGAGAGGGGACAGCAAGAACAAAGCATGTCTTGCCAAGGGCAGCTGGTTGGTGCTGTGAAGGACTACCTTCTGTAGAGGTGTCAGCATAGTTTACAGGTGATCCAAAACAGAAAGACTCTCCCAAGTCAGTGCTGCAGGAACATGGCAGTTTGAGGACCTTCTGACAGCTCTTTTTTTGAATATCGATGTTCCTCAGATAGTATAAGGATTTTGGTTTCCATTAGTGTTATCTCCAGGAGGAGATAACCATGGCAACCACTGCTGCTTTGCAGTTCTTTGCAAAATAAGTCTGTGACATGAGAAGAAAGATTTGGAAGGCTTTTGTACTACCTTCCGTATTATTTCTTACATTCAAGTAAAAGAAAATAATCTCTGGTAGTGAGATTCAGTAAATATTTTTCTCTCCCTCCTTCAAGGCCATTTGGAAAATGGAGAAAGGAATTGTATTAGGGACATCTGAAAATTAAAGGGGGAATGGATGTGAGATTTCAAGCAGCGTGTCTGTGGCAATAGTCAGAGATAACTGTGTTCTGTTGCATTTAGGATATTCTGAAAATCTATCTAGCAGTGGGTTTCCAGATTATATAAAGACACTTAAAGGAAACACCACTGAGATCAGTTGGAGTCTTTTTCTATGAGAGGAATAGAACCCACCAGTGTTATTCTAGCACTTAGCCCTTATCCCCTTGCATCGGTTTCAGCAGAGCTTCAGCCTGTTTTTCAGTACTGTCCTGTAGTACAGTTTGCTTTCCTAAACTAAAATGCCAGAGAGATTGATTCCCTGTTTAATGCTCCCATTAGTTTAAGTATTGTTAACAGTTGATGTTTGTTTCATGGGACTGTTTTTAAACTTATTTTAGATGTGCCTTGCTTCAGAAGGAGTAAAAGTGAAAGAACCTGGGAAAACAAAAGTGGAAGTACTGGAAGATGAGGGAGGGGAAGTTTCAGAGGACATGGAGGTAGAACTGGAGAAAACAACAGTAAAAGACTCCAGTAAAGGAAAAGTAGAACAATCAGAGATAGAGAAAATGCAAAACCCGGATGAAACAAAAGCTGAGGAATCAGAAACTGCAAAATGCAGAGATTTTACTAGTCTTGCAATGGAAAACAGTCCTTTTGAGAGAAAGGATAACACAAAGGATCACATGTGCCGTTCTCCAGAGCTTTCCATGGGTGACATGACTATCCTTGGGCTAAAGCCGGAGAAGATAAAGAAGAAAAAGAAAAAAAATAAGTTGGACCGGCACACAAATGAAAAATCCACCCCCAAGAAATCTTGTAAAAAGAGGCAGTCCTCCGAGTCGGACATTGAAAGTGTAATGTACACAATTGAAGCCGTGGCCAAGGGGGACTGGGGTGCTGAGAGACTTGCGGATACTCCCCGCAAAAAAAACCGCCCTGTCTCAAATGTGAAGGGAAGCGTGTTGGATACAAAATCACCAAAGAAAAAAGTGAAATCGAAAGAGAAGAAAACATCAAAGGAGAAACCGATGGAGACCACCAAAGAATCAAAGCCTCCTGATTTCCTTAGTATTGGAGCCAGCAAGGAAGTTCCGTGTGAGGCTTCTGATAACGTTAAAGTGGAACCACTGACCCCAACAGAGGAGGTGGTACCCCAAAGCTTACCAGAACAGGTCAAAACTGAGGACAGTGACTGTGTAAAAAAGATAGAAACCTGTGGCTCCAGGAAATCGGAGAGATCTTGCAAAGGTGCTCTTTATAAAACTCTGGTGTCAGAGGGCATGCTCACATCTCTGCGCGCTAACGTGGACAGAGGTGGGTGGCTCTGAGTGTTTTGTTTACAGCATGAACTGCAAAAGCCTGCCTGGAGTGGGAGGAAAAGCAAAAGTCCATGTTTAAGCTGGAGTTTGAGCAGTGTACGATGGGAATGTTGTGTCTGGCCACCCAAGATGCTAGGGTCAGGTGGAGTGGCTGGACTCCGTGTTCCAGGGCAGGTCTTTTCAAGTCTTGAGGTCTGTGTTGCTGCTTACCTCACAAATTCTTAACTGCTCTATTTTCGTCTTTCACAATCAGAGTTTTAACTTCTAGACTGAAGGCTTTGTTTTTTAATTTGTCAGCCTGCTGATTGATGTGTGCAGGACTTGTGATGTATGTAACCCCAAACAATTACCTTGTTTCTATATAAACAGCTCTTGTGGTTGTGAGCATGTTCTCAATCCTGCAAGAAGCAAATGTGCTCTGGTTTTGCTTTGGTTGTTAGTTTTGCTGTAGGCGGTAAGTGAGAACCCTTTATTTTGTGGAAGGACAAATTTGAGATAATTTCTGGAAGCTTTCAGTGAGATGTCTGGAAAAGTATTTTTCCAACTGGTAGATTTATATGTGTAATTAGAACAGTCAGAAAAGAAAAAAGATGTTTGTAATCTAGGGAAGCTTATTACTGTGTATCTCTTCATCTCTTTCTCTTTCTTTATACCTGAAGAGATCCTGACTTTCAAAGTAGTCCAGGAAAAGACAGGACAGGGGATGCAGAATAGTTGTCAATATCATCATTTCCCAGTTTAAAATGAAAAATGTTTTTTAACTGCCTTCAAGAAAGTCAGGCTTCATAACTTGCAGTACTGACTGGGTACACAAGTTTCTTCTGAGTCTGTTTTGTTTGGGACATTTTTCTAAAGATGAGAAACAATTTTCTGCCTTCATCACAGGAAAAAGAAGCTCAGGAAAAGGCAACTCCTCAGATCATGAAGGATGCTGGAATGAAGAAATCTGGGCCTTTTCCCCAAGTGGGACAAGTGGGAACAAAAAACTGAAAAAGACTAAGCCAAAGGAAGAGTTTGTTTTTGGGTAAGTTGTGGCTTAACAGTGTTTGATGTTTTAGTTAGGTCAGCCTAATAATGTAAGAGTGAGTCCTCCTCACTGCAGCTAAGTGAGCTACATCTACCACCCAAATAATCACAATTCCTAAAATTAAAAAACCTGTTGGACTGAGTCATGCTCTAAATACCTGTCTTTTATATAGCAAAGTGATTCCTTTGAGAACTTTCCTGGTTTACACCACTGTAAATGAATTTGAATGATGTTATTTGCTCAATTCTAAACAAACCACACAGTATTTACCTGCTCGAAAAGTGGTGAAGAGGGTTACTTATATTTTCAGAGTACTTTGCAAGCACTATTTAAAGTTCTGTGTAGGTGTTCAATCATCATAAACCGAATTAGACTAGAAAGAATAGATCTCTTTGCCCACTTAGATTGCTTACAGAGGAATAGTAAACAATGTTGTTATATTGGCAAATAATTATGATAAATATGTCATTTTTCCATTGTAGAGAAAAGATATTTAAATTGTTTCTGTCCACCATGTAGAAATTAAATATATCTTAAAAACAATTAATGAGTATAGATGCATTAAAATTTAGCAAGGCTGCACAGAATTACTTTTCTAGTATACAGGTTAATGATTTTTGTCAGAGTATCACAGATTTATTTAGCTGCAAGCGCAGTAGTCAGATCTGGGTAGCCATTCATACTTGCAAATTCGTGCAGATGGGAAAATGAATTTAAAAGGGGGAATATGCAGTTTCCATATTTCGTGCTTAAAATTATAATATGTTTGGTTTTGCAGGTTTGCAGTAGCCCTTTTTATAACCTAGGCTATGTGACATGTAGTTGCAGCTCACTTTCAGCAAAGATTAAATCAGTGGGAATCCCCAAGTCTTGTTTATTGGAATGGTCAAGAAAAATCAGTCAAGAAAAAATGGAACACTTTGTCTTTTTAGAGCTTTGTATAAATTTTTGAAATATTTTTAAGTTTAAATTTGAAGACTAAAACTTCACACATAATGGTGGGAAAACTGATCGCATCTTGCAGCATAAAAAGAAAATAGTTGTAAATTATTTATTCAAAGTAGCTAGGAAAATTGTGTAAATCATTCATTCAACACTGTTCTACCCTTAGTAGCTGGCTGGATGAGGAAATACATACTTTTCAATCTCTCATCTTTATTCAGTTGCATCATTAATGAATATTATTTAGTGAACTCTGTAAAGGCAGAATTAAGAATTTGTGAAGCACAAGTGCTGGAGAAGGTATCCACTATCCCTGTTCACTGCATTACCTCATCTTGTGGCTACTTGAAGAGCTGGTTTTACCTCTGCCTGCTCTGCTTAACTCCCTCTGCTCCCTTCAGCATCACATTTCAGGCTCATTTTGTACGCGTGTTGGTGAAAGGGTCCTCACCCCTTCAGAATTATGTCATTTTCCCTGTGTCCCCTTACCTTCCCCGTCAATAGCTGCCCTCATTTCCCTGATGGTGCAGGTCAGATGTGCTTTCCCCATGTACAGCCAACTCCTTTGCCAAGCAGTGCTCTACCTGCATGTATCTCCTGGCAGGACCAGGCTGTGCAGCATGAATGCCGCGGCTTAGCTACATGTGTCTAACCAGGCTTCTGAGAGGCTCTGAAAATCCATGACAGTGTGGATGATTTTTATTTTTTTAAATAATTAATCACTGACATAGAGATAGCAGCACTCCCCATTGCCCGCACGTCACAAAAGTTATAAATTATTAGCTCATCTACTGTCAAATGAGGTGAGGCCTTCCCAGTTAGAGCTGCAGCCCCTCACATGCCCTCAGGGCAGGAGATGAGGCAGGTGGGAACAGGCAGTGGGAGAGGAGCTGAGTCAGAGGATGGCATTCCATGACAGCTGTCAGAGCAGAAAACTGGATGGTTTTGTGGTTGTCAGGGAACATCCGTGTGGAAGAGAAAAAGGTAGCAGTACCAAGCACTACTGATGTCAGATACCTTTGTGTTTTAACACCAAAATAAAATGTGTGTACACAAACAAACAAACAAACCCCACCATGTACCTGGTCTGCAAAGAGCCAGGGCTGTATTTTAAGATGGAAAACTGCTTACTGAGAGAAGTAAAAATTACAGAGATAAAATGAGGTATCATTCTGTGTACCAAAGCTTTCAGAATGCAATTTGTTCGAAGTGCTGCTTCAGAAAGCAGAGAGCAGTACCATGTTTCTTCCGATACACAAGTGTATAAGGGCCGTCCTTCCAACAGTCATGCCAACTTCTGTCAAGTTGAGGTTTTTCATAGCAAGGAGAATTAAAAACAAGTAGAAAATGTCATTGTTCCCCCATCACTGACAGTGTTATTTATAACCTGCCTAACTGTGTGCATTGCCTTTTACTAAAACACAATTCCTACTTATACTCCTGCCTGGCTGCAAAAATTTGCAGGAACAGAGTGCTTATGCAAGCCAGTGTAGTCATTACAGCCAGAAATGCTGTGCCATCCTCTTCGAGTGCTTTGTTTTCTTCTGGCTATTAGCAACAATCATACCTTGTCTGTGGATATCTTGAGTTGTAGTTAATCTGCTACAGTCATTCAGGTTGGGCTGAAGTATGAGGCGTGTTGGGTTTCATGAAAGCATAAGCTAGTGACATTTTTCATCTCACAGCAAATAAAATATGAGGGGAGAAAATCTAATCACTCAGAACAAATACAAAACTAATTTCCACCCGAAAGCTTCATGTTTCAGAATATCCACAGAAGATTGATTAGTTTGACATTCTTCTTCTGGTCTGAAATGCTGTTTTCATTCTGGTGTAAGAGCTTTTATGTGAAGTTATTTTATTAGTTTATTTATCGGTTTTACTGTCTTTGTTGATTCCCCTCACAGAACAGACAAATCTCTTGTGTAAATCTGTGCAGCAGAGCTAAATGTCACCAGTATGACATTGATTATTTTTTTTCTAATTTTAACATACGCTGCTAAGGTAATCAATTTGTACTGTTACAAATGCAGAAGTAGAAAAGTACATTCTCATTCCAAATCTAGATTACTATATACTGGTTTGGTGTTTAGAGTGTGTACACTTACCTGTTTTTCCACTCTCTCTGTGTAGAAGGGTGTGTATGTACAAGCACATACTCTTAAACAATAGTATTTCTTTCTCCAGAAAGAGTTACATTTAATTTGAATGGTTTTGTTTCCCATTTAGCTTAGCAAAATTGGATGAAGAATTTGCAAAGAAATTCAACAGCCTCCCTCAATACAGTCCTATTACCTTTGACAGGAAAAATTCAGCTGTTTCGAGGAAAAAGCGAAAGGTTGGAAGTGGCTCATGTGACCTACCAAAATCCAACAAAGGTAAATTGCCAAGTGCAGTATGTTCTTAAACAACAGCAGTGCTGTGACAAGCTCGGGAATTTTTACATCCTTACTTTACTGTTACCTGTGAAAAGTCTGAAGTCAGAAAAGAAATTTCCTAGCACTGAAGTTATTTGATTCTCACCTGGATTAGTTTTCAGGCCGTACTCTTGATTCCTGGTTTTAATGATAAGTAGAACTGGGTAGTTTGTACACAAAATGTATTTCTGTAGCAAAAAAGTTTTTCAAAAACATGAATATATGTGAGGTAAGTGAATTTGACAAGTTTTCCCAGGAGAAAATGGGGAAAAAAGGGCAGATGATCAAAGGTTATATTTTGACATTTTTCTAAGCTTAGTTTTATGCCAGTTCTCATTTCGCTGTAATTTTAGGGTCTGTAAATTAAAACATAAGATACCAGAGATGTCTGAATGAAACTTGTAGAATTTTTCTTCTGTCAAGATTATAACTGTCGTAAGTTTTGAGCAAAAATGTCCTGATGTGATAAAAAAAAAAAATTAGAGGACATGAAAACCAGTTCCATACCCAGCTCCATTGCTGAGGCTCATGGAGGGAGAAACTCATGACACACTTGGGTATTTCGTTATACAGACAACCTGTGACACAGAGGTGGTAGAGAAGTGACAATGTGGTAGGGTAAAACTACTTTTATACTGTGGCAGAAATATTGATGCATACATACAGTATAGAAGCATCACAAAATGAAGGAATGGTGTACCAGTAATTCCACAAGACAAAAGGGTGCTCAAAAGGATCCTCATCAGGCACAGTTTGCAACGTGGAATTGGTTTCCTTTTCTGCAACAGTGGTAGTTCCACTGACTGACAGGTTTTAAGATCTAATACGGCTGTTTTAGCCAGGTGACCCTGGATTAGATCTATGCCTTTTGAATGCTTCACAAATAATCACATTACAGTGTGCAGGATTGAGCAGCTGTTCTTTTCTAGTGCATGCCAATTTTGGTATTGATTTTTGTAATTAGATGTGGAACAGCCACTTTGCAAAATTAGACTTGTTCTAATACCAAGCTAGTTCTGACTTCAGCTGCCTCTAATTTTGTTTTATGGTATGTATTTGACAGAACTTCTTAAACGAGCATGAATGAATTGCTTTACAGTATGATAACACGCTGGTTAATTAAGCAACATCTGTTAGGAAGAAAATCTCCTCAGCTAGAGTGATCTAGCAATTGAAGTTGTCGAAGCAGCTCATTGGGTTTCTTGCCACAGTATTTACCTGTTCAAGTGTCTGTATGTTTAAAAGTTCTGCAGGCCCTGTGTTGTTTGGGAATGGTGGCCTAGAATTCTGCCTCAAGCCAGGTAGCCCAGAACTGCATTCTGCTTTGCGGTGGGCTCATAGAGGAGAGTTTAATTTTTATCTTTGTTAGCATCACTTAAAGAGCTTTTTGGAATATATTTGGCCTTGTCGTAAGGGAAGGTCAAAAACATAACTGCAGGCAGGTTACAAGCCTGATATGAGTAGTTTCGGCACAGCCCTGCGGAGACAGTCATGGAGCATTTGCCTCTGGCTGACAATAAGGGCTCTTTAAATTAAGCCAGCTGACTTTGCACTGAGCAGATGGTAAACAGTCACATGAACTTTTCCACCAACTGAGCTGTGGGGTTGCAACAAGCAGCCCCAGGGCAGGAATATCTGATAGTAACACTGCTCTTTCTGTAGTGAACATCTAACCACAGCCCCAAACTAAATCCAGACAGAGCTAGTGATACCTGCTCCTAATTCCAGCGAATGTTGAATTCACACACTTTAGCTGGGCAAGGGGACTTGTTGTGTCAGTCACTCCAACTAACTCCCTGAAAAACGAGGTTCAGTCAGCTCTCAAGAGGTACTTGAAAAACTTTGCAACAAACTATTTTTCTTCTGGAAAAGAAAGATTGCTAAAAAGTAAATATTTCATGGCAGTAGGTCAATTTTAAATGTGTTCTATTTTCTTGGGATGTGTAAAATTAGGATGTGAGTTGTGGATCTGAAGTGATCTGACCTAAAGTGCATACAGGCAAGCTTACTAGCTTAGTAAGGTTTGTTCCAGCTGAGCGAAACATTTATTAAGCTGAATCCTCAATTTAATTTGTGACGCACTGACAGAGTATTGAGCCTCATCGTGCTGTTGGCTTGTGAAGTGCGATGAGTATAAAGACTCTTAGAGGACCGTGGCCTCCAAAAGTGTAGCACGAGCAAGTCTGTGTGCTAGGCTACTGCAGGTATTGCAGGAAATTAAACTGCCATATCGTGCAAAATAATAGAGCTTGGTTTGGAATGGTTCTGGGTTTTTTGAATTGTCCTGGTTTTTTACACCATCGGAATTAAACATAAAGTAGCATCTTACTCTTACACAATGTGACGAGCATGAACCATGGAGGGTCAACATCAATATAGTCTTACGGGTGTGGCTGTGTTGGGGTGTGGGAGACCTTAACTTTGCACTGCTCTGCATTACTGTGTTGTGTGGCTTTTCCTTGGGTGTGTCTCTGTCAGGTAGTTAGAAGAGATGTCCAGCACAAATAGTGTCTAGAAATGTTTGGCGCCTCTGGGTGTTTCCAAATAAAAGATAAAAATCAGAAGGGATAGGTTTAGGTAAACACTCTTTGAAATGATGTTGTGCTTTTTTTGAATGAGCACATGCAGGATCATAAACTATCCACACATTCTCACTCAGCACAGATAACCACTTAATTTTTGAAGTCTACAGATCAGCATCTACTAAACATGTAAAATTTAGAAAATATGTTGGAGTGTTGCACACTAAACCTTCCTCAGGATGTTAGGTGAATATAAGTGGAGAAATGTTTTTGTTTGTTGCATTTGGGGCGTTTCTCTGCTCCCCTCACTCCAACTAACTGTATGCTTCAATAAGTTTTCTTTTGGTGTAAATGGTGCTGGATTGATTTTCTGTCAAATGTCATTAGCCTATGCCTACAACAGGCTTGGTATGCTGCTTAACCACACAGCCAGGTTTGTCAGGATGTTTTCCTGCTCCTGAGTGGAAAGTCAGTAGGGCAGTGCCCACCGACTACTTCTGTTGTGCTTGTCCTTTCCAGTCCACACTTCAGCCAGTTCTTTCATATAAAAACACCTGAAGAACCCTGTAACATGAAAGCTGTTTCAGATCCACATTTATGAAGAAAAATTTGAACCTTTTCTTAAATGAGAGGTGGTTTTTTTCCCCAGAGTTTCCAAATTGTCTAAATTCTGCTCCCACTGAAATTAATGGGGGTCTTTCTTCAATTGGAGCAGGACTGAACAAGCCATAAAGCTTTGACAAAATTCACATCAAGCATTTTGAACTGGGAGTGTGTATATACAATAATAATGTCACAAAATGGCTGAAGAATACAGCTATACTGAATCTGTGCAGATGGCCTGCTCCAGTATTTCCTGGAGCTGTGACTGTTTCCTTTTTTTTTTTGTCTTTCCAATGGCATATGTGCCAAAACATCCCACCACGCAGAAGTCAGCTGTCTGCAGTGAGTCACTAATCTGCTTGTATGCAAAAGTGAGCAACAGGCAGAGTCATTATTTCTGCCTTGTGCTGTGAAGAAATGCTCACTTATACACCAAGCACTGCACTAAAGCTTTCATTTTTGGGAAGGCAAAGAGGGGAATGCACAGTGTGCTTTTATTTGGGAAAGAGATTGTCTGCAGTTTTTTTTTTTTTGTCTGTGGCCTCTAGGACTAGAAATAAAGCATTAGCTTAAAACGGATGCTGCTTTGTGGCATTCCTCTTGGTCTTAGCTCTGGGGTTCTTTTTGGCTTGGTTCAAAGCATTCAGATGCTTGGAGCTTGCGTGCTGTAATGTTCCAAGGATCATGACCTAAAAATACAGCACCTTCCTCTGAGAGATGCAGAAGTGCACAGACTGTTAGTCCTGATTTTGGACAAAATCTTGTTCAAACATCCTCTATTTGATCAGATCCTTTAAAACAGGGAACATTTGAGAGCAAAGGAGGCCTATGCCCAGAAATCTGGAGGAAATGCAGTTATGATTCATTTCCTTGCCTGCTGCTTCCCCGAGCAGCTGCCACTGGCCATAGCAAGTATTCCCAGGAGGAATCCCTACGGCCCTCAGTGAGCACAATGGACAAGCCAGGGATTAATTCCTGTGGCAATTGCTGAGGTGCCAGGGAGAGGAAGAGCCATGTAGAGTATTTCTAGCAGAGCAAGAGGAGCAGATGGCTGTATAACAATAACAAGTAAACTAACATTAAAAGGTTTTTTTCAGCTTTCTATAGGAAATCATATCCAGGGTCCATTGCCTAACAGCAAGACTTCTAGGTTAGTTTTAGTTTTTTCAGTCATGGATTTTCTCAGAATTGAATGTTCACAAGTGGCATTTGTTCAGAGTCTTGGAATACTTGCCTGCTGTCCTCATGAAACAGGTGTAGCCCAGCCAGGCATCCTGTCAACTCCTGCACAGTGACTGTGCCTACACTGTTAAGGCGGAGAGTGTGGATGAAGTTTCTCATGGAGTCAGAATTCTCAGGTCCAAGTATGTTGACTTATTTAGCTATTAGCCCATCTTCTCTTTCAGTGCATTTATGGCCAAAGGGTATTCTAGGTGTCACTGTCTCACAGGAGCAAGAGCTAAAAGGGAGGGAAGTTTCCTTGGTGAAAGGCAGCTTTTCTTTTGGCCCCACCAAAGTCAATGTCCTTGGATTTTCCATCTGGGAAAGCAGCATGTCGCAGAAAGAGGCTGATGACAAAGGTGCCTTCAGTGGGGAAAAAAGAGAGGAAAGACACAGGTTTCCTCCTCTGTGCCATGCTTGTCATCTTTTCTCAAGTTTCTAATCTGTTATTCTACTTAGAGTTGCTGACACTGGCTGACTGTCTGTGAAAGTGATTGAAATTGTTTGTAGGCTTCAGGTTCAGCTGTAGAAATTGAGACAGGGGTGATATGTAACATGTTGCTTCTTCCAAGCACCTGCAAAAATCACTAATCTGCTAATTAAAAAATAATTATAAAAATGTCACACGAACCATGTAGTTATGTACCTCTGTCTTCTTGTGGAACTGGTGGGAAGACTTGTTCCTGTTGATATGGATGAAGTATTTGAGCTTGGTCTCAAGTAAAACTCAGTTCTTTCACTTAGGCTTTGGCTCGAGCTCTCTCAGCTTTTTCATTCCTTGTTTTATATTTTTATTGCACTGACACTAGACTGGTTCTCTGTGATACTCAGGAAGCCGTTGTAAAATTTGCAGAACAACCCTTCAGTAAGTTTGAGTGACTATGGCCTCTTCTATTGTACTTTCTGGTATTTTCTATATGGGTTCTAGTGAAGGTGTTCAGATTCAAGCTGATGTTGCCCAAGACGATCTCTTGCTTGGACTTTATTTGGTTTGTTGTTTGACTTCCAGATTTGTGGAAGTGTATTAATCTTTTTCCAAAGTGTTGATTTCTTCCGTATTAAAAAAGAAGTAGCAGTGAGACACCAAGCCAACATGTGCAAGATGTTAGGGTTTCTATGCCTGCCTCTGGCTGGATTTTAGCTTTCTCTTAGTAATTTTCAGTATTGATCAGACCGGTTATTGTCTGTGAATGACTTTCAGCTCATAAGACTAAATACTTCTTCTGTGTGCTACACACTTTAGTCCTTCTTTATTTGCATATGGAGTCTGAGATGGCAAATTGCACGTGTTTAATGTAGACTTACCCTGATTGCACATAACCTGTATGGTTGCAGTTGTGTCCCAGTAGCCAATGTGTGGTTCCTTTTAAGGGTGAGGAATGAAAAAGTCAGTGTTTGTGGTGGGTAGAATCCTTTTCCGGGTGAGCTGGAGATGGGAAGGATATCCTCTTGTTAAGCTGTAAGTCATCTTGTCACTTGCACAGCATCTCATTTCTATTTGGGCTGGTCTGTTCTGAACTAGCCTGAAGGCTTGCTTGTCCACTGTGTCTTTGGAAATAAGATTTTGAAGTGGAGTTTCTGTAAACTCTCTAAAAATGGCTTTGCAGTGTGGAGATTATGCATTTCTTAGAGCTATGTTGCTGTTACATCACTGACTGCTCTGCAAATGAGGCAAAGACTCAACTTCTTGATGACCTCTGAGGTGGTATATTTTGTGGTCCAATGTCACACAAGCTGTCTTCTGACTGCTCCTAGTAAAGACTCTGCTGGCAAAGTAGGAATGATACCATGAGCTGGACATAACTTCACACTCCTGCTCTGGGAGCTTTTACTTTTGCACTTCTCATTTCTGGTCACCAGAAGGGCAGCAATAGCTCTTGCATCCTGGGGTGGGTTGGCCCTGGCTGGTAGGTAAGTTCCCACCCTGTTGCTCGCTCCCACAGTGGGATGGGGGAAAGAATAGGAAGGGCAAAAGCAACGAAAAATACTTCCTGGGTCAAGATGAAGACAGTTTCCAAAGTTGGAGGGAGGAAACAAGTAATGCAAAAGCCAGTACTCACCACTAACAAACTGATGCCCAGCCAGTACCTGAGCAATGGACAACTTAAAAAAAAAACTTTCCCCAGTTTTGTGCTGAGTATGGTGAGAAATACCTCTTGGCCAGTGTGGGTCAGCTGGCCCAACTACGTCTGCTCCCAACCTCTTGAACATCCTCAGTCTGCTTGCTGGGGTGCCAGAGGGAGAAAGAGAGATCTTGATGCTGTGTAAACACTGCTCAGCAGTAACTAAACCACTGGTGTATTACCAGCACTGTTTTGGTCACTGGTCTAAAACACAGCACTGTCCAGGCTACTATGAGGAAAATATACTCCCTGCCAGCCAAGCCCAGGATACGTGCAAAAGAGAGCATATCTTTAAACAAGCAAGAAACCTCCCATTGAATGGCTAAGCTTTCCTAAGGGCTTCGTTCCCCAAAATGCATTGTATGCACTTAAACACTGGGCGGTGGTGGGTTGAAGTACAGCTTGCTGAAAGCCTCCAGAGTCCCTTCTGGCAGAAGGTCAGGTTTTGTGCTTCCCCGTGAAATGACAACTTATATTACAGGAAGGGGAAGTTGTACAGTGCATGCTGTGACTGTTGTACTCTTTTTCAAGCTTCTAATTAAAAGTATGTATTATTAATGTTGTCTGTAGGTTCATTCCAGTCTCAGAAAAAGAGTTTATTCCACAAAATTGTCAGCGAATTTAAGCACAGAAAGAAGCTTAATGTTCCGGACACAGGTACTGGTGCATTGCTTAATTAAGGTTTTCAGCTGCCTTCTTTCTCAGTTCAGTCTTGGGGAAATGCTTCTAGACAGAGACATCTCAGCTCTCTAGTCTTTGATTGCTTTGGCTCCTTATTTTTCCTGTCTGCTGTGATTCCAGTGCCTCCTGGCTCCAGTTGATACTACCTTACCTCCAGTATGATGCTGTTTTGTTTTTGCTTGGCATCTCCCTGTAATTCCAGTTTCCATGCTCCAGATGCCATGCAGCAGAGCTGACAAAGCAAGGGCAATTCTGCAGTTGGCCCTTTACCTTCTTTAAAACTTTATCTTCTACAGCTCATAGCTATGTTGTCCTTTGGTTGTCCTTATCTGCATCCTTCTGTATCAGTGACCATATTATTTTGCCAGAGCATTTATGCATGTCCCTATCTCCTATTCCCTGTGATTTCTTGCCGTCTGGAACTTTGCAGACTGCAGCTGGTCAAGGTGTAAGAGCCTGGTCAGGATGTAAGTGCTTGTTTCTGCACCAGATCACAGAAATACCACCCTCCAACCCTGCCTCAGTAGAAATCTTAACCAGCTTTCTGTTTGCTTCATATTGAAAATACCTTCTGCAATTTTTTAAGTTTATGTTCTGGACTTCCTCTGCCTGCTGTCCGCTGTTAGCTCTCTAAAGTCTTTTTCTTGTTACAGTATTGTAATCCCGCATGCTACA
Organism: Pachycephala philippinensis; assembly: GCA_013397055.1. NCBI lineage: Eukaryota > Metazoa > Chordata > Aves > Passeriformes > Pachycephala > Pachycephala philippinensis. The sequence goes on along the minus strand of VWZT01002551.1, from coordinate 65,852 downwards.
TACTCACAACTCCGAGGGGCATTTTCAAGTGTACAGTATGTACAGGATTATAGCTTAGCCTGCTTCCCTGGGCCCTTTTGTCATCATGTTGTCCACACTATTCAAGTCATGCCCGGGCTGTTCCTTAGCTGTTCCACAGTGGTGTTCTCTCCTACATTCCTGTGGTGTAGAAGAGCCTCTCTGGTTCTGCTTACTTAACTCCATTCATTTTGTCTGTTTTTTTCCCCATCCGTGTTCGTCTCTAAGATAATAAAATTGCTCTTCCCATCTCTGGTTTCCCCAGCTACCTTTATGGTTAATATCTTTCCCTAAGACTTGGCCATGTAATTTCCTCTCCTTTCCTGGTTCTGTATTTTCTGTCTTCTGTGATGCACATGTACTATTTTCCCACATAGGCTCTGCCTGCTCTTCTGCATTCCATGATGCAAGTAATTTGAAATCACTTTCTCTGTCTTGTTGTATTTGTACAACAAATATGTTGTGGGAGTTGCTTATGAGAAGTAACTATCTTGCTTCCATGTTGGTGTAAAAAAGGCATCATACATTAGCATAACTTTCATTGGGTGTCATTCAGATTTTGTTCCTGACTTATTAATAGACCATGTAGACAAACTATGAAGAAAAATGGGTGTTTAAATTCTCCTGTGGGAAAAGAAATAGAAAGTTTTAATAGATGATTAAGTAAAGAGTAAAAAATATAAATACTTTAAAATCTGAAGATAAAAATGTGGGTAAACAAAATGTCAAATCCTGCATTTGTTTAAAAGAAGCCAACCTGTTTTGATACAAAGTGAAGTGTGCACTATGATCAAAGATTCAAGCCTGGCAAGTGTTGAGTACCCTGGCTTTGTTCCAGCACAACACAGAGGCATGTCCTTGGAAGTTAAGCATGTGAATAATGTCATAGTGTCTAAACATTAAAGATGTGTCTGTGCATTTGCTGGGGCAGAGCCAGCTTGCTAAGTTCCTCCCAAGACTAAAGCAAAGATGTGAGGAACTTAGGAGCCTTACACAGCCCACATATAATCATCAGAGGAAAGCCAATGAATGTCTGTATATTGATGGGGAACTGCATTTTCCCCTGAATTACAGAGAGGATAAAATCTGTAGTCTTGCCTACTCTGAAGTGTACCCCGTAGTCACTGAAAGCAAAGTGTTGATCAGCAAAATGCAGTGTGGACATGGCCTCACTAGGTGCCGGACAGCCTCGCCCTCATGTGCTGCCTACAGATCTTCGTCCACCATCCAGGAGTTCCTAGGCAACAGGCCCTAAACCATGTGACTGAGCTGTCCCATATTCTGTGTCATTCAAGATGGGAATCCCAGAATCTTCATTTCAATTCAGATATTTATTTGAGCATTTTGTGAATCAATAAATGAAAATTTCGACTCCTTTTTAGTTAGTCTATACTTGTGGTGAGTCACAAGTCTATATAATGTGCAGTTTTGGTTTTTATGAAGTTAATTTTGCAGAAAGAAGGAGCTTGAATGTTTGTATAGCTGCAGAGGAGATACTTGGAGGGATTGCTGTCAGCAGAGGTCACGCTGGCTTCACGTTTTGTCATCTTGAAAAGTGTGTGTGCCTGTGTGCATCTGTGTTAGGAGTGAAGGAAAGTAACTACAGTAAAGGCAGATTTAATGTGATAGAGTTGTGTTGTCCGTGTGTCTCTGGTATGAAAATCTGAGTGAATTTTGACCACATTGTACATGGCAGCACCAGTGCACGTCACCATATTAAGAGTTTGCAGCTGTTCATAGATCAGGGTACAGCCCAGTAAAACACCAGTAAAATGCTGCAGAGAGCACACAGTAATGCAGTTGAATATGTCAGGAGATACATCTCTTCCTTAGGAAGGCTGACAGAAGCATAGCTGGACCCATATACCTGTTTGGGAAAGTTAACACTCATCTGAGAGTTTTATTTTTCTGCCACACCACCAAGGCTTTCTGATGGGAAGCAGTACTTAAAATACCGAGTCACGGTGGTTGCCTGTTTGCAGGTACACTTAGTGAGCTGGGCTGGGGGCTCTTGTGTGGTCTGTGTAGCAGCCAGCTGTAATAGTGGCCTTGGCGCCGGAAGGGGAGAAGAGAGGATGAACACGTACACCGGTCTCAGCGCCAGCTCATGCGTGAAGCAGCCCTGTCCCTGCGCCCGCTCCCACAGGAGCTCTCCCACACGCACCAGGGCCCTGGTGTGTGGGGCCTGCAGCCCAGAGGGAGCCAGTAGCTCTGTGCCTTTGGCAACCATTCTGGCTGGAGGAGGGCTGGATCAACATAGGCTCCTGCAGCAGAGCTTCCCGCCCAGGCAGCTGTCTCGTACACCTGGTTTGGCCATCTGCTGCTTTGTATCTCTGCTTGTTAGTCCTCAGCCCTTGCTGCATCTCTGTGTGCTGCCTGACCCCAAAGCAGTATTGTAGCAGTGTCCTGTTATCAGAACAGCTAGGATTTCTGCCAGATTCGTCTGTTTGGCATCACTTCCTTGGTGAATTGGTTCCCTAGGCACTGGTGACTTGAAACTATGCTCTGTCTGGCTAGATTTTCACTTTTTGACTTCATAAAGATCATTAAAGCATTACAGCCCACCTTTCCTCCTTGATACCAGCATGCTTGCACCCACAGAGCATTTGTTCTCCACCAAGTGTGATTACACTTCTGCAGCCCTCTCTCCTAGCAGGCATCACTAAAGAAATTCTTTTAAGTCTGTGTTTCATTGGGGTTTGGTCAGAAAAGCTTGTCTGAAAAGCTGTGGTGTGCTGAGTCAGTTCAATTGACATAATTTTTCTTGTTCACAAAGATGGGGGGGAAGTAAGACTACATGTACTCTGCATGCCTGCAGAATAGGAGAAACTGTCCATGCAAACCTAGCTGAGGAAACCATCTGGCACAGACCTCCAGATATCTCTCTCAGAGTCATTTCTGGCACTGTGGTGTAGGCATGCCCAAAGGTCCACACCTTCCTGCTGTATTCCCAACTCTGCTTGCAAAACTATCCCAGTGGTTCTGCCCATGCCACTGTCATGGAGAGCTGAGCATGCAACTACCTGTTGGCAGGACTGCACAGTAACTGCAGAACCTCATATACAATGTTCCCCTGAAAATTAGCTGAGCTCCTCATGGGACAGCTCTTGAATGCAGGACAGTGTGGAAGCAGAATGGACGTCAGATGGATTAAAGAAAACTACAGGGAATTAAATGTGGCAAGCCCTATCCTTCCTGCAGAACAAAACCAGGTCCTGATTTGGAGCATCTGTATGGATTTGTCACTTGAAGCAGTGGGATGCTGTTCCTCTTGAAGCAGGTGCAGGAGCACCTAGTTTAGATGTAGAGTTGTTGAAACATGGACTCCTTTCTCCTCTAGAAGTCAGTGCAAAGGGTCTTGGGAGTGAAGCCTTTGTGTGATTTCCTCCAAGTTAAGTTTCATGTCTGCTTGAGCAATAGCTCTGTAAAGAAGCCAGTGAAATGATTTCTAAACCCAGTGTCCGCTAAGACGGCTAGAGAAGAGAAAAAGATGCTCTTCCCTTCAACATTCACCCTGCGCCCACACACAAAATATTCATTGTTCACCTTGAATCCTTCGTTCTTCAAGACGGTATGGCAGCAATGTTACGTTGAAGTGATAAAGAGCTGATTTTAGAGCTAGAGGAGAAAAGAAAAGTAGACAACTTTCAAGTCTTATTTCAAGGATAAAAAAAACCTTGGAGAGGGAATATAAAACAGTATAAAAACGTAGAAAGGGAATATACTTATTGCATCTGAGTTTTTACAGCCGCCTTCTGCAATTTCTTAGTCAAACATGCCAACATCATATACTCCTTATGTGTCCAACTACTGCCTATTTTACCTTTCAAGGTTTTTGTTTCTCTTTTTTTTTTTTGACACACACAATATGAGAAAGAAAAATGTAAAAGGGAGCCCTCAGCTGTACTGATCAATCAAGTTAATTTCTAGTGACGTGACATACAATACATTTAATTAAACGCATACCAAATCAAGTTTCTTTTAATTGTATGTTGTTCATTGTTTGAAATCATGTCTACATTTTCTAAAATGTAAAAAAAAAAAAAAAAAAGTGAGTTGTAGTACTAAGAATAAAACCATTATAAACTCAATCAAGCTAGAATTAGACAGCAGTGTCAAAGTGCTAATTAGAGCAAATCAGAATTAGGAGATAGTGTTGGACTACAACCAGACCATTACATTAAAATATAATCAACGCTCATGAGTTCCCAAATAAGAAATCTAGAGAGAAAGCTACCTATTTAATTATACATTCCAATTAAGATCCTGGTCTTGATGCACGAAGCTTATCTGAACGTCTCACTGTTGGCCCAGCTAAAGTACATGAAAGTCACATTTGCAGTCATTGGTGCTTCTACTTAATTGCACTGTTACAGGGTGGATCTTGTCCTGTGCTTTCTCTTGTGCTCTTTATAAAACATCAGTTCTACAGCAAAGCTCTGCTCTGGAAAGGTTGGCAGCTAGAGCTAAGGACTTAGAAATGCTAATTGAAGCTGTGTGCTTTTTTTCCAAATAAAGAGCATGCACAAGTTCAAAAATGTTTTATAAGAGAACATAGGTGAATTAAGATCATAAAAAAATTAAAATTTGGAATGTTTGAAATGTTTTTACATGTATGTACTAGATCTGATTGTATTCTTACACAATAAAATATTAAAAGGTCCTTCCCATTAAAACAGAAGAGCAAAGAGCAACTGCTAATGAGATAAAATGTGTTACAACTATTCTCTTCATGTAGTCCACATCCTCATACAATGAACAGTTAAAGAAGCTAGCAAAAGATAAAGGTTTTATTAGCTGTATCTTTGAATAGAAAGGTCATTAAATCTACAAAACTAACAATAAATAGAAATACACACAAAAATGAAAGAGGGCAAAGGCCATGCAGAATGTTTGGCTGTTTTGCACAGTTTCTGGGGCTGGGTGCTCCTGTGTGACACTGCCAGTCTCAGTGCAGAAGATTGGAATTGTTCAATTCTTAGCCCTTCTGAAAGAACAGTTGTTTGCACTCTGGCTTCAGTTCTGTGTGTGTAATTTTTGCTGGCAAAAAAAGTGACAAATGTGTCTTAAGTCTTTAAAATGGGGAGAAAGATTAAAAGAAACTGGAGGGAAGAGTAAGCTAACTGTAGACACAGTAACAGCTGTGGAAAATATATCACGGACTGTTGCAAAGAGATGGGGTATGACCTGACAGGTAGTAAAGAAAATAATGAGTTGAAAATGCAGCCGAGGAGATGAGGTGCAGCCATTAACAAAAAATGTGTAATCATTCAGGATGGCAGTGAACTGGGAAAAAATACCTCAAGGACTTGGTGCAGATATCATGAGTGTTCCCAATTTCAAAACAGGTTAGACAGGCATGTGTAGAAGATTACTTGGGCATTCCATTTGCTACCTGTAGCCTCTTTTTAACCCTACCTGACAGTGATCACAGATGGGACAGGCTTCATAATACTTTTATCACAGGAGGGAAAAAGATGTCACAGGTTGACTTTATGGACTACTGATACCCCATGGGATCAGCAGAATGGCGTATTGAATCAATGCAAATTGCAAACTATTGACTACTAGGCACTGACCTCAGACTTTGGAAGCTTAAATATGTTGCTGTCTGACCAATTTCTTTGTAAACAGGACTAAAGTAAACGCTTTAGTCAAGTGAAAATTCGGGATCATATTCCAGTTTGGGGCAAAAAGCTTCTTCAGAACACCAACACTGGAGCTGCTGAGAAAGATTTAAACTGTTGCTTTCTCATTCTCTGATTTTACGTGGGCAATATTTCTGTCATGGTATTCTATCCCATGCTTACTTCCTTTTTTTAGTGTGCTTGTCTTGAGCTGTGATTTGGTTCTGCTTTTGTATTTGCTTCCTTTTGGGATGTTTTTTAAGGTTTGTTATTTTGTAAAAGGCAGTATTTCCCTTTCTTAGAGGAGTTGATGTAGAGTGACTAAATAGGTAAGACTTGGTTTTAGTCAGGAATTGCTAAATTCTGCTTGTCAGTCCATCTGTGAGCTAAGATACTTACGTGAGGGCCCTTGTTCCTTAAAAATATTTTGTCTCTTAACCACTTGCTGACACCTTCTGTGGCAGAATGTTTTATACAGACTGATACCGGCTCCCACTCAAGTGCTACTGCTGATCTCACAGTTTTCTTGGCAAATAGCAGAAACTTGAACCTTCAATATATCTTTAAGGTGGATTCTATTACTTCCCTGCAAACATCTGTGGCATTCAGGTCGTATCTTGCCATGGGTTATGCTCTGACTACCTGTGAGGAATGGTTTTATACAGATAGATGCAAAATGGTAAATGAGCATAGCTAGTGGCTGAACTATTGTACATCTAAAATTGCGTTTTTATTCTCTTCCAGCCATACTATTAGAAGACAGAAATTCCAGTGAGTCTGCCTGGAAGAATAAAATTTCTATATCTGCCCTAAACACTCCAGAGCCAGCAATGATGCATGAGCCTTTAGTTGGCAGCCAGAAAAGGAAAGCAAGGAAAACTAAGATCACACATCTTGTGCGAACAGCAGATGGGCGAGTGTCACCAGCAGCGGGGACACTGGGTAAGGAAATTGGAGTTAAAATTTTATTAAACCTTCATGGTTGGAGAAGGTCTGAGGATACAAGCAACCTATCAGGGCAGTGTTTTTAAATTAGCTTGTTTTTATACCTGCTTAGAATGGTCATTATTTAAAATACAGGTATCAACCAACTGGGAAATCACTGAATCCATAATGGCCAACTTTTGTTTGAATGACCAGATCTGTCTTTTCTCCCTGGATATTTCACTCTTAAAAACTGTGAGCTGATGCAGAGAGAAGTGGAAAATGGTTACCTTTCATAATTTGTTTCCAGTCCAGCAAAGAAATTACACTGCACCTGGTTATAGGTTGTAAAACTGAATTTCATAGTATAACAGTTAATGCCAGAGTCCTTGTTGGAGTTCTCCAGTAAGATAATCTTTCAGGACTACTGTATCTAGAACATACACAAAAGCTCTCTTGCCTGACCTAAAAGATCAAATTCAGTTGAATGGAAAATCAGTAAACTGCTTCATAAGCCTTAGTATTGTGCTTCTGACCCAGTAGCTTGGGTCAGAAGAGGTTGCAGCATGAACCAGATGACACTGGCAGAATCAAAGTCCTAAAGGTGAAGGTTCTGTTAACATCAGACTAGTCAGCATATCCATAGGCTGCAGTGAATTTATGGGCTAGATCTGCAAGCTTAACTTTCTTTCTTTGCAGAGGAGAAGCCAAAAGAGCTGCCACAAAGTACTCTTCAAAAATCATCAAGTGCAGAAACAGATTGCAACAGTGAATGCTCCAGAAACACAGAGACAGAAGAAAATCATAGTATTACGTCAGATATGCCAGCGGTGTCTGCATTTTTTAGCTTAGCTGCTCTGGCAGAAGTAGCAGCCATGGAAAATGTACACAGGTATGGTTCTCTTCTTGTTGTTTTAAGTAAATAGTATGTGGCTGACAGCTTGTTCAGAAAGCATGTGAATAGTAGACTTTAATTTGGCCTGCGTTTCCTCTTTCACAGCTTTCTATGAATGCCTGCTTTCACTTGCTTAGTAGTGTTAAGTCTTCACCTAAATGACAGTGTAATCTATTTAGCAGTTAGTAAAATGATCCTTCCCAGTAAACTTACCTATCAATTTTTATATGTAAACAGGTTCATATGCTCCTTGAGTTAGAGAATTATCAGATGCTGTTTGTCAGATAATAGCAATGTAAATAGCTACTGCACTCTGATTTGCATTTTCCAGTGGCCTAAAACCTAAGATGGTGGAGAGAATTTCATACATTTTGAGATGAAGTTTTTATGCTGAACAGGGCTGAGGGAAGCTAACTTGTTACTCTTTTTTTTTTTTGCTTTCCTCTGTAGAAGGCAAAGCATCTGCAGAATAGCATGGGGCAGAACAACTCTGGGTGATGGAAAGCCAGGGTAGTTTACGTTGGTCCTCTCAGTTACTGAGTAGGCCATCCATACAGATAAGGTGGAGAATGTGCAGGTTACTTTGGGCTGTTGAATCAGTTCAGCATGGTCAGACCTGTGATGGGAGTAAACAAAAAGTCCTCCTTGGCTCTTAATTATCCAGTGTTGTTCTTTCATGGAACTTACTGGCTATGAAACCCCATCCTCTTCTGCAGTGGAAACTCAGTGAGGAATCATTGAGCCATCACAGCCTCTGCAGATCCCATTTGACAGATGGCTGGCTGCCTAAGCAACTCCTGAAGGCAGCAATTCATGAAACCATTCACAGCCTCAATTAACTGTTCTCCTCATGGACCCCATTGATGAACCCAGTCCTTTGTGTTCAGGCTGCATATCAAATGCCCAAAGGCTTTTTAGAAGCTGAGGAACCCTACAAGAAACAGATCTGCTGGTTCCTCTCTGCAGAAGCTGTTGTCTTGCTTAAGCAGCGTTGTGTTGGGTGAGAAGTGATTTCACACTGCAGTCAGCCTGTCTGTCATCATAAGCCACAAAATGGGACTTGTGGAGGTGCTGTGCTAAGCTCTGCTTTCACTCGCACTATTGTGGTTTCATTGACTGCCATTAAAGCTGACCAGAACTGCACAAAAGCAAAAGGATTTGCTCTGCTGTGGTTTTTCCTCCTTGTGCTTCTAAGAGTTCTTGTCCTCCTCTTGTCTCTGTTGAAGCGAGCTAATGTTGTGCAGAGCTTTGTGCTTGGGTCTTTCTCTTTGAATCCCATCTTCCATCATGTCATTATGCAGCTCGAGCAATGCAGCACCTTCCATAAGGCCTGAAAACACTAAATCGGCAAACATTCAGCAACTGTGGGAAATGCCAGTTTGTAATCATCCCGAGGGAGGTGAAGTGACAACAGGGGAGGACTCTCCCAGTAGAAATTTAGCCATGTCTCTCGCAGACTTGGCAAATGAAAGTCAAAACAGAAACCTAAATCTTACAAGCTAGATGCTTCTGTGTTTTCTGCTCTGTCAACTGTTGTTATATTTTGCAACTCACTTTATTTGCAAATAGCCAGAAATGTGAAGAAAATAATTGGAGGTTTGCTTGATGTGTTTCCTCAGTGTCTGCATTTAATTTACTAAATAGTTTCATAGAGCCTTGGGACATGGAATCATTCTGGCAGCGTGGTTTTCATTTGAAGTCTTCTGCTTAGCTTTATTTACCTTGTGCATGTCCTGGTTAAGCACTGCAAGTCTGAGCTGCATTTTGTGCCAAGGCCACTTCATTGCACTCCAGTTGTGTGAAGCACATGGGTACTTCTTCTGGGGGTCTTAGCTGGGCCAGAGTGAGGTAAAGTGGCCCTGGTGTAATTAGGAAGCAGGCCCCAGATTTTCATTGCTACAAATGACAAATACTGTAACAAAAATAGAACCTCACTTCTGAGAGTAAATAACCGGCAGTGACTTGTTTGGTGTATGTATTTTAAAAGGCAAGCTGCAAAGGAGTTCTCCCAAGACAATTTATTATCATGAGTGATGCTGATTTCCAGCACATAAATCTGACACAGTTTATTTTTATGATACCCTGTGCCAGGTGATCATTTGTAAATTAACACTGCTGTAGTAACGAAAGAGATATGCTAGGCTGATGTAGTGATAGGTCATGTAACGTGGAGGAATCGCAATGTGCAGCTCTGCTGATGAGTATACTTCCATATTGCTTAAAAGCTGGCTATTGGCTCACACTAACATGATCTGTGCCTCCGTGCATTTGCCTTCTTTTGCCACGTGGGCTGTGTGCTCTGCTTCTGAGGGCTGCAGCAGCTCCCTTGCTAAATGAGTAACAGCACTTGCACACGCTTAACTTACTCTTACACTGTGCATTTTGCTTTGTGTAGTCAAATACCACCACATCTTGTTTTTTCCTGCGCTTACATTGTGCTGTAGGTTATCCTCAGGATACTGTGTTACTGTTGCAGGAACACCTCTGAAAGCACAGTAACCCCAGTGTGTGAGCACCTGCAGCAGTGAGGAGCTACCCTGCTGCGGTGTGGGGTGTTACACCATACAGCTGCCGCTTCCCGTCCTTTCTGGTCTGCTAACAGCACCTCCCGTGCTCCAAGTGTTGATGGGTGGCTTTTCTTTTCTTCTTTTGCAGAAGTCAGAGGGCCACTCCTCTCCCACATGATGGACAGCCAAATGAAATGTCTCAGGCTCCAGTGCTTATTTCCTGCGCTGACCAGTGAAGCTCCACTTTATTGTAAAACATTGTGCTTTACCTAATATCCTAGCCTTGTCTTTACCAAGGGAAGCTAGTCAGTCCATATGATGGAACTAGAGACTGCAATAAAGTGCTTATTGCTCTGAGTGGCCCAGAATTCACTGGAAGCCAGACGTTAGCAACTTGGGCCAGGTCCTCAAATTGGAACCCAGTATGTAGGAGGGTGATATTGTCTATTAATGAACTGAAACGGAGTGGAATGATCCCGGAGCTTGCTTTCTATTGAAGGCTTTTAAACAGTAAACAGGTGGTTGGTGTGAAAAAGGCTGCCTTTACTGTTAGCTCACACAGCATCTCTTTTACCAACCAGAGAGTACGACTAGTTTCATATAATACCTAGTTATTCTAAATGAAAATGAAAAAAAAAAAAAAACCAACAAAAACACTGACGCACTGCACTAGTTACTATTAGATATTCTTAGTCATTTTTGTACATGAAGATTTAAGTTCTAAGATGGTTTATATTAATAGGTTATGCCTACGTTTATATTGTAGAATGAGTTTTAAACCTGTTCCAGAGAACTCAAGGCAGCCTGGACAGATGTACCATTGTTAGCGGTGTTTGGGCAGCCACGAGGTCCAGATGTTCTGCACTTTTATATTTGCCACCAGAGTGGTAGAGTTTACTGGGAAAAGTTCTGACAGGCTACGTTTGGGTTTGTTTCTTTTTAATTTAGCTTTGAATAACCAGGATGATGTGCATTAGAAAAAGGAGTGGTGTATGGAAAAGAAAATACTGCAGATAATTGACTTGTCTTTCATGCCTTGGAGGGTTCCTTTATTTTTGCATAGATATCTGAGCGACTTGGTGAAACTTTCCTGTAAACAAAAAGTACTGCAAATGCGTTTTTCAAAAGTGACCTTAGTATTATTTCACAGTTCCGAAAAACTTAAAACCATGACTTTTCGATATAGTGTACACCAATACACATACCTTTTACATTTTACAGACACTGGCGTTGTTGTAGTTACTATGCATAGTCCAAATCAGCTTCAGAGTTTGTATAAAGGGCCGATTACAGTTTGTGTTGGTAAAGTGGAAAGCTGTATACAGTTAAACTACAACTGAAGAGTAGCGTTCGACTGAATTCAGACTACCAAACAGATCCATCTGCCAGTTTCTGTCTCTGCTTGTGTTGAATTTTTGTGTTTTGCTCTCATAAATACATCCCAAAAGCAAGCCAAGTGTATCACTTGGCCTGTTACCTTCACTATCCTGACTTACACTATTGTATAACCAAGCATTGATTCCTACCAATAGATGCAAAGTGATCACTAGTAATTGATCTAAAGCTACAAATTCAACAGGGTACTTCTTCTATAGCACAAGATGTTTCCCTACTTTTTGCATTGTAGCACAACAATTTACCAAATTGGACTCCAGCAATAATTTTCTATTAGTCTTCGTCATACCGGCTGAACTTTTGATAGTATTAGATTGAGTTTGAAGTTCTTTGAATTAAGTCTTTAAATGATGCGAGTTTACATCATTCTATCAGGCATTCTTATTTATACTTGACTGAATTGATAATGTGTTTTGGGGTTATTTTGTAACTAATTTGATGTAATAGCCATATGGACAGTAACTATTAATGCTTGCTAGGTTTAGCCTTCCATTGTTGCAGTTAAGTGAAAGTCTCTGGTTCAGTGTCAGGAAACAATATACAATGTACCACAAGAGTTTTAAGAACAGATTAAAGGTCTGACAAAAGGCAGGTAGCTGGGGAAGTGTCACTGAAACAGCACCATCGAGGATGCATGTGTTGAAAGAAGGGAACAACAGAAGAACAACAAAATTTACAAACCAATGAGTCAGTGAAAAGGCTTTTTTAAAAATTCAGGTGAATAAATGTCTAAGAGCCCCTAGAATGCCATTGCAGCCTATGGTGGTATTTAAAATAAGTTTTTATTAAAGTTTTATAAGTTATTTTAACAAGACAGGAAAAACTTAAAGACTTAAAACTTGTGGGTCACACCAGGGTGGCTGTAGGAGTTTTGGACCACTTTATAATTAGCTGAAATCCAAATATGTTACAGTGCAGGCCGTTCACGTTGACAATGGTACTAACTTATTTCTCTAGAAACCTTTAGAGTAGATATATTTTTGTCAAAGCACCCCATCTTTCCTCGATTTAAATTTCAATATTGTTCCTGGAGATATTTCTGTATATTAATGGTACCTTTTTTAAAAGAAACAGAAAATTACTTTTTTCTATATGAATTAATATCTTACTTGATCTGCTTTTCCTTGACTTTCCCTTAGAGAGGGGGTAGGGTTGGGTCAGTTTACTGGATATGACTGTTTTCAGATACTTATAAACCTTTTTGTAGATATGCTTAATTTTTAAGCGATTAGGCACTGAGAGTAGCAGAAATCCTGCAAAGCTTTATAGTTCACTAGGCATTTGCCTTTGTTGGTTCTCTGAGTGATGTCTTGATTTGAGTAGCTAGAATTTTCCCTGAATCTACTAGAAGGGGTATCAGTATTTTCAGGTAACAAAGTCTGTTAGCACAACAAAAAACTTCAGACCAATATCTTACTGTATTTGGGTTGGATTTTTCCTTGTTTGTTTTGTTTTAATTTTTATTAATTTCAGCTGCTTTCATTTTGGAAAATCTTATTGCTATTGTGTGTACTTCAGTATACCAGCAAACACTGTTACCTGTTAACACGTTGTCCACGAATGCCTCTAGAGAAGAAATTGTTGCACCTTATGTATTTCTCAAGCAAACCAAAATATGATGCTTTTCGCTTTGTTTATTCTGAATATGTTGTATCATACTTTACTGAACCCGTTTTAACTTAGCTAAAGCTATCAATATTTATGCATTTCACATTATTTTCTGGATCTGAACCTGTGTATAAATCTTTCTTTAAAAAAAAAGACAAGCATTTACTGTAGTTGTCCTCTGTGACTTATCCATGGGAGGGGGGAATCTTGTCTCAAGTGTAAAATGCAGTACTGTCCCAGTTTTCCTTGGCTTTTTTATTTATTTAGTCATCTTTGGTATTTCATAGTTCTGAGACATACAAAATGCATTGTTGTAGCCGGAGCTACAGTTCTAAGCAGCTGGGAGAAAATTACTGTAATGTCTTCTTAATTGTTCTAGTACTGTATACAAATATGGGAAAAATGTTCTGCAGAACATTTGAGATGCAGATTCTTATCCCCACAGTAGGCTATTTTCCAGGTATTAGACCAAATCAATCAAAACTCCATGATCTTACAGGTCTTTTCTGCCTAAATGATTCTGAAAACATCTATGGAGATTACCTAGTGCTCTGTTTATGGCAGTAACTACCCCTTGAATGTGCTGTGATTTCAGAAAAGAATATATTTATTTAAAATAACTGAATGCTCTTTTATACTAATACAGTATCCCAAAGTCATGAGCAAGAGACTTATTGGTAGTTTGGGTTTCTATTTCATAGCATTGATGCATGACTTTTGAAATTAAAGTGATAAGCGTTGTTGGAAAGGGGCACAAGAACAAGGGACTGGTAGAAGTGTGTGGATTTGTGGTGTTTAAATTCCAGCTTTGGTCTTTGTTATTTGGGTGAAAGCTGCCTTTGTAGCACAAGGCTGAAGAGCATTCTGCAGTTTGTATCAAGTAGAGAGTTGTAAGTCAGGTCAGTACAAGGGAATGCCTTATAGTTTGGATGCTGTCTTTTGCAACAGGATATTAATTGAAGCAGTTTTAGTTTCCACTGCCTGTTTAGCTACTGTACAGATACTGAATCAACTGAAGGCAAGTTACAGACATGGGACAGCTAAGAGAGCATGAAAGGAAAGCTGTACTTTATTCTCAGTATGGCAACATTATGGCGACAAAGGGGAATTAGAACAGAATTTAGATGTGTAAATATGTGTGCGTGTGCGTGTGTGTGCGTGCATGTGTGTGTGCCTGGGTGTGTACATTCTGCAAAAAAATGATGTAGGAAAACAAGAAACATGATGGGTCTACAAGACACTAATAATGTATGTCGGCCCTTTTGAGTGCACTCCCTTTTTTTTTGAATGCTGAGTCTAATATGGCTACCTCTCCTAAAAGACTACTTTTGTTAACTTCCATTTGCTTTCAGGCTTGATCATGTAATCTTTTTGGCCATTGATACCATTTGTATATTGCTGTGTGCTTTATTTTCCAAGAGCAACATTTATATAGCGCAGACACCGTAAAGGCTGAATATACAGTGGTAGTAGCCAAACTGTGTTCCTGGAGCATTTCTGTTTAACCGCTGCCACAGTCATAGGGGTTGCAGGACATGGGCCCACTAGCTCTGCTTGGTTCAGTGAGATCAGTTTCTGTAACAGCAGAAGATGCAGTGCTCGTGGGTGGTGGACTTCCGATGTTTCCAGAGGTGTCAAGTAAGCCACGTGCTGCTCTTGAAACTTACTCTGGAGTTTACGTTTGCAGTCCTGATTTCGCAAGGAAACATAACCGTGCAACTTGTGTTGTTGTATACCCTACGTTATCCATTAGATGCTGTTTGTTTGCTGTGCTTGTTTGATAGGTTGTAGAGCTCCCAGGTATCTTTGCCATGTTTTGCAATACTCATGGCATTCTCCTTACCTTGTACATATTTTCGAACTGTCAACTACAGCTGCCAGGATGCTGAGGCACTGCAGGACACTGAGTGTCATGAACATGTTTAGGCTGTGAAAGCGTTGCCTCCTCCCCTGAATTCCCCAAGAAGAAGGCACAGGGAGGTTTATGCTGTCACTGAAGTACTACCATAGTCATTTATATCCTCAGTATTTTATACTGAATTGACAATTTTGAAGAAGCTTACGAGATGGATGTCTATTTTATGTTCCCCCACTAATTATTTTATGGCAGAAATCTAGGAAGGCTTGACATGAGATCTCTACTCAGCAACACACCTAGGCTTAGGCTGGAAACCCTCCTTCCTTGAGGGGCAGCACTGTTGTTGGCACTGTGACAGTGTGGGAGCCCTGATCACGGACCACTGTGCTCTTGGAGTTAAGCTTGGGCTTGCATGGTGTTCCCGGCGGAGGGAGGCACATCATCATAACCTAGGGCCTTCGCTGAGGTGGAATTTTAAAGCGACTGCAAATAGCTTAACATTTTGTTCAGTTCTTCCAAAGAATTGTATTGTAGTTTCTGGGTCTTGGCTGTTAGCATACACCAGCAGACCCGCACTGTACTCCACTGGAAAAACCACACCTGTTCAGGATAACTAACCGGGCTCCCGAATGTAATGGTCTAGTCTGCTCTTTTCACGTCCACAGCTGAAACCGTGTTTGCCCCTCAGTACTGCTGTACTCCACTCAGTGGTTGGGTCTTTGAGGGCGGCAAAAGCAGGAGGGGCATGATTGTGTGTGGGTCTGCACGGGTGTGTACGTATGCATACACACGTCGGAGTGCAGTGACTTCAGCATGTACTCTCTACAAGAGAGTTCCCATGTTTGCTCATAAAACAGCTTGAAGTTTCTCAGATGATAGTTTTCCAACTTCCTTGCTAGATTTTGGTATCTTTCCTTCGCATTACACACCATAAGGTGTGAGTTTCAAAAATCACACCTGAAAAAAACACAGATCCTGCTGATCTGGATGCTACAAAAACCTTCTTCCTCAGCAGTGCTTGCTTTTAAGAACCAGTATCTGTTGACGGTTTCAACGCAACTGATTTGCTATGGTCTTTATTCTTGGAGCCCAGTCCTTCAACTTCTGTTCTCACATGTATTTCCACTGAATTTTGACCTAGTATTTGGTTTTATTCTCTCCAAAGTTTGGTGTAAACATGCCTTACAATAGTTCATCTCCATCAATGGTATAACAGAGCTACTGCCTTCTTAGTTGTGTGTAGTTAAGTCAATAAGCACATTTATAGAATGTCATACTTTATTCAAAAACCTCTAATTTGATATTTTTAAGTGCACATGTTAAGTCATGTGTATAACATGCTAAAGTACATTAAACTGTGATAATGAAACTGAATAAAATATTTAATAAAATATTTGAAATATTTGATAAGGACCTTTAAATAGATTTCTTCATGTTCATTCTATTTTGGTTATCTAGCGTGTGCCTGTAGACAGTTTCCCGTTTAAAACTAATGATTGCAAATAAATACTATTCAAATGGAGCTGCTTTGATACTTCACCTGCTTTACCATCAAATGATTGTTTACTTTAACATATGCCTGAGTTAGCAGTATTTGCAGAGTTTGTTTTTAGCTACAGTATGAGCTGCTTGTTGGGTTTTTTCTATTTAAACAAGCTCGTTTTCACCTGAAAATGGAAGATGCCAAAACCCAGAGATGGATCCTCAGAACTGTAAGCTGTAGTTTTCTACCAGGTCATCCACTCAGCTTCTACACAATGACTGTGAAGATGTCACTTATTTTGCAAAGAACTTCTACCCAATTGTTCTTCCTTACATGTTATCTGTATTGGGAGCTTCCATTTTATTGTTTAAAACTTCTGAGCCTGGTTCAGCACTGTTGACATTGTTTAGAAGATCCACAGATCCATTCAAGTGCCCCAGAATTCTTTGGACCTACATCACATGAAGATGGAGATTGTGGGACAGAGAGAGCCAGGACTCAGTGCAGTTAGGCTTTGGGAGAAAAGTTTGCCTTTTCTTCTGAGCTTTCTAGGTATCTACTTCGTGTTTCTGGATTTTGTCCTCTTTGCACAATTGGGAAGCTTGTTTATAAGTCAACAAAGATAAAAGAGAAGTCATCCCACAGAAGAAGCCCTTGCTATATTTTCAGCCTTTGGACATAAGAGAACTTATTCAGAAATGGTTTCTCTTAGAAATAAGTAGCAAGTGACATCAATGTTTAAACTTAAAGGTAGTAGGTTACCACTACTTTGGAAACTTTTTTAAACCAGGAATCTGTTCTGCCCATATATTTTACCCTCTTGGGGCTTGAAAATTAGACTGTTGGGGATCTTCTCTTTTTCTGTCCTTGGATGCCTGAAACCTTGATTGCAATGTATTTTTTGATCACAGAAGACCCCAGAACAGACTTCATGAAGCCAGTAGACACTGGCTGTTCGCAGGGGAGCAGATCTCCTGTCTCTGAGTCAAAAGCAGCAGAAGGAAGACCTTTAGGTTTGTGGCTTTTTTTTTAGCTATGTGCCATTTACTCAGGAAAGAAGACACGTATACAATCTTGCACTGCCTTTACTGGGTATGCGTCAGTATCTCTGCAGAGAAACACCAGGAATGGAAAAGCTTCAGCCTTAAAGGCCATGTAAAGGTCATGGGGAAGGGGAAGGAAAGTTCTGATTCAGTGAGCAAAAAAAGTGGAAAAAAATTTAAGAAATACATGTTCTGTCAGTATCGGATGTCCAGTCAGGGACCTTGAAGTCACTATTCACTTTTTTTTATTACTTAATTACCTTAAAACAGTCATCTTCATTCATCAAAGTCCCATCTTTTCTGCTCTGAATCTCAATTTGTTCTTCCAGCCAAAGACCTGCTGAATTCAGCTAATTCTCAGTGCATCTAGATCTGGTTTGTTACCCAGCTCTCGCTCAGGTTGCTTTTTGCAACTGCATGGCATTACACTGACTCTTAACTGTCAGGTAAGGTAAATTTCCACTAATACTTCTGGAAAAACACAGGGTGGAAAGGCATCATGTGGCTCAAGTGCCACGCTTTGCTAGACGCTGCTTTCTACCCTCAATAGCATTTGTTGGGTCCCTTTCTTTGTGCATCCCACAGTTTTTTAATGTACAGCTAACCCTGCTTTCAGAGGGACTTTCTTTTCCTACAATGTGACGACATGGAGTGAGACACACAGTATGCCTGGGCATACAGTAGCCGTGCTGTACACCAGCTTGTGGGGCTGTCAGTTCTCCAGTAGGACACTAGCACTTTGTAACAAAATACGAGATGCATTCCTATCTCTGCTGCAAAGTTCTGTTTTGTTTTGTTTTCTGAAATAAAACCTGTAAGATAAAACATCTACCTTCTATCCAGTGTCAGATTCTTTTTTTGTGGGCTGTTCTTGGCACGGCAGCAGGAAGAAATTGAGCTCTAATACAGTTGTATTTAAAATATACTTGAAATTTCATCAAGGCTTTATTGATTTTTTTCTGATAGCAGAATCATTAGATGTTCAGCAGAAGTGCCTGGACCACGGTGTCACTGCTTCAAGCCCAGCTGAAACTCCAGTTGAAAATCCAGCCTATATAAAGTACAAAATACAAAACATGTATTCCGTATAGAGCAGCACTTTGGCTTATTTGTCAGCCTGTGAAACAAGATGAACTAATTGAAATAGACTCAAAAATCAAGCCAACTGAGTCAGAAGGACAGGCTTAGCATTGCAGCACACTAAGAGAAGGCAGGTGTTGCCATCAAACAACATTGAATTTAAGAAAACAAAAAGGGGGGCAGAAGAGAAGACCTGAGCTGCTGGGAGGTGTCCTTCCAATCCAAAAGAAGTTTTTGAAATACATCTTTGGAGTACAAGTTCCGTATGTGGCCCACCAAAGGCTTCCCAGTTGGAGCACAGCATCAGGCTACAGTCAGACCAATCTGAGCATCAGTTCCCTTCCTTCCGAGGGTGGGTTCCCTTAATACCTGGTCAGCACCACTGGGTTATTAAAGCACTACCATTTTTAGGAGTTAGGGAGAATTTGGAAATCAGATGGTCCCAGTCTGTCAGAGTTTAGGATACTTGGTTGTGGTGTCGGTGGTGTCCAGTAATAGTGGCTTTTGTAATGGCTCTGGAGTTCATGTGTTCTCAGTCTTGCAAAACCAACATCATTGATTCAGGCAGCCTGCAGCACGCCATTGGCATCGGTTAGAGTGATGTCGTTTGAAGCAAATTCACTGCACATCTCTCTCTTGACAGACAGACTGCTCGCTGCTACGTTCTGAGATGGTTCATCTGGTTTGGGCCTCCCAGCTGTGGTGTTTGTCGTGAAGCCAGGCTTTGGGAGGGGGAGATTCTTTGGCTACAAACCTCTCCAGGATGGCAAAAACTTTGCGAATGGCTCAGCAACTTTGTGTGGGATCTGTTCTCTTTCCTGCAGCTGCGTAGATAGATTTTTGTGATAGAAAATGAAACAAACACAGCCAGGAACTCCACGGTGAAGTTGGACCTTCATGAGCTTCCAGGTTTCAGTAGGCAGTACAGACAGGTTGTGGCAACAAGGCTGTGTTTCCTTTTGTTTGGAAGGGCAGTGTTTTCCATCGGCAGTAAGGTGGCAGGGAAATTGCCATCACAGCAGATGGACAATTCATTGTCTTCAAGAGGTTCCAATTTCAAGAGCAAGGTTTGCCAAGCAGTCTAAAAAAAAGCGGAGATTGCAGTTGAAGTCTGTGGCTTGGAATGGATGCTGTGTTTTGCTTAGTGACTGTAGCAATAACTTTTCATTTAGATGTAATGTGTGAGCTGCTTAAGGGGTGATGCAGTTCTAAACCGTCCCATTCACTCCTAGATGACAGATGTATTTGGCACGTGGTGCAAGTGTTGCTAACAAGTGCTTCCCTGCAAGTACATCATAAATAATATCAAGTGCTCATCATTATTTTAATCAGTAATTAAGAAAATTCTTCTTGCTGTCTTCAGAAAACACACTGTGCTTGGCTGGCACAAAGCATAGTTTCACACTGCAAAGTAATGGAGGGAAGTATTTGCTGTGTGACTGTTTAATCTTGGTACATAATTTTTTCCAAACGTTTGCCAGTAACTGTAGTGTACCACATTTAGGACATAGCTAATTGAGCTCTGGGATCTGTCAAAGTGAAGGTAACTACTTACTTCTCATGCAGAAATCCATGCCAGCAAGAAAATCTCTTAGGAGCAAAGGGTTGCATTTTTGAAATAACTAATTTATGAGGGTTTTACTCATGATACGTTTCCTGGGTGAGAACCTTGAAAACACCATAATATACAAGAGTCAGTATAAATACAAAAGAGTCAGTATAAAAAGTCAGAAGCTTCATATTCACGGATTCTGTTTATCTACAACTAGTTTGAAGAACCTAGACAAAAAAACCCCAGATGTGTGCTGTTCCACTTTGACACAGTGGTTCTCTAGTTGATAGCCAAGGGTTGCCAGCAAGGATTTAAAAGCATCTTTAATGATGAGATAAAAATGTATTCTTAAATAGAAATTTCTGGGCTTTTGGACCACTCAGAAAGTACTCCCTGTGCTTTGCAAGATGAGCAATCTTTTAGTACTTTTGATTAATAAAACCACAAACACAGCTATTTCAACAATCTTCAGATAAATAGAAAATGGCAAATGTAATTTTTTAGATGCTGTGAGTAGCCTCAGACCTAGATGTGAGTCCCTTAGCAGCACTGGCCTGGCACACTTGACAGTGCTTGTGGGAGGATGTGGTGGCATTCCTGGAATGTGCATCTGTATTCAGCATTAAACCACCATCCCATAAATCTCAGCTGCTGGAAATCCATTTCCATCAAGATACAAGGGACATAAACAGCATAAAAGCTGCTTAAAAATAAGAACTTGTTGTGTTTTCCACTTTTGTCAAATCTGCTGCCCCACTGAAAATGCTTTTTATTTGGTAGAGATGGGTCTTTTCCTTGGATGGTTTTCTTCATGTTGCAGGAAGTTGGGAACATCAAGCTTCGCTTGCAAATCTTTCACCTTGCTTTTCAGTCATCTTGCCTTTCTCTCCTCTCTTTTTGAGAGGCTGAACACTTGGTAGACGTCACTAGCAAAACATCCCACAGATTTTCAGTAGGATGGAGAGTATCCCGCACCTTCCCAAGCTACTGCATAACTCTGAAAAACCCGCAGTGTTTTTTTAATTAGTATTTAACAATTTTCCTGAGCCGTGGCTGTGTGTCAAACACAGCTTCTGCAAAAAGATAGGCACAGGGAGGTGGGATCCTTCTGGGAAGAGGATAGAGCAGCAAAGCTGGGCTCCCCAGGCCTTTCTTGCACCCCAGCTCTCTGTAGGAAAGCCCACCAGCACCAGAGCCAGGCACCCAGCAGGTTTTTGAAACCTCTTTAATTATTTCCTCCTCCTAACAGTTTGTTGTGAGAATAGATTCACAGTTTATGGGAATTTGGCCTGGTTCATGTTTTAGTGCATGGCTTAAGTTCACTTGTATTTTTAAAAGACAAACCAAACCCCCTTCAGCACTGCATATTAGACCTACAGCGTTCACATGAACTCATGCTAAGCCTTAACTTGCAAAATAAAACTCTTACCACATTTCTACATTTCTTTATTAGAGGGGGAAATGACAATCCCCAGACAATTACACTTTTTTCTCCACAATTACTGAAGAAATCTTCAGATCAAATAAACACAATACTGGCTTTTCCAGTTACCTTGCTCATACAGCCTCGCCTAAGGCAACAAGCACATGTGGGGGAAGCCTGTGGGATCAGACATGCAGCATTATGGCTTAACCTCCAGAGAAGGCACCCTGGCCATCGGGAAGCTGTGCAGCAGCCCCACTGCAGCCAAAGGGATGGGATAGGGATGCCAGCTGACAGATGCTGCAGACAACTGCAGCCCGAGTTGCACCTGCAGGACTCACATAGCCAAGGGCTCTTGCCCTGTGTGTCTTGTCAGTTTGTAAAATGTTGCTTTTAATTTCTGTATGTTTCACCTGCTTGTGTTTGAAAGCTGTTCTAGGCACTTTGCATGACAGCGATTGTGTGGGGAGAGCAGTTCCCTGCGGGTTTGAGTTGTTACAGTCAGAGATTGGCAGTGCAAGCACCGGATACTTGCTGTTATAAACTTCATCCATCTCCTTGAAATGCTGTTGTGGTGGTGGTTGTCTCAAGGCTCTGTGCACATGGCATAATTGCTGATGCAAAGACATTTTTATCCTCTTGTTATTGTTACTGAGCACTGCTTTCCTCAAGAAACATGAATTGGGGAAGGATGCCACAGACTTTCACAGTTAAATCTAGATGGTCTTTTTTCACCCATATGAAATTTATAAATAGGGGTGGGGGCATTAACTCAGGATGCAGACAAGCCTATAAGAAAAGACTAGCACCTCCATAAATCAAATTCTGCATTTTCTGCTTGTATTTCTATGGTGAGAGTGGGTCAGCAAGTTGCTAAAGTAATTGCTTACTGCAGAAATGGTGAACAGATGGATTCCCACTGCCATCCGTAGGTGAGCGTGGCCAACCAGTGCAGCTGCTGCCATTTGCTCACTTCCTTTCACTCCGTGCAGGTTGACTGCTGTTATGTTGCTGCATTAATTGTGCACCATAAGCCAGCTGAGAGGAGCTGGGGGTGGGAGGTCAGCTCTGAGCACTCGTGTTAGAAATGCAGCGTTGCACATCATCGTCACAGTAGTGTTGGTATTTCGTAAAGGTCTTTCATCTTGATGTTTGAGTGCCTGTTTTAAAATGGCCCAGGCTTCTAGCTTGACTTTTTTTCTTTTTTTTCTTCTTTTTTTATTTTTTTTCAAGACAGAGTGGTGTTTCATGTAAACCACGTAATTTCTTTGGGCTACTTGTAGCACATTTTAAAAACCAACTGCTCTTTGATTGCCCAACCCATGCAATCCATGGGCAAGAACCAGCAAAGGCTATTTAAAAGAGGCAGTGGTTCTTGTCAGTGTGGGGATTTCTTGTTCATTATCAACTTGTCAGCAGATCGTTTAACATTTTTCAAGATGGAAAAAAGGCTGAAGGAAAGCGTTCTGTGACAGTTTTTGAATGTCAGGGTGGACATTTCTGTATGTTCTTCTTAGTTTGCTGCTCCCCATTTTAATCTTTTTTCAGGGTGACTATATAAATAGACAGGATTTTGGTGGTGTGTGAGAAAAGTGTAAGCTAACTCTTAATAGGATGTCTGAAGTGCTTGTGTGTGTTCCTGGACAAACAGCAAGCTAAGGCAGAAAACCAAACAGCCAGACAGCATACTAAACACATCCTGGGTTGTGGCAGGACGAGATCTTGGCAGTATTTACTTGGTGCAGAGTCACAGGGCCAAAAGGGACTGGGAGACATCAGCAAGAGAATTTCCAAGGCAGGTTAAGCTATACTTAGCATAGACCTGATGGGTGGATGGGTGGGTGTTGAACTTGTCCTTAAAAGCCTTTAGTAGTGGAGAACCAACCATTTCCCATGCTTTTTTTTCCAGTGTTTGACTGTCTTTTTGAGGGTGGTTTATTCCCCCAGTGCCTAAGTACAAGATTTTTGGGTATAGGAGAAAAAGACAGTGTCCTCAAATGACATTAGATAGAGGTGCATTTTAGCTCTTCTTAAAAATGCAACCTTAGAAATAATGGTCAGATAAAATCTGAAACACGATTTTCAAGGAGCAGCAGCCCAACTTTGCTCACCACAGGACTCCTCCATGCCTTTGAAAACCTGTTTCTTTGAATGGTGTGTCAGGTTGATGGTTAATAGCCATATCAGAGAGGTTCAAAGAGACCTTTCTCCTCATGCTGTGTTTTCTATCCAGTAGTTGCCTTCAAATTTTTTTTTTTTTACAGAGTTCAGACAGTGAAAAAACAGAAAACCGAACCAAAAAATCCCCAGCCCCAAACCAACCCAGCGTGCCAGCCTTTTTCCTTGGTACCCTTTTCAGATACTACAAGGCCATCAGTAAAGCCATATTACGAGGAGGAAACCAAAGGAGAACAGCATCCGTTTCTTTAGGCAATGCTTGTGCCAGCCACGGCAAGAGGCTGGGGAGCCAGCAGGGGCCAGACCCTGCCCTTGGCCTAGAGCTGTCCTCTCTCTGCTGCCTCCTGCCTTGGAAATAGCCTTTTTCCTGACTATCCTCTGCTGGGATGGTGCTTGGCAAGGCACCACCTGTGCTTGCAGCAAGGCTCCTGCCTGGGGTCTGATCCAGCCTCTCCCCGGAAGATGTGGGAAAAGCTGCGTGCAATGGTGTTGGCAGTGCAGGGACCAGGACATCCCTGGGTCTCTGCTTTGAGACAGGGACTCATGGCTGTGCCTGCAATACTCTCTCCAGCTCCAAACTAGGACTAGTGGAATAATTTTGAAACACTTGGGAGACTAATGGAGCAAGGCCAGTGAGTTACATACAAGAGCTGTGCACTCCCCTCTTGCCTGTGCACCATTTACCTGGGGCAATGCCAGTTTATTGAGGAGTCTCTTGAGGGACAGACCATGCTGAGAGCCCATTACTGGGAATAGGCATTTAATGGGGAAGCAAAGGGGAGAGCACATTCCTCAAGCTGGACAGTTGTCTTAATTTTCTGCCTGTTCTGGTTCATCAGTAGGCTCTCTGCCTGGACTTCTGGTCACTGTGCCTGGTGCCAGGGCAGGGGTTTGCTGTGCTCACCAGAAGTTGCAGGCTTGCAAGAAATGGGTTGGCAAACCTCGTACACTCTACTGGTCCAGGCGCCGGGCAGAGATCACCCCAGGCACGCTGGCATGGGCTGGGACCCTTCTCCAGGCCCACCAGCCCTGCTCCTCTGCGTGGCCACACAAAGCTGGAGGCGGGGAAGGCAATGGCAAAGCCCCCGGCTCAGGTGGCAGGTGGCATTAGTGCCTCCTGCAGCACAGGACACCCCTTGTAGCCCCATGGTTGTGGCCAGCAGCACTGCCCAGTGCTGCTCAGGGTGCTGGGGTGCTCCGAGCACCGGCCCTGTGCACCCAGGACTCTGTGGTCTCGCAGGGAAGAGCTGCAGGCGCTGGCAGAGGTGGCCCTGCTGCCCGAGGCGTTCAGTGCCCACTGTTTGCTGTGGTGCCCCAAGGCCCCGCTGAGCTGCTCCGGGTTGGTGGTACAGAGCTGGGCACTGACACCCAGGGAGTCACAGCAAAGCAGCACAGGGACTGGGTGCTGTGTTGAAGGGCTGAAACAAGTGGTACCGCAGGCAGGACACAAAGCAGAGGCTTCCTGCGGGTGCTTGCTCCAGGTGACATCTGGCCCCAGTTACGGGCATGGAGCTTGGATGGGTGGATGGGGGACCCAGGTCTGTTCAGTTCCAGTATGAGCCTTTGATGAAATCCCATATGGACCAAAGACTGACTTTTAAGGGCAGTATCTCCACAGACAACCCCCTGCGGAAGTTGGCAATCTCCAAGCATTGAGAAAGTATTTAATGGCTAAAAAGGAAAGGGGGGTAGCAGAGCAGTTTAGAAAATGCAATTTCCTCAACAACTTTGTGATTGGAAGAACTGTGGCACTATAAAAGGGGAAAACAAGCTTGTGGGAGGGATTAAATTATTTTCCCCGAGCCCAATAATCACCCTGGCAAGGATATCTTAGTGCTAGGAGTTTTTGCTCCTGTTGTCACACACAAACTGTGAAGTGTGGTTGATGCCTATCAGGCTGCACTTCAGTTGCAAAATAACCGGTATGTTCAGTAGTCCTTGGCTTTCACCATCAATATAATCTTTAGTGATGCCTGGAGAAGGAAGTGTTTTCCTCCATGTTTCACAGTTTCTCTCCTGCTCTGATAGACTCTTAACCCCTTGTGCTCCCCCTGATTTTCTCAGTGCTGCTCGCCCCTGGGAACCCTACCTGGAATAAGCAAAAACTGGTTAGAGTGGAGACAAAAGTGACAAAAAAAGTTGCACTTTGCAGCAGATCAACCAGAGCATGACTTCCAAATTACACCCTATTACTCAGTAGTCAAAAAACCACAAGAGCAGCCAATACAGATGAATATCCAACCGATTTTACAGCATAATTGCTTCTCACTTAAAATTTGCCCTTTTTTTCCCCTTCTTGCCAGCATAGCAAGGCGCTTCTTGCATTTTCCCTGCTGCTGAGTGTCAGCATGTGCTTTGAGTCCTGTAGAGCTGGAGAGGAGTTACTAACAGAATTGAAAAATAACACTGATCCTGTTACCCTTGCATGCACAAAATTCTTAGCAAAATACAAAAAAAGGGCATTTCTCTTGTGTTGTGCTTGCACAGTGTGTGTCAAAGGCAAAGCAAAGTCTAAGGGCATAAATAAGGTGAAGTGATGCTCTAAGGTGGTGATGCAGGGACTGAAGTGACTGAGTTTTAAGCAGTGTCCCTACACAGTGTCTTTCCTGATAGAGGCAGAAGAATTTAAATCATGCACCGTAAAGCTCAGCTTCCAGCTTTTGTGTGCACCCCTCTTCTTGTGGTACTTTCCTGCCTGCTTCCAGTGGGTACCTGGATGAGACAAAGGATACCTGCTGCTTGGATAGCTAAGACTGCATCTGAGTTCACATGAAATACCAATCAGGAACTCTATCTTTACTGCTTTGTAATCAGAGATGCAGAGGGCAATGCTAAATTCAGCAAGGATGTGTTTGCCTGAAGGAGTGCACATGGTAGGTGTGCTCATAGGTACAGACCATCCTTCCTTCCCTATACATGCAAATACATCCTGTTCCATCAGGGTATCCTTCTTTCAAATACCTATTTTTAAGCTCCCCTATCAAAATGCCAGAATTATTAGGGGAAACTTTATTTATTTCCACACTTGATACACATTTTGTGCTGTATCAAAGATGGCTTCTGTTGAATATGTGCTGTGTGCTTTTGGCCGATGTTGGAGCTTGCACTGGAGGTTGTTTCTGCTGGTGGCGTGTGCCTGGCTGGGGAGTCCAGGGGAGCAGAGTGGTCACTTGTGCAGGTGGGACCATGCCGAGTCCCACAGGCCAGATCCTGGTTTGGCAGGTCATCAGGAAATGAGGCAGGCTGTGGGGGATTCCCTCAGCACTGCTGTGGTACCTGAGGTAGAGCAACTGCATATCAGGGTGTGATCACTGATTTGGGAAGAGGCTTCTAGAAACCCTCATGGCAGGGAGTGTGTTAAGTGACATCTGTGTCATAAACAAAAGTGGTGTAGCATCTCATTTGAGCAGCGAGGGTTGGGCTGAGAGCAAAGTGATACCGCTTACAAGAGGGGCCTTGTCCCTCCATCCCTGTTTTCAGGAGCAAATCCATTGGAAGGGGTGCTGCCTGTCTGCATGGGCGTGCTCCCACTTTGCCTTCGTGAGTAGACCCCAAGACAAACAGGGGGCAGACTGGAAAAGGGTGGCACAAAAAGCACCCTGGGCCTTGCCAGGTCCTCACGGTGCTCCTTGCAAATGTCTCTCCCTTCCTCATCCCCTGCTGGCAGCTTGGGCTTGGCTCTTGGGCAGCAGCAACAGGCAGCGCTCTGCTCCCTGCCTGCTGTGGGGAGCACGAGGCTCAAATAGCCCAGTTGGAGATTTGACCAAAATGTGTCAAAAGCATTTCCTCAAATAGTCAGTTTTAATAAGTTGTATTTAGTAGCCTTAAGGACACTGGCTATGTGGGAGAAAAGGGTTATGTCCTGAAAACAAAGTTGGATGAATGGGTGCTGTGTGAAGGGCTGCTGAGAGCTTGGTGTGGGGTGAGAGGCATCACATCTTACTTCAGAGAGAGGAACCCTTGCCATGTGGTTGAAAAACATGGTAGGGCTGACAGGGGAGAAGCACTTTGACTGGGAAATGTTCTTTTAGATTAAACAACAAAACTCTGCATGCACATACAGACTAGATCTTCATAACGCGGCAGGCTTTGACAGTGTACTGCAGCATTATTGCTATTTATAATCGACAATTACTAACACTATAATCCAGTAAACTTAGTGGTAGCAATTACAGCAACATAAATAGCAATCCAGATGACTAAAGGCATTGCTGTCAATGCAGGTGGCAGCTATAGCATTAGAAAAAGAAGTTGGAGGGAAGATATCCGGACTCAATATGTGAACTTGGGTCTGCTAGTCTTTTATATACCATTTTTAATATACTTCCTGAAATGAAGCTTCAGAAAGGTACACTGCCTCTTTAAAATTAGTCTAGGAACTACAGGTAGTTCACATTATTTTTAAAATAATAAATCTCTATATATATCTATATTAAAATATATATGTATACATAAGTTGGCTAGCCTACCTTGTGGAAAGGCTGCAGCTAAACTAAGTCTGAGCTAATATTGTATTACCATGGTCTTCTGGTTTGTAGATAGCCCTTCCTTATTAGATGAGGTTCTGTTCTTGCTCCACAGAAGGTGCCTGTGTATATAACTCCTTTGTATTGCTTTCTGCAGAGTCCCTTATATATTTCTTACTACTAATGCTGTGTAGAAAAGGAAATCCAGAGATTTTACTACTGATAATTAACCATATAATGGCCATTAGCAAAATAAAGATTTAGTTGTTTGGGAAACAGATTATTTATATTGTGTATGGTTTATTGCCTGATAACTTGTTTGGTGACTGGATATTCTTTTCCTTCTCCTGGTCCTTTTCTGCTTTTTCCAGCTATGGTGTTTACTCCTCACTTTGATTATCTAGCAGGCAATAAAGTATATTGTATGTTTTGAAGCCAAGTGGTGTGCTCCTTACTCGTGCACCGCGGGGAGCCGCTGTCGGTGTCGGGAGCCGGGGCTGCTGCGGGGCAGGAGGCAGCTCTCCAGCTGGCACCTCTCCTGCTGGAGCAGCCAGGACAACAGCCTGGCAGTTCCTGCTCCAAGGAGGGAGCTGCAGCCAGGAGCCGTCACAGCCCTGCTTCCTCGGCCGTCCCTAAGGACACGAGGAGACCTTGTGGACACAGAAGAGTCACTGCATATCCTGTGAACTCATAACCACCCTTTTTGCTTCTCTAGCATGAACAGCAGTGGCAGCAGCAAGTACTGTCACTGTCACTGGCAGCTTCTGGCTCTTTCAACAGCCTCATGCTGCTGGGTTTGCACCCCGGGGAATGGATATGGGCAGGGCTCCGTGCTCATGCCAGGCTCATGTCCTGTAACAGCAGGGGCCCTCTGTGCTTTCCTACACACAAGGCCATGCCTCCTCCATCTCCAGCAGCTGCACAGGCAGGAAGCGTGTGCTGAAACGCTGCTCCAGGCTCCGTGTCACACGGCCCAGACATACCTGGTCTGCTTGTTGGGGGCTGCACTGCTTTGCTTTGCTTTGCTTTGCTTTGCTTTGCTTTGCTTTGCTTTGCTTTGCTTTGAATGGGGAGCCAAGCGCTGCATAGCAGTTCCTCCCTCCTGGCATCTGGAGGATTTTTTTCTGTGGTTCAAAAATTTCACTGCCAGAAGCACCTGGTGGGAGTGCACTCTTGGCTGTGTTTGCAGGAGGAGCACATCCTTCTCTACTGCATTCCCTTCCTCAGCCGTGGCCACTCAGAGGCCACCCGTCACCTCCCAAGGGGACACAGAGCATCCGCCCCGTGCTTTGCCCTGCCCTCCACACCCTAGTGCAGCACGAGGGGCTGCAGTCAGGCCTCTCACCTGGTGAAGCTGCTCTTCTCCAGGAGCCAGGGTGTGGGTGCATGGCTCTGCTCCTGTGCAGCAGCTCAGGGGACAGCAGAGTAAACCCACCTCCCACTAAAGCTCCTAAACAACAAACAGCTTTGGCACCTGGGGAAATGAAGCTGCTAAAAAACTCAGCCTTCATCAGTCAACATCATTTTCTGGTGTTTGTTTTGCCCCATTCCACCCTGAAGCAAAAGCTGAAATGGTGGCACTGCCTATGCAGAAAAGCTTCCCAAAAAGCGGTAAAAACCTCTCATTTGTAAGTCAAACCAGAATTTTTTTGTTTCAGTTCTTTCACATATTTTGCTGGTTTTTGCATGGGTGTATGTGTGCATGCTATATATAAGTACACCTTAGTCCATCCTTACTAGTAATTTAAAATTATGGAGTTTTTCCCTGGGTACTGATGCTCTAGATGGTGGCAGTTGTGAACACAACGGTATTTTTACAGTTTTGCATTTGTGCAGCCCTGCTGGAGCTCCTGCCTGAGCCCCTCTGGTCCCTGCACCACAAGCTGGCTTTCTTGGAGAGAGGGGACAGGCATGGGCTGCTGCACATGACCCCTTGAAAAGTACAAACCTCCAGTTTGGTCCCCTACCATCTGCACCTCTCCTGCTGGGAAAAAAGAAGTGCCTTTTTTATATAAGTAACTAGGGGGCTTTTTTAATTTTTTTTTTTTGGCATCAGCAGAGAAGATGGACCAGAGACTTGCATCCAGGAAATGCCTGGCTTCATCTTGCTGTGATTGCTGCACCATGGGGGAAAAAGATCACTCCCATTTCTAAGCAGTGGGGCTTCTCCCTTGGACCTTGACCCCCCCCAAATGCTGTTCTTGTGTCCTCAGATGCCTGTGCCAGGAACTAGCCTTATTTGCACATCCCACCTGGAGAAATTAGTTGGTGAAGTAGGCAGCAGCAAAGCTGGTGGCTCTGAGTGGGTACAGCAGCCCACAACATCTATATTCAGCAACTAATGAGCACTGGAGAAGTCTCAGTTATGAAGCATATTTTATGTGCATGTGTCTATATTGTATATTTTTTCCTTTTTAAAATTGCTTGTTATGGCATATTTATGACTGACAGTTTGGGTGGGGTTTTTTTTTTCCATAGCGCAAATTGGATCCTCAGGGGCTTTTTTGCCAGCACAAATGAGATGTACACAAAGAAGGGCTGCTGCAGGTACTTGGGGAGGTTAATGCCTTCCTCTCCAGGTTAGTCCAGCTGGCAATCACAGGGACTGTTCGTACAAACAAAATGAACCTTGTGCTTGTGCTGGGCCTGGTGTCCTCAGAGGGAGCCCTGGGCAGCAGATGCTCCCCGGTTTGTGGAGGGAAGGCTTGGGTGGGCTCTGGGCTCCTCCAGAGCTGTGGTTTGGCAAACCCCACATCTTCAGCCAGGGACTGGCTGGTGCTTTTCTGTCATTTGTTTCACCATTTGGTGAACAGTTTGAACCAGCTTGCCAAAGCCAAGATCTTGCACCCCAGAGAACTAAGAAACACTCTCAAGCTGATTGAAGTCAGACAAATGGAGGTGAGGAGCTTCTTGGTTTGGGTGAAAGCTGAGTGAGTCAGAGGATGACCCACCAGGCTGTCCCAACGCAGTGGGTTTGGCAAACAGCGTTGGTTATCAGCTCAGTGGTCTCAGGACATGTCACTGGCAGGGTTATGGAGAGGTCCTTCAATTAAACCCACTGCTTTAGGGCAAAAAATGGGCACTGTTTCATCCTGGGGCTCAACTGTGTGAGCATCCTCACAGCTCCTGGGTTTCCATCTGCTGCACAGGGGCTGGGTGGGACAAGACCCTTGAGGCAGGGACCTGCACCTGGGGCTCATTGCTGAGCAGCCAGGCCCTCTTGGAGCAGCCAGATCCTCCAGGGGGTTTGGTGCTGAAATGCTTGCACTGAAGGGAAGCTTCGAATCTGTGTCATTTAATAAAAATAATTCAGTAAGTAAAGCTGGGCACCATGAGCCATTTGGGGCAGGAATCATCCTGCTCCTCCCCCTTACTGCATATCATCAGCTTCCTCTTCGTTTAGATAGATTTCAGCTCACTTGGGCTGGCACTTAATTGCTTGTCATAAGGACAATTAAATTAATTAAAAGCCTGATACTGCAAGGCACAGAGAGGAGCCCTCAGTGTCACTGGTGCTCAGAGATGTAAAATCTTAACCAAAGTGCTCCACCTTTTCTGGTCCTAATTTCTCCCTAGCTAACCAGAAGGGTTTTTTTCACTAATATGTCTCACTTGTTGTACTTCCTTGAGCTTTCTATGCTATAAATGCTTGATACATAGTCTGTTCTAATGGCACACCATGAGATTTAAAATACCATGTGAGAGGAAATTTGCCTGAAAAGCTTCAGCAATTCTTTTTCATTCAGATAGAGTTGGGGAAAGGAAAACCAAATGCAAATATTCTCAGTGCTAGCCTTCCCTTGGAAGGGAAATCTAGCTGTAACAGCCCGGGAAGAGGGTTTTTCTCCCGGGATCTCCAGCACTTGTGCACAGCAGAAGGGATGGGGAGCTCTGCAGTGTCTTAGTGCTTATACTGCTTTTAATGAGATTTAACTGTGCCAACCTCCCAGGGCATGTCAGCAAGTCATGGTGGCATGACCTGGTGTCAGCAGCACGCTGGCACTCCTCTTTCCTGTCATCTCTCCTGGTGTCCTGTTGCTCAGAGGCCAGTTTTGGCCCATACCATGTCTCCACCATTCACCCAGAGATCTGTGATTTGCATGGGAAGGCAGAACTGCCTTCAGCCCAGAGCTCATGAATCACTTTGCCAGGGGTCTGAGCACCCCTGTGTGAAAGCAGAGTGACAGAAGCCCAGCCCTGTGTCGGGAGCCCTGGATTTATGGCCAGCATGTCTCATTGTCTGACAGCGAGCTGCTGGCCCTTCATTAGCTGTGGGGTCTTTTCAACAGGCACCATTAAAGGGGATGGCAGGATTGATGGAAAAGCTCCAGCCACATGGCAGAAGGCAGCATGCCAGGCAGCCCTCAGAGGGATTTAATTCTCCCAGGCATTTCTTACTCCTGTTCTTCCTGGGAGGGATGTTTTCACTGCCCTGCCCTAAATGGACTTGTACTCATTGGAGTTTCACCACATGAGAAACTGGCCTGGCCTGGCCCCTGGTTCCTAAATCTCCAGATCATTGGTATAATTCAATGACAGTATATATAATATATATAATTCAATGACATTGGTATAATTCAAGATCTTTTTACAAGCAGGTCCTTTAAAGGCCAACGGAAAATATTCCTATGTATTTATGTGTAATAGAATGATTCCCTTCCTTTGCATGTTACTGAAAAAAACCCCAGTGTATTTGTAACTCATGGACTTTTAAGGCAAATTTTAGTTGTTTGAAAAGTCTGGATTAGTGATATACTTGATTCATCCTTTGGGGGCTGGAGTATGGTTGATTCATCACTACAGCTTTAGCTGGGTGTTTAATGTCCTTTTCCTTTTCTTCTTCCCCCAGCTGGCTGCATGTCTAGTTCCTGTTGATTCTAATAGGAGTTGGACCTGCTAATCCCTCTGAATGTTTGAAAAAATCTCAACCTCCGAGTTTTCCTTAGGGAAGCATGCAGAGCACAGGGATGCAAAGGCTGAAGCCAGCAGCCACCTGTTTCTGATGTGCTTTGCTTTCTTCTTCCAAAAGCTCTGGGAAAACACCAGTGATAAAGAAGATTAAACTTGGAGGGAGGGGAAGATCCCCTGCAGCACAATGGAGGTGTCTGCACAAGTGGAAAAAAAAGGAATAGGGAAGGGGAAAGGGGAAAAAATCCCTGGTGGGAGTTCAGTAATCCTGATGGAAGGTTTATGCCTTCAAAGACTGTGACTGCAGAGCTGCAATGGGTGTGAATCCCCAGCCCTGCAGGGTGCTGCCACCCCCACTCCTACCAGCCCCTGCTCCGAGCCTTATCCCTACTTTCCAGGTGTCTGTGTGAGCACTGGCAAGGTTTGGCATCTTGTAGAGCAGGACTAATCTCCTGACCGAGCCACTTAGGATGAAGGACAATGCTGCTTGCTTTTCCCTGCTCCCTGGCTCGTGCTCTTGGCCCCACAGTTTTCTCCCAGGTCAGGTCAAAAAGGGTTCTGTGAGTACTTTTCTGGAAAGCTCTCCTGCTTTTCTGTGCTGTGCAAGTTTAATTCAATTGACGTGGGCTGAGGAACCACATCCGCTACCTGGAGCAGGGAGTATATTCATGGTCTAACAAAATAAAACCCAACAGTAACTGTGTTGCTGAAAAGCATAATCCCAATTATCTAATTATTGCTGGTTTTTTATTATTTTACCCTTTCCGTGCTTTGGTATGGAAAGGGTAAACTAATAATGGTCTGCATCCCTGTTTCTTTGGCAGGAGATGGACACCAATGGTGCCATTTCTTCCTCCTTGGTCAAGAGCCCATCTGAGGCTATTTTTTTACTCATTTTATGCAGTCTGCTTCAGTAGTAGTTTTTTGGTGGGGGTGGTGGTGGTGGTGGTGGTTTTGGGGGTTTGTTTTAGTTTGGGTTTTTTTAATTTTATTTTAATTATTTGCCTGCAGGTGTAGTTGCGTGATGATCGGGTGTGACAAATCCTTGCTACCATTTCCTTGCACAAAGCAAGGATAGAGTTAAAAGCAAGTTAGGCCACTGTCAGGTGATGTGCTCCTACAGTAAACACAAGCTGAAATCATGTCAAGACTGCCCAAAATAAGATTGCCCAAGGCTCCAGACCTTGTGGCACTGAACCACTGCCTGCCTGGAGATGTATCGCATTGCAGAGGTTTAACCCAGTTCCTGGCTCTGTCCCTGCAGTGGGATCTCAGTCCCCAAAATGTTTGACTTTAGGAGTGCCTCCAATGGCTTCCCTTTGCCAAGCAAAGTGTTTCCCAAAACATATCTGATTTTGAGGCAGGTTTTTTTTTTGTTTATTTTTTCCTTTTTATAACTAGCTACTGAAGGTAAGCCACCTCCCATTACCCAGAGACCCGTTACTGGAGAGAGGGGGGCAATGATCCACCCCTCCCACCTGGCTCATCAAACTTTTATCAGAGTCAATTTAAATTGCCATAAACCTGGGGAGATGCTGTGTATTTCTCAGGTCTCACCGATGTTGCTCCAGCTCTCAAGAGTTGTTAAACTGGCACCACTCATATTCATGTAAACGAGTTTCCTTCACCTTCAACCCTATTCCCCAGACTTGTTTCAGCCAGTGAGGTGATCCAGGCTGAACCACTGCCTGGACATGAAAAGACTTTGGCTGGCTGGTACGGGCAGAATTCAGCTACAGCATTTGGTGGCAATGCAAATATTTACAGCAGCCCTGTGGAGGAAGTGGTGGTGCAAGTGGAGCCTCTCCCGAGTGAAACACTTGAAGCGTACTTGCAGCATAAAGAACCCAAGCTCTGAGGCTCAGCTATAGTTTCATCACTTTTTGACACTGCAGTCAAGATTTAGGGGTCATGCTTCTGAGAGCAGCATCAGACATCAGGTGTGACACTCCTGGAGGCACCCCGGTGTTGCTGGGAGAGGGAAATGCTGTTGAGCACCTTCCAGACAAGACTAAAATCACCGCAGGATCATGAAAAATAATGCAGCCCAATCCAAAGCTTTCTCTTAATTTTTAGTTATTTAGGAAATTCCGTGGTTCTCAAACTGTGTGCCCGTAGGTTATGGGTCTCCTGCAGACCCAGGCAAGCCAGTGATGCTTTTCATGTAGTACATACTTGTGTGAGTATGTAAGCTCCCATCGTGGTGTTAGAGCTGCCTGTATCCACAGGCACTGGGTGCTGTTGCAAGTAAAACCACAACAAGCTCTATCCTAATGTCCACACCAAATATTATCCAGGTCATATCATAGACATATATCATAGACAGCAGACCTGGCCCAAAACACCCAGTAAGGGGGGGCAGATCCCATTCAAACCCTTGCAACCACCAAATTGTACCAGATTTGCAGCAAAACTGGTGCACTCAATAATGCTTTGGCTCGTGCTGGATCCTCCTGGCAGGGGGATGGTGGGGCATGTGCATTAATTTTTTTCTGGCATTTAATGAGCTGGCAGCTCCAGGCCAGACATGCACCAAATGCAAGCCAGCTCTAAGGAGGACATACAGGATCCTCCTTTGGACATCTTTCAGCCTGGCATCTGCCGAGGACCTTCTGTGCATGTGCACGGGGACAGACAGACAGACAGACTACACCCAGTCGTGTGTAAAACCCCTGAAACCTCAGTACAGAGGCAGTGACTCAGCTGTCTTGTTTTAGTCCACTGCAGATAATTACTTGCTAATGAGTCATTTGAAAAATCGCCCATGTCTGACCTTGTCCCGCTGCTTTGCCTTGCTGGCTGAGGGGGAGGGAGAGGGGCCTTGGGGAGAGCCTGCCTGGGCTCAGGGCCTGGCCAGGAGGGCCACTGGGCCCCACAGCAGTGTCACTCACCCATGGGCACAAAGGACAGCCAGCACAGGTGAAAGTCCAGCCTTCCCACCCCTCAGCAAGTGCACACATACATGCATTGCAGTCTTTGAGTGCAGGCTGTGCTGCAGAAAGGGGAAGCCAAACCCCTGTGTGCAGAGCTGGCCTTGAGCAGTGATAAAACCGAGGGAAAACACCAGCCCATGAAAATAAAAGCAGTGTTTTCTCTGTCCCCTTCCCAGGACCCTCCCATCTCCCCATGCTGGCGTCTGGTGTGCAAGCAGGGAGAGGCCCCAGGCTGGCTCTGTGTGCTCGGGTCACAGGGGCTGGGCAAGAGCAGCAGCAGTGGTGTCTCCGCCGGGCCCATGTCACTGTGGGGCCTTCAGCTGCAAGTCTGGGCTCTCTTCTCCTGCTGCATCCACGAGGCGTTGGCACACATGGGGTCTCCAGCACTGCTTAGTCAGTAAATGCAGCAGTCTCTGGAACAGCTGCTTTTCCTGCAGCTGGTCTGCTGCTGTTCAGAAGAGATGTTATTTCTAACCAAGCACTCTATGGTTTTCTTATGCTGCCTCCATGGAAGGTTTTTATCAGATCAAATATTTATATCACATCAAATATTTGTTGTGTGAGAATGGCAGGGCTGGTGGTGAAGACCTAATGTCTACCACCACCACGAACCAGCACCAGCAAACATCATTTGGGAGCCAAGGGAAGGAGATGAAGTGAAGCCACCCAAGCCCCCTTGCAATGAGGGAAGAAACTTGCTGTTTCAAGGAAACACAGCTGTGAATCTCAAATGATATCCAAGTGCTGCAGGAAGCACACACAGGTCAACGTTTTTTGGAGCTGCACCCCCACATGATGTACTTATACCCTGAGCAATCTGCAGGGAACTGAAGAGAAGTTGTTTGCAACTACCCAGGAAGCAAAAAACATTTATCTTAAAACTTTAATTCATAGTTTAAATACAGCTTGAAAATCTGCCCACAGACATTGTAATGTTTGGTGGTGTTGAAGCTGGGTGAGGCCATGGTTTAATGCCAGCTCATGGAAGGAGGGTGAGAGAGTCAGTGAGAGACCACCCTGCCTTTTTCTTCACATAAACAGAAGAATAAAAGCAGTCTAAGTAAGAAAGAGAGATCATTCACTAAAATATTTGCCTAGAACAGATGGCTCTGGTGACTCAGACAAAATACTCCCCCTGCTACAAGCCAGCTGTAAAAGAACCGTGGTTTGCCATTTAGGAAAAATGACACAGCGTGGTGAAGAGCCTATCTAGGAAATGTGGAGGGGAAAAAAAAAAGCACTCACATGTCCCATTTAAAAATTAAAAAGGTTTATCTGGATCACTTCTCCAGTCTAGCACCAGTGCCTGTGTGCAAGGATGGGGTGTAGGACAGATCAGGGATTGATTTGTTACTCAGCATTTTTTGCTTTAATAAGTTAAAATAAATGAGAACTTTTAAGCAGGTGTTTTTAAACCGCTTATTTTAATCATCTGAATTTAAATTTTGGCTCTATTTTTCTGCTTCCCTAAAGAAATGGTGGTTTTTCAAAAGCTCAGGGCTTCTGTTGAAATGATTCACTCTGATGCAGATACCATCTGAATCAAAACAAAGCACAGATCCAATAACCACACTCACTAAGGGAGAATTAAACCACTAAAAACAGTTTTTAATGGGTCTTTATGAATAATCATGACATTTTCCTCAAATTGCTCTCTTCTGGCTTTATTTTAGTAGATACAATCCTCTGCATAAGAGAATTCACGCCAATTGGAAGAGCATTATTCTCCAAGACAAACAGCCTCTGGAGGCAAGATGCGCTCTGCTCTCTCAAATGCATGGACTGGTCATTAAAATGTAATGCTGACCATCCTCCTCCTCAGAGGATGGCTGTGGGCCTTTTTGGCACAGGACATACATTGAACTTCAGCGTTTTACTTCTCTTTTTGTGAACTGCAGGCGGTACCCAAAAAAAAGGAGCCACAAACCACAGTCCTCATGATCTCTCATGACCCAGAACCCTATTTGGCCTCATGCATGGGTCCTCAAGTCCCCAGTCTTCTTCCAGCCAAAAGCACACCTTGCCCATCCCAGGAATCACAAGGGGTTTGGGGTTTTTTCCCTTTCCATGAAACTTAGTTTCAGACCGTCACTGTATCCTTTCCCACACGCTTCCCCACCTGTAGTCACGTCTGTCCCACCTTGACAGGAGGTTTTTCCTGCAGTCTAGGTCCCAGAATAGCAACATCCACCCTGGAAGTCTGATCACCATTTTTACAGATCCCTCTGACCTGCTGTGGACTGAGATGAGGCCATGGGGCTGCAGCGTGGCACTGCAGAATGGAGAGGTGTGTCAGTGCAGCCCTGACTCCTGTGTCACCAGCGGAGTGCTGCCGGGGGAGGCCCTTCTGCTGCACTGATCCCTTGTTTGAGGAGTTCAGCCCATCCCAGCCTCCTGCTTTGGTCCCTTGTTGTGTGCTCCCAGCGCTGCTCGTGGCAGCAGCCCCCCGTGCTGACGGATGGGACGGAATCACTGTGGTGGAAAATTTTTCCTTGGCTGCTCTTTTAGAGCTGTTAAAATATTAACATGAGCATCAGCAGAAGAAGCTTTGAAAGTGTCTTCTCTGGCTCTCCATCCCTGTGCAGTCAGTTTTTTGTTCACTCTGCTGCAGGTCTGGGGAAGTGATTCTTGGCATCTTTCATTCGTTGTGTTGTCATGTCCTACCACAGATTCTTTACCTGTTAGTTCCAGTCGTTCCTCCAAGCCCATATTTTCCTGGACTTAGGGTAATTTTTATCCCAGGCTCCCCTGGATGCCCTGCAATAAAGTCACAGCTCCAAAAACCCAGCTGTGGCCTGGAGCCTCCATTGGCACATCCCTTTTTTCTCCTTTTCCTCCATGTGGCATGTGACTTTCTCTCTCTGTGTCTCCACAGTTCATTTCAGACTCAAAAGCCTTAACTGGTCCCAAAAGCACGTGTTTGGGACTATAGCACTGGAAGGGACTACAGATTCTGTATTTCTTACCTACATTTCTTGCCCTAGCTGTCAAACATCTAGCATTAAAAGTGGTTATGGGTTTTTTCTTTTTTTTTTTTTTTTGCCTTAACACCAAAGTGCAAATTACCTTTTGCTTCTGTTGGCACAGGCAATGCCTTTATGAGCAGTTTCAATTCACTCCTGTGGTGCTAACAGAGGCAGGCCTGCTATTAAATCAAACCCAAGGGAAACCTTGCACTTGTGCTGTCTTGAGGGAGTGTGGGGTGCTTGAACCAGCATTTCAGAAGCTGCACCATGCAGAATCCAGCCAGATTGGCTGAGCTGCTCTGGGTGAGGGTTAGAAGTGATGGGACAAAATCTAAACCAGGAACTTGATCCACCAGCCACCCTTTGGAGGCTCATGACTGTGTACAGGGACACCCAAGGAAGTGGGGAAAGCACTCCCCCCACTCAAATTATTTTAGGCTAGAATGTAGGGAAATCTACTAATGATTAACTCTGCAGAACCAGGAAGAAGGCCTGCCTCTTTTTGCCAGGTGATTCACACAGCACAGCTCTTGGACTGAGAAGCCTGGAATGAGAACTGGCCTTGAACCACCCTCATCATCCAGTGGCAGTACCTTCAAAGCAGTTGTCTTCCCCACCCCTCCCACTGGTCTTGTTTATTTATTTTGGGTGACCTGATCACACACCAGAGTTCAAAGAAGGCCACTTTGGCATAATCTGACCAGGGAAGCATGATCGAGTACTATAAAGGAGAGGTCATTAGTGCTGCAGCAAAAAGCTGCTTTTTACTGCATTAGACAGGCCATTATTACACTTTGTTAAGACCCCTGCTGTGGCTGGTGTGCAGAGCTATGAAGGAAGTGGAGCTCTGCTCCCTGCACCCTCCATGCCCCTTGTGCCACTGCAATGACAACACTCAGCCCTCCTCTCATCTTTAGTCCTTTGCTGGCAAAATTGGGTTCTGCTTCCTTTGGGGTCACCAGAACACCTTCAGGAATCCAGACAGTAGGAGGTGGTCTCAGAGAGTCGATGTTCCCTCCAGACATCCAGATACTTGATGCAGACCTCAAGGGCTTTCAAATGTCATCAGTTCCTCTTTGGCACTGAGGGAACTTTGGCACCTAGGAATGCTTGGACTCCGAATGAGATATGACTGTTACCTACATGTATGGCTTTAAAAATCTTTCCCTTGGCAAAGCTACTCTTTCACTGGGTTTCTTTTCAGACCTGTGAGAGCACCACGTTGAGGAATGTTATGCTAAAGACATGCTTACAACAGCAAATGCATGTACATTTGCTTTACTAAAAAATAAAATCTAGCCACAGATTGACTGGGCTGGCAAAGTTACCTATAAATCCAGAAAGTAGCTCCCTTTAGGAATTATTTCAGCAAAAGGTTCACAGGTCTTCAAACTTGTATGACCATCCTTGTAGGGCGACGCTTTCAGAGCTTGCAATTTGGACACTCCCCCTGGTCCTGTGGGTTTAACATCTCTCCAGTTCCGTGGGATTCAAGTGAAGCAGAAGCCTTGCAATGGGCCCTGCCTCACTTGCAGTGTCCCTCCCTGGGAGGAGGGGGACACCTTCCAAATGAAGGTATTTATACTAAGAAGCAACTCAACAAAAAACCTGGTCTCACTTCTCCTCTTCAGGACAGCTGAAACCAACCTGAGCTGAACTGGTGATGGCAAACAACAGGGTAAGTATCAAAGTAGGACAGAGGTTTGTCTCACCTGCCAAAGGTGTCTTGCTGGAACATTGCTGGGGAAGTTAGAGGTGTTGGAGCAGCATGAAGGCAAAGGAAGGCCTTGCCATACTTCGGTGAACTGTACCAACTACAGCTGCTGATCCCCCAACCAGTTTGGCATGGAGAAAATACTGCTGGAGTATTTTCTTTCCTCTTTCTTTCCTCTTCCCTTTTGCCAGTCTTGTCTCTTCTCTACAAAGCCTTGTGAGCTCCCAGCACTTTGCTGCTTGCCAGCTCTTGGCCCGGCAGTTCCTGCTATGCACTGAGGTGGTTTTGTTCATGTTTCCCAGCCTGAGGCTGTAATCTGGATTAAGAGCAGGCTCAGGGCATGCAGCAGTCCCTCTCCAAGTGCACGTGGTAAAGGGGCTGTTTTCTGTGGTTGGTAAATAAACAAGTAGTGACTTGTACCTCTCAGCACAGGGCTTTTCTCTTGCGTCGCTTGTTTGGTTTTAGCATTTTTTCCCTCCCTGCCTTTTGACATGCACTGTGCTTTAATTCACCCGCAGAGCACGTCAGCAGCTCACTCTGTCACCAATACAGCTGATGTAGCTCCTTTAGCTGGCCTTGGGGGACAGGAACCACCTTCTCTGTCACCTTTCCTGTGACTTGGCAGAGTCATGACATATTTTATCATGTGTTAATTGTACCTCCTCACTGATGCTGTAAACAGTTTCATTTCCTGCTCAGTATGACATTTAAAGCTCTTTACGCTTTGGTGCTCTGCTGTACTGCCACTGCCAACGCCAACAGCTTCCTCCTGGTTCAGAATATGGTGATTTTCTTTTATTCCCCAGTTACCCATTACTATTTGGTTTATATCATTCCCAGAGAACGGGTATGAGGGGAAAAAGGGCAGTGTGAAGGGCAGCCTCACAGGGCTACAGTAGTGTCAAGGCATCACCTTTATTAAATAGAGCTGTAAGGGTGGTAGGGTTCTCCAGTGGCCACAGCATCAGAGGACAGGGCAGGTAAGGGGTACTGTAAAGGAAAAACACTTGCCCTCCTCCCCCTCACCACCTTTTTAACCCACATTTCTTTACATTGTTACATTAAATAACATCACAGTAGTTTTCAGCTTGCTCAGTCTATCAAAAAATAACTTTTTTCCTACCTACACACCAGGTAAGGGAGGACACTTTAGGTTCCTACAGTGGTACCTGTTTATCTGTGCCAGCCAAAACCTCAGAAACTAGAACAGTAAGTACCTGGCTCTGTCAAAGCCTGGTGCAGCATTTTCATTCTTAACTGTAACTCCAGCTCCAGAGGGATTGTTTCTGAAAATCTGTTTTGTAATTACAGTGCAGGATACAGAGGAATCTATTTCCATGCTGGGCTCCTTTAATTACACTTTATATAATTTCATTATGATCCTTAAGTTCTCAGTGTTTCTCAATGTGGGACAAACCAAAGCTTCCAAGTTCTACCTAGGCTAACTCCCATACCTCAGAGGTCTACATACAACACAGTGCCTTTCCTTCCACTTCATCAATAGCTGAATTTTCTTTTTTACTGAGCTGAACTAGTACAAAATGTCAGAGAACCCTGATCACCTTTTTCTTCAGTAAAACTATCTTAACTGGCTATGCTCAAACTTAACTGAAATTAGTTGCAATGAACAGTTCTTAAAGATCCCTTTCCCCCTTACTGTCATCTGAACTCCTCACTGTTTGTCCTTGGACAAACCTTCTGCTCAACAAAACAGTTGTTGGGGTTTTTTTTCCTCTTTCCCACATATCTAGTTTATTAAAGAATACTGCTTTCTTACACGGCAAAAAAAAAAAAAGAAAAGAAAAGAAAAAAAAACCACCACAAAAACAAAACCAAAAACCTCCAAATACAACCCAATGTTCTTGCTCTAAAAGCAATTCCTGTAGCACTTCCAGAAGACAAAAAGGAAAGTTTAATGCAACCAAATACAAGTACCCTCAAGCCAAGTTCTGAAAAATGTCTCCTTCATTTTTCCACAGGTCTGGTAACCTTTCCAAGTTTAACCAGCACCCACCTATTGTGCAGCTGTAAAAGAAAGGCAGAGGGGGTGTGGGATGGGGTAGGAAAGAGGGCAGACTAATTACTAGAGCAATCAGTTTCAAAATCTTTCATTATCTGCAGGTACATAAATTGTGAATGACAGTAAAATTCAGTACTTTAATTCAAGTTGAAGGTGTGCCAGACCTTACTCTGCACCAGGCAGTTGCTGTGCCCAGGGGACATCACTGAGGTGTGGAGGTAGAGCCTGACTTCATGTGACAACTGCACATCCCCAAGGACCTCCACGTGCTCAGCTGCTTGGTCACGTGCAGACAGCAGCACTGTATAGAATCATGGAATTATTGAGGTTGGAAAACACCTCCAAGATCATCAAGGCCAACTTCTGACTGAACATGCCCCTGCCAACAAAACTGTATCACTGAGTGCCACATGCAGTGACTCCACCACTTCCCTGGGCAGCCTGTTCCAGTGCTTGACAACCCTTTCAGTGAAGAAACAGAAATACTCCCATAATTCTGACGGGTCCAAAAGTACCAATTTTAGCAACATTAGGAGGAACTGTTCACACTCTTCCTGCAAACTTGCAGTTCCTATGCTCTTTAATTCTCCCACCAAACTTGCATTCATGGCAGACTCTCTCTTCCCTTCACTGCACCCACTCTCCAGCCCAGTAATTTCAAAAGCCTCCTTTCCGTAGTCTTTAAAACAAGCGAGAGAACAGAAGGAAACCGAAACTTGTTTCAACACTGCAGCTTTCCTCCCGCAAAGCAGATGATCCTTGTCTCTGTACTATTTACATTTGTGTATTAAAGTTTCTTGACAATTCATCATTTCATTGAAAAATAATGTGTTCTGCCCTTTTCTTGTACTTTATGAGTGCTCCTTGCCCTTTTCCTACAGCACAGCTGCAGCAGGAAGGCTTTGGGGTACACCTACCAGGCCATGCCCTACCCTGCTGGGCTTCTGCAGCAGGCACAGGAGGGAAACAACAAGGAAACAAGAGAAAAGTCTGGCTCACACCTTTTCATCGTGAAAGCTTTGCAGGAGTCTTCAAGGATACAGGAAGCAAGAGGTACTGAAGTCCAAGACAGTAGTGGCTGTATCTATGACAAAGGCACAGAGCACTAGAGCACAAAATAATTATTTTCCATAGGAAAGAAACAGAAATTCTTCTGTGAAGTGGAATGAACCAGAGGCTGCCCACTTCCACTCTTAGGCACGTAACTTGGTAGCAACTGCTCGATTACGGAGCTCTGATCAAACACTCTCAGAAGGCTTCTGGACTGGAAGCTCAGGTTTGGGTTGGTTTTCCTGGTTGAACTGACTGAATCACAGGTACTGGGCATCTCTGACGGCACTGTGTTGCGATAGTCTCCAGCCACATACATTTAGATTAGTACCATTTCTCTCACCTCAAAGTTCAAGCATGCAGTTTTCCTGAGCTTTAGGACCAGTTTTCCTGAGCCTGCAGTTCATGCTGCAGTTGGGTCCCTTCACAGGTAATTCCAAAACTGTTAAAATTCTGTTTAAATAGCTCAGATGGTGGTTCATGGCTCCTTTAGAGAGGGAAGTGTGTGTGTCTAGGGAAGTCACAGCACATTTCTGAAGAGACGCTGAAGTTCAAGAGCCACAGTTAAAATCACCAATAGTTTCCACTGTTCCCATCAGCTCAGCTCCACTGACGAGGCTGCATGAGTGGAAAGACTACACCAGGCAGGACCTGCGGCTCCTCTCTCCACGCTCAAACGAACATTGAAGACAACTTCAGGAAATCCAGAACTTCTGCAGCAGTGCTTTAGCAGTAACACAAGGGATCCTCTTCTCACAGAAATACCATTCCAGGGCTGCAAAGACGGACTGGACAGAGGTGCTGCTCTGCTGCTTCTGAAGTTACAGTGGCAGCAGCAGCTTGTTACTCCTCAGCTCTCATTTCCTCCCACAGCACGCTCGGGTAACAACATTTGATGGCTGAAGCTGGAGAGCGCAACTGAAGTTATTACAAGGCAGTAACACACTCGCTTCACCATCTGGATGACCTTTTTAAGGAGAAACCCACCCGAAACCATCTGCAGTAGTCTATGTAACACTGAGAACATTTCTGTAGATCCAGTAAGTAATACATAAAGACA
The DNA here is from genome assembly GCA_013397055.1 of Pachycephala philippinensis. Taxonomy (NCBI): domain Eukaryota; kingdom Metazoa; phylum Chordata; class Aves; order Passeriformes; genus Pachycephala; species Pachycephala philippinensis. Next base: position 21,144 of record VWZT01002551.1, on the reverse strand, counting down.
GGGAGAAGAGCAGCTATGACTACGACTTTATGGAAGCAGCTACAGAAGCTCAATGTGCTACCAACAAGAAAATCTCCCGCAGAAACAACTTAAAATGACTTTATTTTTTAAGTATATTAGCACAATATTTACAAAATCATTTCATAAATAAAAACAATTTCTTGGGTAAAGACTATAGATCTATAGATATTTAAAATGTCTATATATTTATATATACACACATATGTACACACACAAATGAAAGCATACAGTTATGAACAACTTTGGTTTTATATTACTGGTGGGGAAGGGCTGGCTGGGTGTACCAGTGACTTTTGAAATTCTCTTTTAAATTCACACCTACAAGAAATCCAGCCCTTAACACAAGAGGATGGTGGGTTTCTCCCATTTCTGGGGCTGTGATTCTGCAACCCATAGACAGCCACTGAGCTCCTCATGTTTTGACAATTCCTATGAACAGCCTGGCCTGATCCCACGGTGACACAAGGGGGTTCTGTAGTTTGCTTTACAGAAATTAACATAAAGCTATTAAACATAATGGTTTTATAAGGCAGAATACCTCAACAGAATTTCAGTTGATTTGGTTTTTATTCCTCTGCTAAGACTTTCAACTTGCCAGAGGGAATCACTAGTTATAAACAGGGAGCACTGCACAGTATTTAATTAGAAAAATTTTTATACTGAATTGTAATGGAGAACCATCTCCCATCTTTAGCTAGATATCACTGAGATGATGGAAAAACCTGTATCAAAAGATTCATATGTAAGAGCTCAAATCTTACATGAATACTCCCACTGACAAAGTAGGACAGTAAGTGTGAGCCATACATCCTTCTCCCAGGTTTTATCGCATGGATGACCCTCTTCCCTATGTCCAGTACCACTGATCCCAGTGAGGGCTGGCCCATGGCTTGCTTTAAATGGCTCAATCCTGCAGCCTTGGCAAGAGGGACAATTACAACAGCACCTACTGTAAAATCAGACACCTCAATTTTGTTTAGTTGAATTCTTGATGTGACTCAGCTCGACGTGCAGAGACCCAAATCCCTGCACCATGCACCCGCAACCTGGATATGAACCTTAGCTTGTAACATTCAACTCTGAGAAGTGCCAAATTACTCAGGATCTTTAAAAACATGGATTTTATTACAAGACTGTTTGGCAACAGTTTTCCAAACCAAGTTTTAAATTGTTAGAAGGAGAAAACCATGTGTGCCTTTGAAATACAGTACCTTAGTACAAACGGGAAACAGTGTCAACATTTCTACAAAGCATACACGAAGTCCAAGAGCAGCCAACTATATTGGAACAACTCTCAAAACAGCTGTAAAACATGGCAGAATCTCATGGAATGTGCAAGTCCTAGTAAACTGGTTTTTAACTGTACCACTGAGATATATACAGAAACTGAGCTTCCTCACTCCCTATCAGCTCCTCCTTTTTATTTCATGTATTTGTGATATAACGGCAGCAACACAAACTTGGGTCAAAAATTATATAGCTCTTTTCCATTCAAGAAAACAAGATTTTAAACTCTGTCAAAAATACACTAAATAGGACAACTCCTATTTTTATGAAGCATCCACGACTTTCACAAATTCACTGAGTTAAGAAAGCCTGAAATTGCTTCCAGTTCCACACACTGCACAACATGAACACACACAAGAACCACATTCAGCATTAAGATTACCAGCTCCTGTGCTCTGTAATTCCAGTGCTGAATTAGGCTCCAACAGCTGAGCAGTTTCTCATCAGGGGATACAGAGGAGGCACGGAGAGCCCTCTCACTGGACAAAAATATCAGCCACCAGAGCACACATGACTACTGTCCACAGAGAGGAATACTAATGTCTCATGGAATTAGAACTCTGTTAATAATTTCAGGAGAGCTGGGAGTACACGTTGTACTTATGCAACTTTGTGTGTAACTTTTTATTTCATTTTTTTTTAATAAAAGTTTGCTGAATGTCAGAAAAGATGTATTTGTACAATCTCTACTTCCTGCTTGTATCATACACATAAACCATACTTTGTCCATGCACACAAATAAAGAAAACAATAGTCTAAATGGTATTGCAATCTCTGGGCTCAGCAGGCCCATTATCAAAGCAGTGATTAACGATAGTTTTTGAAAATAATACCACTAAGGATTACTGCAGGGAGACTCTGTACTGGGCAAATAGTGCTTTTTATATTCTCACCCTCAACCATCCCATATACACCATAACAAAAGAAAATAAAGATCACATGTGGGCAAACACACATGTTCCTTGCTACAGCTGCTGTGACTATAAAATTACGTCATTTATATCAAAAGCACTTTCGCCACACATGCAAAACAACTAAATTCCTGAATTTCTTCTCGTTGAGTAGTGCATCTTCAAGGCCACGGTGTATCAACAACGGTGTACTTTTTATATACGCATCACATAGCTCTGCAGTTCTGGGAATTTAAAAAGAAAGAAAAAGAAATATTGTTTGGGGAGAACAGCAATGTTTTGTGCTGCCTACACATGTTACAGCTTAAAGAATTACTTTTTTTTCAATTCAAAATTGAAAGCACTTTTAGCATTCAAATAGTGAAAAAAGGTGTTACTAACAGCAAGTGATGTTTCAGCCTCTCCACAAAAGAAAGGTGGACACGGTGTTGGAGCTTTCACTCGTGAGTTTGAATAAGCTGAAGTGGCTTGGCTGTCTGACCCACCCTGTCCAGATATTCTAATGCCAGTTTACTTTCACATAGGCTATTTTGTAAGCTAGTCAGCTTCAGCATCTGATTCATCCCTGCTTCAGTTTGTGTGTGAATTTTCCAGGGAAGGTTAAGGTAGAAAGCAGGTAGAGCTCAAAAGGTTACTGCCTCCAGCATGTGAGTCAGAGCAGTTGCCTTCCATCTGCAAAACCTTCTGTCACTGGTTAGGAGCCATCTTTCAGAGCAGAAAAAGCAGACAGACTTCTAGCTCTACCCTAAAATGAAATGGGTAATTGGCAATTTCTGTGCTTTTGGAATATCTACCTCAGCACTAGAAGATAGGTTTTCATAAGCCTAAATGAGACCCAAGAAAAAACAGGCAACTTATTTAAAATTGGATCTCCAAGCAAAACTCTGCCTTGTTCTTCAGCAGTATGAGGTAACTGCAGTGAGCCCATCCTGATCTCCCTTCTGGTCTGCTCTGAATGCAATGGACTGGCAAATACCTGTTTGTTTCCTGATCTCAAACAACCCTGTGAAGAGCAAGCAGCAGTCAGCTCTGGAGCAGGCCCTGCCTTTCCACTCCATCCAGCTCAGATTATTCAAACTGGTATATACATTTATCAGTGTGTTTATGAGACACCAGTGCAGTTGTCCTTTGTACTGTAGAAGTGCTTGTATTCCTATTGGTTTAGAAAATAATTTAATAATTATTTGGGGTATTTGGATACTTATGTAGTAGTCATAAGTAACACAAACCGAACAGCCCATGGTATTTGTAAGGAAGCATGTTCTTGAAACTAACTCATACACCTTTTTCCACTTAGAGCTAACCAGTACCTCATTTATTTGCACATTGTCAATTCATGCCTCTCTTTATCCCAAGTAGCAAAATGTTGTAATTGAATGCAAGAGTCGTAGGCTAAGGGTCTAGTGATACCACCTCATGACAAGCTTGCTCAGTATTCAGGAAGAAACATAAGTACCAACAGCATCAACAAGTGCTTTTTTATCCTATTCCCATGAAAAGTACAGCTTCTGAATAGAAAAGAATCAATAATACTGTTTTTGTTTTCAAACCTTATCATCTAGCCTAAAATTAAGCTGTTCAATGAGAGCAATCTGAAAAATAATAAATTGAGTGAAATCTGATTGGAATATAATCTAACAAAACCCAGAGAATTCAAGTAACACCTAAAGAGGGGAAGAGGGGGAGGGAGTTACTTTTAAACCACTTTCCTGTGAATTTCCATGGGAGATCACCAACTAAATGCATAGAGAAAGCTTAGTTATATCAACAACAATAAAACCAAAAAAAAACCCCAAATAGAAGAACCCACCACCAAGGAAACATTCCATGCATCTTAAATACTACATGAGCATAAAGGAAACATAAAGCTATTTGAGTTTCCACATTTGATCAGAAACATACTATTGCACAGTTCTCTCACTGACTCATCCTCTTCACTGTTTAGGAATACACATTCTTCCCCTGTGTTTGATATACAATACACTTTCCTTTCAATTAAATATAATTTGAATAAGAACAACGCCTGTCCTGAAACCTGTCCTCCAAGTTTCATCGAATTAGGACCGGGTAACTCTGAACATCATAACCCTCAAATACTTAGTCATTAAAATAAGTATCTGTTAGACTTACCATCATTCTAACATCACTCCTTTTGCATCTTTAGAAGTAAAAATAAATGGATTAGTAATGAGTGAAACAGAAAGGAATGCTTCATAATTAATATTCAGGTTAATTCTAAAATTCTGGTTAATTCTAAAATTCAGGTTAATTCTAAAATTCAGGTTAGAACTTGCTACTACTCAGCATGCCAATTAGTGAACAGAATAGCAAAAAAAATAAAGTATCAAAGTCATCCCTTTTTCACTGTAAATTTCCCTCACCTTAAGTGCTATCAGTTTCCCAACATCGTAAGAGTTTCCCCAACCCAAAGAAGAGTGAAAAGAATAGAGTGGCAAGGATAGATTTTGCTATGAGATTTTGTTAAGTATTTCACCTAAATAAATCTTCATGAAGAATTAAGATCAATTTTCAAGACTAGTCCCTCTTTTTCCCTTAAAAGCTGGACATTTTGCAAAGCAAAGAGGCTGGGCATAAATAATATAGTGAGATACTAGATTTGTCCTGAAACAGTCAAACAGTGCCACTGGCTAGCAAGCACAGTGGCATAGAACAGGGAGTCTGGAGCTGCAGGCAAAATTTCATCAAGAAATGAAACTCTTACTGACTCACAGAGCCACGTAAGTTCCCACACTGATCTGCCATCTCAGTGCTGTGGTTCTGGGAATTAGAACTACTGGTTCCATCTTTATCCACAATTAATCCCTTAATTAGAAGATAAACCTTGAATATCACCTACCATTTAGTGGTTCTTCTACAGCTTTCTGCAAAACATTTAAAAATATATATATGTATAAAAAGCCTTCATGTTTACTTCTGGCTGGCCACAGTTAAATTACTCTAATTGACATATACAGTAAGTAGTGATTCTACAAAAACGAAGAAAGCTTAATGTTAATCAAATAATGACTGAAGGTCTGAGAAAAAATTGTATCAGTCAATAGCTGCATTCTCCAGGCTGTTTTCCCTTACTGTGATGTTTACGCAGATGAAATACCCCTAGGTGGCAGCGGAAGCCATGCAGATACTACTTTTAAGCTCTAAAACCTAACTGATTATTTCTGCCATTTGATCAGTGGTTAGTAACAAAGCAGCAGGACTAAAAAAGAAAAGAAAATTAGTAGCCAAGCAAGCCAAGTGGAATTTCCTCAAAAATAAATACATGACAATTGTGCATTTAGTCTAGTAGACAATCATCAGAAACAACACACGCAATCTACAGAAATGCTAAAAAAAAAAAAAGTCAGTCCTTGGTTAAGATGGCAGATTTCAAAATAAACACCTTTTCCCCCTCTGACTCAAGAAAAATTTTTTAAGTGTGCCCCAGTGTCAAAATGATGCCCTTCACCAATATTAAGTTTTCCATAGCCTTTAGATGACACAGAATCAAAGTCTATTCTTAAAATTACTTCACGCCTATTTATTGCCTCAAAGCACAGCAACATACACTGAACAGCCCCTGATGGAAACAAGCAGCATATCAACACACTCCAATTTCCACCACATCTTTCCATATCAGCCATAAGTTCATGGACACAATTTACATCACTTGAACTCCTCTGTATCTAGCCCTCAGCTATCTGCAGCTGCAAAAAACGTGTTTGTACTTGCTGAGGTTTCCAGTGACCTCTAAGTTTTAAAAACTTCTTATAATTTCATTCCTGTCCCCAATTCAAAGAATAACATGATGTTCATTACTGTGCTGCTGTGGCTATTTCTTTATTTCTCAAATCCTTGCCGCCATGGAAGACCACCTTGTGGGGAGAGCAGCTCATAAAGAGAACAGAGTTCTCATCAAAGAATGCTATTTTTCATGCTGGTTTCTAGTTTAAAGTTTATTTACAACTAAAACTAAGAAAAAAAAACCCATTCCTCTGGCCCCATTTACTTCCATTCTACAAGTACAAAGATGTTAGATAAAGGCAAGATTTCATTTTGAATGAAGCATATCTTCATTTCTCAGCTAATTTTTATAACATAATTATCTCTTAACCTCTTTTTCTTCTGTTTTTTTAAACTCTGCGCACTTCTATTCCTTCCATAAAGAAAGGCCAATCCTCTGAAATACTCTTCCTTTAAACGAAAATGGATGAACAAAAGCAAAGGAAACAAAAAAAGTAAAAATCTCTTGTCCTAACTGCAGTCAGCTCTCACTGTTAGCAACCATCTTCCTTCAACAGCTGGGTCTCAGGCTCTAGACTGGAGACCTGAAAATGTGTCTCCAATGATGGCCGGCATCCAAGAGGTGGGACGAGTTAGTATTTGCCAGATACCCCTGCTACAAGGAAATTTTACTGGTATTTTACAGCTGTGCCTCTTTCCTTGCTTCTGGAAAACACCAGAAATCAGGCAGTTCACATTCACAGATCACTCAAAAGCACTGTGTAAGTCAGTGAAAATTACTGGTTTGGAAATTACGATTCTACAATTAAAAACTACTGACTGAAAAACCTTGTGTAAAAAAACCAAGGTATTTTTCAATTTGTTCTGTGTTACCTAAAGACAGACACTCTCTTTTCAGAAGGTCTCATCAAATTAGGGGGCATTACACGCAAATCAGAAAAAAGGTCAAGGCTATGCCTTTTGTATAGCCAGGAACTGAAGAGAATACCAAAGGGTTCTGGTGTACAAGACCATAGGAAAAAACCTTTCAAGCCTTTCTTACAGGCCTCCTGGATGTTTTGCACTCACGTTAACAAAAAAGATTTTTAATAAGGTGAGCAAAATGTCTTTATTTAAATATTCGGGTGGAAGAGCGCATTGTAAAAGAATGCCAAACTTCCCTTGACATCCACCACCTTTCAGTGACAGCAATGGAAACTCCATTTGGGCACAACAGCTGGAGCAGCCCTAGGCCAGGGTGGCAATTACAGTACTACAGACACACTCAATAGGGACAATGGAGACCACCAACTCACTCAACATTGGACATCTGTTACACAACCAGAACTGTTGCTTGCTACCAACCTGGTCTGAATTCGAACTAGTGAAGAAAGGTTCAGTATCTCACTACAATCCCCTGAGCCATCTAGTCACCCCAAATTTATTAATTTTAAGCTTACCCCCGGACGAGGATGATCTTTCATTCTGGAACCTAAAATAATTACAAAAAAGTGACCAGGCAGATGAATGAATGTATGATCAACCAAATAAAAACACAGAACCATAGAATTGTTAAGGTTGGAGAAGACCTCCAAGAACATCAAGCCCAACCATTAACCCAGCACTGCTACCTTCACCACTACCCCACGTCCCCAAGTGCCACACCTAAACATCACTTCCAGTGATGGTGACTTCACCATATCCTGGGCAGTCTGTTTCAATGCTTGACCACCCTTTCAGAGAAGAAATTTTCCTAATATCCAATCTAAACCTCCCCTGGGACAACTTGAGGCCATTTCCTCTCATCATGTCACTTGTTACCTTGGAAGAGGTATTGTCTACTGATAAAACTTGCAACAGAGTAGTAACACACATAACTGAAGCTTCCCCTATCCAAAGGTACTTAATTTTATGATCTGGAAATTCTTAGGAGCCTCTAAGCACTCTTCTGTTTAGGAACCAAATAATCTTATCACATACAGTGTGTGAATTGCCTCACTCATGCACTCAGCTCTGAAGGTAAATTAGGCTACTCACTATTCATTGTGCTTATTTTGGAATGCTAGAATCTGCCCCAACAGTCACATTTGACTTCTTCAGCCAGCACAATCAAACCAGAAATGGTTTTATTCAATAAAAAATAAATTTATTGTTGTTATTAAAAAGCTTGAGTCACCTCTGCCGTAGCTTTGACTCATCTTCATTTATCTTGGACATCAAGTATTAGGCATTCTGCCTTTATTTCTTCTCTACTGGAAATTCTCTCTGTCTCAGGGTCTATTATTTCTGGCCATGCCCACACATGGTGTGCACCCACTAAATCTGGGAGACTGCATGGTTCAGTGCAGAGTTGTGACCGCACTCACTATAAACACTTCAACAGCTTGAGTCTGGAAGCAACATATCCTCTGTGTCCACAGAAAGTAGACAACAACAAGGTGTTTGAAGAGCCTTCATGCACAGCTGGAAACAAATGTCACTGTGACCCAAGCTGTAGAGCTGCGGTGTGCCAGCATTCCAACCACACAGCATTGCTGGGTTTTGCTTATTTAGCACATCTTTAAATCTCTCATCTTTTTGAGATCTGATGAACAGATCAGTTTCTGAAACAAAGCCTTGCTATTCTTTTCTCCTGGGTTTTAAAATTAAATATGAGGAAAACCAGGATTCACTAAAATGAAAGGTGTGCATTCAAATTGCTCTTCTTTTAACCTACCTCTAACCAGTGCAAATCAGTAGGCAGATTTTGCTTCTTTAAATCCATGTTTTGATAAGCTTTTGTCACCACCCTCCCACAACCATTCTATTGACATCTTTTTGCTCCCTTCATTCTAGGCTTCAGCTGGCCAACTGTGTAAATGCAGAACTTGAACAGCAACATCCCTTCTACAACTGAAACACTCTTCCTTAAGAAACCTGGCTATGTTTATCTCAAAACAGTTTATGATGATGAACTGTGGGTTTCTTAACTCAAGATCCCCCACACACTCTGTGAAACAAAGCCAACATATACAGACAACTTTTCAGTAATTTTTGAAACTATGCAACTGCGAAATCACACCTTGTGCTCAAATAAATGATGTCTACTTGAAAAGAAAATAATGCAGAATATTAGGTGCTACTTACCCATAATAAACACGTAAGCCAGACTAAGCAAACTTGCAATAGCCATAATAGCTAAGCCCGCGATCAGAACAGACGCATGTAACTGAGGACAGGCTGGGAAAAACACAATAAAAAAAAACTGTATCAACTGACAGAAAAAAAGCACAAACTCTTATTTTCAGATATAACTGATTAGTAAAATAAATAAATCTGGTAAAGACAGGCATGATTAATTTCACTTTCAAAGCTATCCCCGAACTACTCCTGCATCTTTCTTTTTTTGTATACATTCCTTAGTGACACAGAGGCATTTACTGATTTATCCTGCTTAGCTAAACTATTCTACTAGTTTAGATACTCTATTGTCATTCACTGCAATTGAGAACATTCTTTCATTAACTGTATTGTAAGTTTAAATTTACATCTTCAATCCCAACTCTTTTGGACTACAATTGCATTAGATGACAGAATACAACACTGTTACTGATAAAACAGGTTAAAAAAGGTAAGAAGGGCAGAAGAAGGTGAGAAGGGCACAGAATATGTGGGTAGTTCTGAGGCAAATCCAATACAGGTAACAGGAATGTTCCATGTTTACAGGGGTACCAAGGTTATTATAACCCAACCATACTTCACTACTGAAACTCCTTGTTCTCTCTGATCCTTGTTTCCAGGGACCTAAAAGTCATTACAACTATCTGTCAGCTCAACCCAGGATGAGCTGTTTCTTCTGACACTTCAGGGTCACTGAGCTGAACTTCCAGAGATACAGATAACATCTACAATGTATAACCCGGGAGAAGAACGCCCTGAAAAACTAGAGACACGTTTCACTTACAAGCATTACAAAAACATCCTCCAAAAAATCCTTGTATTAATGCTTTACCGGAAATCTCTCATCAGTTTATTTTACTATTATAATCTACAGAACTTACAAGTACTTCTGTAAATACTAAACAATAAGCATAAAACTCAACAACTCCACTGAAAGGGCTATAATTTCACCCAGATTAGACAAACTTTTAAAAACCACTTCAAGGAAAAATAGGTCTTTAAATCCCCAACCAAATCAATGACCAAAATGAAGAGTATCGGTACAAAACAATAAATCAGGAGCATAAAGTGCCTACAAGGAACACGAGGATGTGTTCTCCTACTAAATATATTGCCAAGGACAACTAGTCCTAAATTGACCCTTTTCTCAGTTGTGGGGTTCTCTGGTGGCACAGGGGAAGGCAGGGAGGGGACAAAGGGAAGCCAGGAGCAGGGATAAGGGACATTGCTCTGTGTGTGATGTTTGGCTGGTGTTCCTTTACCACTGTGACAGTTTTTTGCTGATAAAACAAAGTGTCAGTCACAACCACACTTAGAACAGCCCCAGAACACTTCCAAGTTTACTGTTTCTACATTTACCTTCTTAATGTGTTTTAATGGTATTCATTGAAATATTCATGGGCTCAATTGCATACAAGCAGAGATTAGCAAGGAATTACTGACTTAATCACTGAACATGAGAAAATTATTATTATTTGATTTCTAAATACCCTAGGCCTCAGTAAGAATAACAATAATAGTCACCCAAAATCAACAGTAGCATGCAAAATTAAAACAATTAACTTTTTTTTTTAAAGCAGCTGCTCACAGAATGCAGTCATGAAACTCATGTATGTAATACTGCCTTTCAGCTATGCTTCTTTCACCAAATAAAAAAGCATTAGCATAGTAGTCCTAAACTACATTTATAGAAGTTACTAGCTAACATTCCTTCATTCCTTCGCTAATGTAGTGAAGCCATTTTCACAAGATTTTAGTGTTAGAAATAAACAAACATCAGGTGCAGACAAGAGTAAAAAGCACACTTTCACAGAAGACAAACTGCTTACCTGGGACACACAGTGCAAAACCAGCCACGCCAATTATATAACCAAGAAGTTTCAAACCTATCAGAGCCAACGTTGCCTGTGGTAGACTATCAAAAACTGGGAAAAAAGAAACAAAAATATAAAATGTAACTACAGCGACATAAAAGGCAGATAACTGCATAAAGGTAGAAATCAGATTCTCCTAAATTCTAAGCTCAGCCAGTCAGCATGATAACAAAACACACAAGTCACTGCAAGTCAAGGCTCTTGTATGAATACACACACATGAAATTATGTATATATAAATAACATTAGAAACAAACCAGAAAAAAGTGGAACACACATTCTCAGAGCTAGTTATTTAACCCAGTCCTTAAACCCAGGAGAGAAATCACTCAGATGTGAGATGTGCTACCCTAAATCTCACTGTTCAAGCACGTAACTCCTACTTTTTCTATGAAGCAACTCAGCCCAACAAACACAGGCTGAACATTTTGTTTTGAGATACTAGAAATGTGATGAACCCCAGATGCTATTGTAGCACCTGTTTATTTAAATGAGAATACTTCATAGATTATGGGAAGAGCTCAGTTTTCTTCTATCCATATGTTAGTGAGTAAATAAATACTCACCAATTCCAAACATGATGTACTGAAGTGGTACCAAAATCACAGCAGGGATTACAGTTAGGCCAAGACCAGCTTGACTCTGTACAGTATAGCCATCTGCAAACATTTAAGTGGGAATCAGTAAAACCAAAATTCTTAACCGGATTAAAGCACAAAGCAACAAACATAAATCATTAGCATCGCCAAGTTTCTTGGGTTCAGAAAGAAATCCCACTGAGGCACCAGAATATCTCTAGTCCCTAATATTCATCCACAGCAGTAGGATAGAAAATATACATAAATTTGGAGTCTGTATCTTCCTATGATCACTTGAGGGCCTGACAACCCCAATGCTGTTTCTGCTGTAGTCTGTGTATGTTTTTATTTAAAAATTAGTAGATGGCAATTAATAGGTGGTGCTAACTTCCATACCACAGCACAGAAGAGATTCTTTTCTGCTCTTATTCCCTTAAATTAAGAGAGCAATTTTAATCACTTACCTTGGACAAAAAGAGCAGCGCCTACACCAGCTACAACTGCAAAGATGACAAGTGCTACAATAATGCACACTTTCCTTTGAGGTTCAATTTCATACTTCAATCCTTAAAGAGACAGAGAGGCAAACAATCAGACATATGGATTCTCTCACTAAAATACAGAGAATTATGATTAGAACTGTTCCTAAACAAAGAAACTCAAACTCCTAAAAACTAAAACTATATACCTTCCTCAGATTTAATTTGTTTTCATTATTTGATATGGTTAATATGGCTTACTCAGAAAAAGGACACCTGGCATTGGTGTTCTAGCCAAATTCTTACTTTCCCCTTCCATACAGTTCAGGTGATATATTACCAGAATAAGTTTGGGACATGGTACAGATTAATTAGGGTAGATGCACTGCTGTCACTTAAATGTTACAGTGAATTTGTTACTCAGGTGAGTGTCAGACAGGGATTTAGAAATTCCAGCTCTCATTCTCTTCCTTGTGACACTGTGTGAGCTCAGACACATCACCTCTGTCCCCAAAGGAACTTAAATCCTAAAAGCCAATCCTATAAACAAAACCCCAAAAAAACCCCACCTCAAACAAACCAACACAACACCCCTCAACCCACAAAACCAAGAAACCATACATTCTCAAGTATTACAGAGAAAAATCATGCCCAATTTAACAACCTATTTAAAGGCATTAAGTACCATTGGTGGATTCACTGGTTATCTAAAAGAGTACAAATTAAGGGGAAAAAAAATGCACCAACACAAACAAAAAAAATCCCAACAAACAATAAGTACACCCATATTTACTAAGTTAGAGGTAGCACAACGCTTCCCCACAGAGGCCAAGACCTTTCAATGAATTGCCCAGGTGCAAAAATATCCAAGCACACCGAAATTACTCTTAAGAAATGACAGTGCTTCTCCATGAAATTATTACTTTCCTAAAAATGTTGAAGTTCTGCTATGAACACAGGGCAACAGCAATTCCTGAACAGATCAGAGGTTCCTATACCATTATAAAATATGAAAATCAGGCATCTAACAATAGGGAAATAAAATGATTTAAAAAATATGTGTTAGTTTTCAACCTTTGACCACGGATGGACCTTTGAAGAGTCACGTAACACTTCCAGAGATTCATGAGAAAGTAATAAAGGAAGTTATATACAGATAGCTGAATATGTATGTGATTATTACAAATCACTCTGAGTGCAATTTCTTTCCACTTCTTACAGACTTGACTCTTAGCTGAAATGTTTATTTTTTAAATTTATTTTTTAGAAGTCTACAAATTGAAAAAGGCTGAAAAACCTCAAAGACTGATGCAACAAATTGCACCATCTGAACGGCCAGGACATAAAGCACACTCTACATTGCATAGATGTCGGACACCGGTGTATAAAGGACATCTAAGCATGTCTGACACTGGTGAATGAATGTATTGCCTCTAAAAACATTTAACAAAATCACTAATGTCAGTGTTAAATAACTCAGCCAGTGCTAAAAGACTAATGAAAAGTTTTACACTAAGAAGAGAGCACACCATCCTTCTCTCATATTGATTTTATGGCCATATAATGAAACATTTTTGAATTATTCAATAATGTTACAGTGAATCAACAGAGAAGAAAAGCTTCGCACACACCACATCTCTGTGTATTATCTGGATAAATTCCCACACATCTTTTAGATGTGAGCACCATCCTTCATTTTACATGTATGCCTTTATGCACAAAAGTGATTTCAGGACAAATCAGTAACTGAAAAGAATTAGACAGTCAATACTTACCAATAACACTTAACTGAGCTGCACACAAAACAACAAGTAAGCTCATCAGTGATATGATGACAGCCCTTTCCACTAGAAGGAACCATGATCCTAGGGAATAAACAAAGCAAAATAGTAGAAAGAAAACAAAAACTGAGGCTATTGGATTTATATTTACCATTCCTCTTAGGCTATGCCCTGGATTGCCCAATACTATATGTAATTTAGCATTAAGAATTATAATAGGCTAAGAAACCTATGTCCTCTACCTATGTATTTTTCTCCCTACTCTTCTATGTGACAATCTACTTTTTCAGTACTTCCATAAGTTATCCCAGTGTTTTCCAAACCGGAAGTCTTAACTTCCACTGGAGCAGAGAATATGTTGGTGCTAATTTTTGGCCCTACAAGCTACTGAACTTGTGGAACTACAAAAATCTCTGTAAATCAGAAAAGCAGTGTATTTAGGCTAAGCAGAGAAGATACGAGAAGTCGAATTTGATGCTTTCTCAGCTATTCTATGCTACTTTCGATGGCAGTAACTCCGGAAGAAATCCGGATGTGCGGGAAGGAATACAGGAGAGCTAGCCTAAGTGAGAGGGAAACACTGCCTTGTTAATTTTAGGTCTTCTCAACATCATCCATTTAGACTTTTTTTCCCTGCATTTTGGATGCCTTAGGCTGTTCAGTCAGTCATGCTTTAAGACCCTGTAAGCCACCTTCCAACATAAAATTCTGAAAATATCTCCACTGAACCAGAAAATGCAGTTAATTCTTGCATATTCTGCTCCTATCTTCATTTAGGCTCACTCAGTGGAATCCAAAGTCTCCATTTCTTACATTATAGTTGCCACCATTCCTCTGCCTGCAGATTTACTTCCAAAGAAATTTCTCCTCTTCATTAAGATGCATATTTGTTGCATTTTTTCTCCATATATAAAAGTTGTATCTGTTGCTCCAGAAACATGTAATTAAGCAGCAATACCTCACAACTTTCAATGCCAATTAAATACCGTGAGGACAGCTTTTAAGTTCACAAATTTCCCTCTCTCCCTTCCCCTCCCGCCCCCCTGAAGAGGTCACAGAAGATATAGTGCATAGGACAGAAATACAAGGCAAACACTAAGCTGACGGCAAGAAAACGGAGAAGTATCTGCCAACTTCCTACCAAAACAAGGTAATTTATTGAATTGCTTAAAGGAAGACTTTTTGCTTCATTTGCAATATTGAAAAAGCAAATAATATTGAACAGTAACTTCAGCGTACAGTGGCCACTCCCTAGATAAGCCAAATCCCAGCAATGCTGTTCGATGCAACTGAGAATAATTAAAGAAAGTAACTGCAAGCAGAGACTCTGAGAACTGCTTCACTTCCTCTGTAGCATCTCCGGATGACTCTATCAGGTATCACAAAAAGAAAGCAGCCAACAAGTCTGGTATCTGCTGGGGCTTCAGCATGCAACACAGAACCACGTGTGGTCCAGTCCTGGAGTCTGCAAGAACTGACTGTACAGAGGCGCTCGCAACACGGCAGACACATGCAACGTGCAAGGAAGAGGAACTGCTGAATGCATTTTCCTGGCACTATACTTCCCTTATTCTGGGCCTTCATAGTAATCAACTAAACTCCTGGCATAAAGCAGTATTTTGAGAGCCAATATAGGGCAGTCAGTTCCAAGCTAAGAAGAGAGACTTCCAGACTGGAGAGAGAAGAGTGAAGAGAAGAGGTAAACAGGAAAGGAAAAAGGGGAGGAAGAGAAGGAAGAAAAAAGAAACAAGAAGAAAGATGGGGAAAGAAGAGAAGAGAATAAGCAGCAAGAAAAGAGATGACAAAGAGAGGAAAAAGAAAAGAAAATGGGGAAACTTGACAGTCACTCTCCTGATGAGGAAAGTGCGTGTGCACATAGAAGATGGCACTTGCACTGAAATCTTGCTCACTCTGCTACCCACTGCCTAGGTGAATCCAGGAATTCTCCAAAGAGAGATGGAGGATAGCTGGCTCTTGTATGACTAAAGCATCAATTGGAACATGCTAGTAGTGACAGCATGAATTCATTGCTCAGGAATGACAGAGTGAAGACTGGTACAGGATTTCCATTATCCACTAACCCTTTTCAAAATTCACTTGCTACACTTCCTTCTATTAGCTTACTGTCTCAAGAGTTTCTCTAGAGCACTGAGGAGGAGCAAGCAACAAAAAGTTGTGCAGAAGAACTGAAAGAGAGCAAGCGACTCTGTTTCCTTCAGCTACACCCTCAAACCAAAGTTTTGCATTTTCTTGTATATATGCTCAAACCTAACATGACCTCAAAACTATGAATTTTTCACCAACCACATTTTTCCTCTGGTGTTTCGTCGCCGCAACTGACAACTAGAAAATGAAATTAGAAAAACTGTGTCAGTTTCCTGCTTTGTTGTCTTTATACCGATTTCAAAATTATAAACACAGGGAAAATAAAACTTGCAAATGGGACTTGATTGTACTACATTCTCAAGCCTTGCTTCCTCTTCTGGAGCTTAACACTGAATGGCATAAACAGTCAAAAGAAGCTGAGTAAGCTGTAAGAGAATGAAGGAAGCGGAAACTGTGTATACCTCTTCCCCTGTTTTTGCAGTGTTCTAAGAAATGAATGATTTTGTAGCATCTTCACTTTCAGTGACTGTGCCCCTCTCAATTTCAGGATCACATCTGCTTTGCAGGGTATATGGTTAACTCAACAACCAGACCCAACTGAGAATTACACAAATGTCTGCAGCAGGATACAAGCAACATCTGTTTGAGCTTCACAAATATTTTATTGTGAAATGCGAAAACTAACAGCAAAACCAAACAAAATTCTGAAGTGCATGGGTGAGACTCCATGTGCTACACATAATGCAACACATTCAGTGCTTCTGAGCAGCTCTCCAGAGACAAGTCTCCCATGCAGAACAGATAAACAGGGCACACCTATGTCCAGTGGAACTGTCACATCTGCACAGCACTGAACAGAGCACACACGAACAGCAGAACCCATTATCCAACAGCTGAGGCGCTGGAGAACGTGGGCTGGGACCAACAAGATGAAGTACAACAGCTCTCTAGATGAGAAATTAATTTAGTGAATCTCATTCATTTTAACATTTTCTGGCTTTAAACATCATCTTTTGAAGATGACATTTAATGCCAGAAAACCGTAACAAGTTGCCATCTAGCAGTAGCATTTTCAACCTCACTAGAAAACTGCCTACCTTCAGATCGAGTTTTAGAGCTCTTAAAACAGAATTTCTGCTAGTTCTACCTGTAGTTTTCCAGTAAAGGTTGCAAGAAGCAATTCTTCCAACAAAAGATCTCTGCAGCCACTGTGATGGATGTGCACATTTCAGTATTATGAAGATTTTAGGAAGATGATCAGAAATATGTAATGCAATAACATGAGACTGCTGAATATATCAGCATCTATATAATTAAAAAGATTTGGGAAATTATAGATTCCCCTATACTGGACCTAAATCACCCTCAGACATTATTACAGAATGAAAAAATGTGTTCAGATCTTTCCCATGGAAGCACTCCCCTCTAACTTAAACCAAAATAACCCATATTAGCTTACAAGTTAGAAGGCCCAGGTGCTACATTTTTTGTATTTTTACTTCAAAGGAATACATTGCCATGTTCATTATTTTTCTCTTTCCATTAAGATTTTGCTTGCTTTCCCTCCCAACAGGTTCTGAAACAATAGCAGGCAACTCACCTGAGCTGTTTCTAAGTTCCATTTTTATTTCTCCTTCTCTGTTCGATTCTGTTACTTCACAGCTGTAATTTCCAACAGTTGCTTGTGCACTCTTGAGCACCAGTGAGGCCACACCCTTGACTAAATCCGCCTGGGATAACAATCTTGCAGATGAAAACGACGGAGCAATATGAAACTCCTTTTTTCCTCCATGGTAAGAAAAAATTATATCTCCTTGCTTTTTCCATGAAACAAACATGAAATTCTCATTGTTCTCCTTTAAATTAGTCACGTAACAAGGTAAAACTACAGTTTCATTACAGTCATTTTTTTCTATAATACCCGTCCCAACAAGTGACAACTGGGCAGAACCTATAAAGAAAAACAAAAATTGACACATTCAGAATTATTTCTTAATACTTGAGAACAAAGATGAAATAATTACAACAGGTGAACTGGGAAAACAAACTCTCCCATGAAACCACAAAAAGACAATCATGCTTTAAGGGATCAACAGAAGATGGAAAAAAGGCATTATTTTAATACTACTTACACCTCTACACAAACTCAGCCATTCTCACATCCATTTAATGTATAGATACCATAACTTATCATAAATTAAAAAAAAAAAAAAAAAAAGGGTTGCCATTTCTTTACTTGGACGCCTCTCCTATTTCAGATGTAGAAATACTGCCTGGTTTCTGCAAAGCATACACATAACATTAACCACAGGCTGTCCCACCGATGTTCAGTTTTTTGCTGCTGATCACACAGGTATCTAGAAACTGAGGTCCAGGCATCAGCTCCACACAAGCTTCCTTTACAGTTCATTAAGGACACAGGGAAAAAAGTCTCACTTGTACACTTCTGAGAGAAGACAGGCAGGGCAGCTTAGTCAAGAAAGCTTTGTCACTTGTTCCTTCTTATCTCTGAAGGTGGAGCCAAATGCCCATAGGTTTAGATCATTTCTTGCAAATCCCTTCTCTTTTCCTTTCCAACGGAGAAGGTGCACACACAATACCATATATTAAATAACATTACTACTTAGTATTTGACTGCATACACAACAGAATTGAAAACTGAGAATTCGTAAAAATGACCGACTTGTATTACAAATTACTGTGACTAATGTCTCTAACAATAGCATTCAATGCAGGTAAGGAAAAATCAACACCTCACAAAATTATGTTACCACTGCTGGGTTTTCCCATCTCTCTCCCACACTGCACCACAGTTCTAAAACAGTAGTACTGACTGACCACTGTTTCAAGAAAGACCTAAACCCTATGCCAAGATTTTATCAGAAATGAAGATCCATTCATCATTCTTAAGAGTATCAAAAATTGTAACATCAGTACACAAATTACACCAAGAACCAGAAGAAAGGTTTATTAAACTAGCTTGGCTGTGAGCTAAGAAGGGTTTGAATATTTTATTTTCTGTTTTTCCTTGTTTGTATGAAACCGTAACAAAGTTTAACAGCTTTCTTAATAGTAATTGCTCCCCAAAGTCCCACAAACATTAGTAATTCAAAACACTTTCCTACATCCATCTGATAAAAACACATATGCGAAAGGATATGTAAAACAAGACAATCCCCTAATACTGTAAGCATTGAGACTTACAAACTGGAATAGGTCCAGGAACTTCAGGGGAACTACTGGTACTCACATGTATAAAACCAGCTCAGAATGATATGTATTTAATGACTAAACTTAATTAGGGGAGGAGATATAGAAAAAAAAAGGAAAGGGAAAAAAAAAAAGTTATGTCACTATTTGCAGTAGCTCTTCCCCGCCCCCCCCCCAAATCAAGCATCTCAGATCACATTTAAAAAGCACTCCTGTTTTAAATATCTCTTTAATATTCTCACACAGTTTCCTGGATTACTACTGAACATCAAAAGCTTAAAATAAACTGGTTCTGTATATATTAGGCATGACAGCACTTCACAAGGAAGGAAGAAGTATTCTGTTTTACTCACTGCATTGTGTTTTTAAACTAACAAAAGCAACAAAAGCAGAACAAAGGGAAACTATACACAAACCTCAACCTATGCCCTAATAAAAACCAAATGTACACAATTAAAACCTTCAACGGTTCTTTGTGAAATAAATTTCACACCTGCTTCACACTAAATCATGATAATAACTGTTGGGATTTTTCTTCTTTTTCAGAGCCAGCACATTTACATTTTGTAGGAAGAATTTGTTAACCTCTGGCTCCATTTCACTGAGAAAGCTGATTTTCAACTAAAGGAAATACTTCCAAGCATTTACCAAAGCCAATAAAAATCCCAACCATCTTGAAGGAATTAGAACAAACTGACAGAAATTTTCTCCCTGTTATTAGCAGAGAGCTGTCAGTTCCTGACTCCAGGGCTCTGCTGGTGGGCACTCAGTCCCTGGGAGCCGGCATGTTCCGCCTGGAGCCGGAGCAGAAGCGCTCCTGTGAGCTTCTCCAGCAGCGAGTGCTGCAGGAATGAGGTGCAGCTCCAGCTGAGCACACTGACACGGATTTGTGGGATCTGTCCTCTGCGACCCGGCTGCTTTCACAGAAGAGGCTGTGTGGCTGCTCTCCCACTAAAGGGAGCCCGACTGCTTCCTACAGATGGTACTTCCACTACCAACTACCCAACAATTCTTCCAGTGGTAAGAGGAAGCCAAGAGAACCCTCTCCCAATAGTTACCAAATCCTGCAGGCAGTGGATTACTGGGTGGGTTCTTAGCCTCCAACTTAAGATGATAATCTACGAGAAAAAGTGTCACATGAAGGTGACAATTTCAGAGCCTTACGCTAAGCAGCACAGCGTGGGGGTTTCAGAAGAACTTGCAGTTGCGAAACTGCCACAGAAAGGCTGCTGCACATGCAGTGCAAATTTGAAACTGCTGCACACGGTTGACAAAACTGTTTAAGTCTGGTCACTGCACCTGATGGGAGCCTGCCCTTCTCGCCTTCTCATGCAAACCACACTGGGGCACTTGGCTTAATTTAAGCAAGTCTTCTGCTAGCCCCGGAACCCAGACTGAAATTTAAACACTAGCTTTAAACACGCAAGTTTCTATGTGCTACTTACTGACAGAACACTACAGCACCTGCACCTCAGTGAAATTTTGTTAGCTCTGTCCCTCCATCGAGTTTCTTCTCAAGGCAGAGAAATAAGAGCTTAATATCGTGCAATGTCAACTGCACATCGATGGCACACAAACCTTATGTTAAACATCAAAAAATGCCATCAACCCTAGACCCTGTGCAGCAGGGGACCAGTTTCACTGTTTCAGGAAAGCACACGGAGCTGAGCTGCCCTAATGCACAGGGAGGTGACAAGCAAAGCTCTGGGCACGCTGTCCCTCCTCTCCCCCGCAAGTTCTGCAGGCAGCAGGCCACCGCCGGCCCTGGAGAGGATGCAGGGAGCGGTGGTGGCAGGGGCTGGATGGCAGCAGATGTTTTGTGCGTGTATTGGTTTGGCATGGCATGGTTTTAGGTAGCGGGAGGCCACAGAGATGGCTCCTGTGAGAAAGCTGCTGGAAGCTTCCCACCATGTCCAGCAGAGCCAATGGGTGATGGCTCTGAAGATGGACATGCATGGCCAAAACTAGGCCAGTAAAAGAGGCTGGTAACCCCTCTGATGAGATATTTAAGAAGAAAA